>CM043121.1:60194170-60609770 GCA_023701765.1 Hylyphantes graminicola | reverse complement strand
CTGCTCGATGTGATTATGTTGCGTCGGGTGCCCACTCAAGATTGCCTTCATCATTTGAACCAGAATAGGTTCGTCAATAAAAGTCCGTGTGAAACTATCGGCAACATTAGTTTAGCTTAAATTATGCGATATTTCTCAATTTTGCAGACCCCCGCCCTAAAGCCTTCAAAGCTGTAGGACAAATTTCCGTTAAATGAAACACATTAAATGGTAACCTTTCACTGTTCCTACTGCGTATTTTTGCCAGAAAATTAATTTTGTCGCCATTTGGCCTATCCGTTTGGCGAGATTTCCTCCCGATAAATGGAAAAATATCCAACCTGCATTTGATGTTTCCGTGCTACTGCGGTAAAGTCAGAAGCTATGGTTGATTTTAATTTGTAATTTTCAGTTAGATATAACGCCTACTTGAGGTTCAAAAGAATTTTAATCTCTATTCAAGTGTTTTAACTGGTCCTACACCTTTGCGGGAGAGCCCAAACCAACGCTTGAAGTCAAAGAGAAGGCATTTGCTTCGTAATCAAGACTCGTTTCTATGGAGTTGGGTAGGAGCATGTTATAATTGCCGCCTATTATGTAATTGGCAAACAACACTGCGTCAACTAATGCATTCGATGTTTCCGTGTTACGGCGGTTAAGTCGGATGCTGATGTTGACAATAACAAAGTGTATCGTATTCCAATCACCATCGAATAATGTATTAACTAACATTTCATTTAAAATATATTTCCATCCCATACTCTAAATAGACGAGTCTTGTTTTCGAAACTCAGATGACGCGTAAGGCCAACCGTTAACATGCCGCTTCTATTCTTGTTTAGCCTAGTCATTTTAACGTGATAGTGCCTGTAGCTCAATAGTACATTTGTCTGGATTAATATATGTTTTAATTTTCCATTTCGTGGACCAAGCAAAAAACTCGCCAAAAATTATGACCTTCGCTAAACGCGATATTTCCAATGGTAATATTTAACAGTATACGCATTTAAAAGGTTATCATTGTAAAAAGTTCCTTTTGGTGGTGGTTATTTGTGGTGACTTTATCACATGCATGTTTTGTCACCAAAGATTTTATTTGGCGAAAATCGCAGCCGCGGAATGGAAAAAAATGCCAAACCTGCATTTGATGTTTCCGTGCTACTGCGGTAAAGTTAAATGCTACGTTTGGTCTTTAATTTATATTCTTTGGTTGATACATTTTTCTATTTGAGCTACTTGAGAGCTATAGGCGACTTATAACTTTTTATCCACGTCCAAGTGACGAATGTGAAATCCTAGTGGGTGTATCCAACACAAGGCAATGGCTCATATTAGAAATCGTTCTCGTCATGTTTAACCAACGCTTCCTGTAAACAAGGCCTCAACATGGGTAACCATTTTATGTGTGACGTATTGTGAGTAGTCTACTCCGACCTATAACTTACCTTGTGTTTTGTACATGACATGTACTTACTTATACCTCTTTTACTCCAACATGGAGCATAGGGCCTCCATCATGGTCCGCCACCTCACCCTGTTGGAAGCTATGGTCTTAATCTCTCCCCATGACTTGTTAAGTTCTTTCACTTCGTTGTTAATTGTTCGACGCCACGTTGTTTTTGGCTTCCCTCTTTTCCTTTTGCCCTGCAGCATAACTACTTAGCATGTAGTTATGTGTTTTTCAGATTGACTACCAATTAATAATATATATTTTTGAAAGTTTAAGAGAAAATTGTGAAATTATAATTATAGGTCAATTTTTATGACACGTATTTAAATTTTTTATAAAAATGAAACAGTTTATTTATTAAAATATTTGCCGAACAAATATGTACCATATCAAAGAGACAAAGACTTACTTTGCACTTATGAGTAAATTAATAAACCAATATAACACACAAAGCAAATTCCCTAAACAAGTAAATCTACCTTTATTCTTTCTTAATGACTCCCAGGTTGCTACAGTATTTCCGAATTTTCAGATAAATTTTTGAGTTTCCAAGCAAGATAAAGTGTCATTTGAGAATTGATATTCCACAACTCTTTTTCAAATTATTCCCTCTCGAATGTGTTTAATCGCTGGAAATGGTTCATCGATACCACTTCAACTTTTCTTTTTCACGATTAATTTTTTATCTTAAGCAAAAGTTATCGATTTATTTCGCAAAATATAATCTAGAAAAATACTCTTGGGTGCCAATAGATTGATCTGGGTTTTTATTACAAAATATTCAAACTAATTACGCCATAATTTGCATTTACTTAAATATCGAAGACGGTATTTTTTTTTTAAAATTTTACTTGCATTTGTTCATGAGCATTACAAAACACATAAATGGATTGTTAAAATGGTCAAATTACATGAACCTATAACTACAAAAAAAAACTTCAAAAAATTTCCTAAAAGATGAGCATTCGGTCTTTTCTTGAATTTCAGTAAATTATTAGAAAACACATTTATTAATTGCAATAACGTAAGTTTGCAACGAATTGTGAAACAATGTTAAAATTTGTGGAATATTAAATTGTATTTGGGGATTTTTTTCTTTAAATAAAGTGATGAAAGGCCCAGAATTGAACGGCTCATAATACAAATAAAAAAGTCAATAAAATACTGCTTTGTGTGATGCAGACGTTTAAAGTTGAAGCCGCTTGTCGGAATCAATTGAAAACAGTTTTTTAATTGCTGTTGAATAGCGCATATTTTCTGTACTAGGAGGGTTTTTTTTTTCATAACTGAACTGAAATTCTACATAGATAGTATGCGATTCCGCTTGCTAACTCGAAAATGATAAAAAGTGGACTTGTTTCGCTTGTATTAAGAACACTCCAATTGTCACTCGGATCTTAAAAGTTGTTAAATAACACATAAGGACAATATACATACACTAAGGGTTTGTAAGCGTAAAACTATTTTTGTGTATTGAATAATCTTCATTATTACTTTTTTTTTGCCCAGATAATCAAGCAAATTGTAAGCATACCTTCCTTCTAATAATGAAAAGTTATTAAAACCTATCTTGGACACACTATAAAAAAATGGAAATTCACTACACTACATAGCTGCTCGTATATTTCTAAGATACTGTTCATTAAAAAAAAATTAGATTTTGGAAAAAAAATTAGGGAGCTATAAAAGAAATTGTTTCACACTGAAGAATTGATGCTATACTATTTAATTTTTTTAGTTACTTTTAAGCTTCGTAAGAGTTAAATCTGACACATGGGTAAGCACAGAGTAAGGCCCAGAAATATCAATCGACTTCCACTTTTTTCTGATTAGCTCAAAGGCTGAGAGGTATTACGTGTCCACCTCATAAGCCCAAGTTGGTGGGTTCCAGCACCGACTGAGCAGTCAGATTTTCTGGATTTGGAAATCTTGGGCAAGCATGTCTGATATGTGGCATATTTAAGATCGAAAGAGAAAATTCAATCCAGGCATACTTTAACATCCACAGATCTGAAATTCATTGCAATATGAGCGTCAAATTGGTAACAAGAGCCACCTAGAGGGTTCCACGGAGAAATGGCTTTCATATAGGGGGAATATGCCGAGTCTGCAAAGGCCTAGCCGCTAATATAGCAGCCCCATTTGAAAAACAAATTTTCTGATTAATCTTAACGTTAATTAATTTAATGGGAGCTTGTATTTTAAAACATTTTGTGAAATTTTTCGCCACGTAAATGAAATTATTGGTATAGTTGGATGTCACAACTTTTTATTACAGAAAATTCACTCTCAATCTAAATGATGCGCTTCTGAACAATAACTATTAAATACCTCAGACACATACTAATATTTTGAAGTTATTTTAGTATCGATGGTTACATAAGATAAGAGAAATATGTAAGATTACATAGATAAGAGACAGATAAGTGTTACATAGATAAGAGAAATTTATATAAAATTAAAATTTGATTCTCACACTTTTTCAGATTAAAGGCCAGCAAATAGCGTTGGCCACAACATTAGAATAAGTAAATAAAAAATCAAACTGTTTCTTAGTTAATGGATCTTTAGAACCTTTACTAAATTTGAGTGAAAAGTTAAGCTCAATTATTATTCTAGAAAGTTTCCAACAAAACTTTGCTTATAACAAAAATAATTCAGTTGATTATAAATATAAACAATGATTTTAACTATTTTAAAAGATAATGTATTTTCGCCCATAATTTGTACTTCATGTTACAACTAAAAATATCGTTTCACATTCAACAATGCATAATTCTATCAATGCTTACAAAATTTAACAATAATAATTAAATAGAACAGTAAATGACGAAAATAACTTTCTCAACCTATAAAAGAAATTACTCCTATCCTCTTGATTTCAATTCACAAGTTAACAAGTTTCAATTTCACAAGTTTTTATCAATTTTTTTAAAATTAATTTTAGTAAATTTCAATAATGACAATTCTTTCAAATATAATTTTCAAATAATAAATTCTTACCTTACTTAAAGAATATAGTTTCCATGTTTTTATTACTATTTGTAATAATACTAATTTCAAATAATACATAGCACATAACTTTGGGAATCGAATTTCAAAATATCCCTTCTTTATTGACGTCTTCAGAACAAAAGGAGTAGGATCATAAAATGTTATGCCTGTATCTGTTAGTCATGTCTTTTTCCCTTATAAATATAGATTTACTTACTTGTACTTATACTCTTTCACTCCAACTTGTAGCATAGGGCCTCCGTCATGGTCCGCCACCTCACCCTGTTGGCTGCGATGGTCTTAATCTCTCCCCATGACTTGTTCAGTTCTTTCACTTCGTTGGTAATTTTTCGACGCCACGTTGTTTTCGGCTTTCCTCTTTTAGGAAAAAATATATAGATTTATAGCACTGTAAACCACCTGATTTAGTAGACATCTTTTCAAATTATAAGTTAACATTTTACAGCTAATTTCTGGACATGAGAATTTTGGGCAAAATAGGTAAATTAACGAACCTTTTCCAGGAGGCAGTGCATTAGTAAACCAAGGTCTTCTCAGGGTCTTAGTTGGGTCTTTTTCCCTTATAAATACAGATTTATAGCAGTGTTAACCTTTTGATTTAGAAGACATCTTTTTATAAAGTATAAGTTAACATTTTACAGCTAATTTCTAAACATAAGAATGTTGGATAAAATGGGTAATTTAACGAACTTTTCCCAAAAGGTAGTGCATTACTAAAGCAATTATCGCAGTAAATCCCAGGAGAATGTAACAATAGTGACTCTCTTAAACAAAGATAATTGTGTCAGGTAAACATAACAATGGCTCTTTCCTTACTAAAATACATGGCGCATTTGCTCCTTAAGGGGGAATGGGCGTGTGCAGGACCGTCTCCAAAAACTCAAGTGCTGCTGTAATCCAATCCCAAAAGAGAAAAAATTATTTCGCTGCCACACTTTTATGGCTGTATTGAATATTTTTTTACAAGTTTTTTTTTTTTTGTATATAATGGCTTACAGGTCCCGTCCCCGACATCCCCTTTTTTTTGAAGTACGTATATTTTTTTATTTTTAATATTAATTATAAATTAACAATAATATTCGAAGCAATTTCAAAAGTGGGAAGAGATAGAGACCTAAGTCACTACATACATTTATATAAAAAAAAATCCGCTTGTAAAAAATTCAAATACAATACAGCCAGAGAAAAAAGCGAATAGTTTTTTTTTTTGGATTATTGATGCATTTTGGCACATGAGTGAGACCCCCCCCACTGCACGCCCTTAAGAACACAATGAATATCGCATGTGAAATTTTTAACTAAACGGAGTAGATAACAATAGTATTGGAATTGAATATAAAAAATAGCAATGACCCTGATAAATTTCCTAAATACATGGAACAAATTAAACATATAATTAGTCAATTTTCGTCCAAAGGTTGTTAAACTAACCATTTCAATAGACATTTGTTTGAAAGTGTTTTTCAATAAACAAAATGCAAGGTGGATGAAGACCAGTTCTGAAAAATTTATATAGGACACAAATTCACCAATACGAAAAGCCGATCAGAAATTTTAATTTTAACGTTTTATTTGGAAATCAAGGTGTTAATAATGGTATTCGGAAAAGTTTACCTTGATAATTGTAACAATACTTAGAATATTATAACAATGATATATTGAATGTTATATTATTGAATCCGCAGAATATAACAATAAATATTACAACAATGTCATAGGTAACATTGTTTATCTTCTATATATGAGATTGCATTCAATTCCTTTTAATATATGCATTAATGCAAATTTCCAACAATACATATATAAAAACAATCACAATTTAGACGAATGTTAAATAACAATGACTCTTGCATAAAACTTTTATATAGCAAACTGCCTATTAACTTAACGAATACAAGGAAATTTTTCACTCTAAAAAACAGCTTTTGAGTTTTTCATCAATAATGGCAACTTGTATCTTTATTTTGCACACTAATTTGAAGCATTTGAATCATTTTGTATGCCGGCTGTTTGCCACATCGCATTTTGTTTGATTTTATTTGTTTCTGCGTTTTTGTTTGTGTTCAATTACAACTATATTTTGTTTGCCCGTACGGGAAATTTTTCCCCTTGGCGTACCATATTTTTTTATTATTTTTTTATTTTTTTTTTTTTTGTTTTTTTTTATAATATTATAATAATACGATACTTCTTTCCCGAAATAACAATAAAACTTTCAATAATGCAAAGCATGTAACAATCCATAATTTAGTACAATATAGATTAGATAACAAAGACACTTTCTTTTAAGTAACTAATATGCGTGATGAAAGACCCACATTTGTCATTCTGAGTTTAACTTGATAGTTGCCTGATATATTAAAATTAGTTTGTTCAAGGAAAGAACGCAAGCGTATTTTTTGGTGTCACAAAGTTTTTGAGATTATTCAGTACGTAAGGGTTTACTAATTATTATATACATTAGTGTAAATGAAAAAAAGTTGGAGTAGGTTTTGCTTGTTATAAACATCGTATGTATGTTAAAATACTTTTTTACAACGTAGCGATTTGGCAAAACGTTCATGCGTTTAAAAGTTGCAACAAGTATTTAGAGTTAAGATAATTGCATTCTGATAATATAATTAGTTTTATTTAAAGAAAAACGCATAGTTATTTACTTTTCACCGCAGCAAAATTCTACAGATTATTCAATTCTTAAGGGTTAATTAGTATTTAAAAAATATCGAAAGAATGTATAAGCTTTGCTTGTTCATTTCATTATTATAAAATTGTTTGTGAAATATATATAAATTTAGTAAAACGTCCATAAGTTTAAAAGCAGAAACAAGTAATTATAGTTCTGATAATCCCATCCTACGGAGTATGTTGTGTACCACTTTATAATGCTCCATTTTAGAAAATTTACAACGTGTGATTAAATTCGCATATTCCGCACACGGGTACTTTTTTAGTATATCAAGGGTAGAAGATTGTTGTAATTGACGTCAATTATGTTTTTGGCGACCAACATTACGTCAACTGTATTTGATGTTTCCGTGTTACGGTGGTAAAGTCAAATGCTGATGTTGACGAATGCTGACGAAGGTTGTTGTAATTGACGTTAATTATGTTTTTGGCGACCAACATGACGTTATTAAGTCAGCTGCGTTTGATGTTTCCGTGTTACGGCGGTAAATTCAAATGCTGATGTTGAAGAAGATTGTTGTAATTGACGTCAATTATGTTTTTGGCGACCAACATTACGTCAACTGCGTTTGATGTTCCCGTGTTACGGCGGCAAAGTCAAATGCTGATGTTGACAATCCTCAATCTGACTGACTTCTCATTTATAAGAAGTCAGTCCCGTATACCTATTGAATTGACATTTAAATAATTTAACAACTGTTAAAATTCTGTTTAACAATTCATTTTTATCACCATGTAATAAAAACATATTACATTCTCATGTTTTTTAGTCATAATCTTAGACATAATATGTTTAAGCCAATTTGCACGAAAAAGTTTGTTATTTATTAGCGGTTTATGAGGCGGATAAGGAACACGCGTAATACCTCTCAGCCGCTGAACCGCTAATCAGAAAAATCTAGGAATCGATTGACAATGCTCGACCCTTATCTGTGCTTAACCATGTGTGATATTAAACTCTTACGGTACGGCTTAAAAGTCGCTACACAAAATTAAAAGAGTAGAGCACTAATTCTTCAGAATGAAACTTTTTCTTTCACTAAGCTCCTCAAATTGAATCCCAAAATCGGAAAAAAAATCATGAAATGTGGCTTAGAAAAATACAAGTTGCAATAGGTGGCGTACACTCTTAAAACAAAAGAGTGAAATCCACTCCAGTAGAAGTGCGTTTTCTACACTGGAAAGGAGTGAATATTAACTCAGATTGAGTTAAAATCACTCGTTTGGAGTGAACCTGTCAGAGGTTTAACACACAAAGGATCCACTCTTTTCGGGGAAGTGCATTTTCAAGACTGGAGGTGTGAAAATTAATCAGACTGAGTTAAAATCGCTCGTTCGTTTTAAGAGTGTAGGTGATTTTTTTTATATCGTTTGTTTATTAACCCATACGTGCAAGAAAACATGATAGACTATTGGTTTATAATCATGAAACTATTCAGACACATAGTAGAAACTATAAATACAAGTAGCTATGTGGGGTGTAGTGATTTTTTTAGTACAGTTTGTTTTTTAACCCATAAGTGCAAGTAGACATGAGACTTCTAAAGAGTTCGTAAGCATGAAACGATCTATCTATAAAATAATCTCCATTAGTACTTTACTTATCCCAGGATCAAGAAAATAATAAGCATATATTTCTTCTAATAATGAAACTAACTAAAACTTATCTTGGACAATTATCAAGACATCAGCGACAAATTTGGGTCTTTCGTCACTTTATTTAAAATAGAGCATTTGCTATTTATTGTTCCACTAATTTTAACATTGTCTCACGATTTCATGTATCGATGAAAATTTCCATTAAAACATTTAATAAATGTGTGTTCTAATATTTTACTAAAGTTTTGTTACTTAAGCTCTTATATTCTATGTATTGTTGCAAATTTTCAATATAGAGCAATTGATAAATTTGGTTTTCTTATGTATTGAAGTACAAAAAAAGGACGAAGTTTTTTTTAAAGAAATTTGTTGTTGTTTCATTTTTTTGGTTGAATGTCACTTATTGTTTATATTTAAAAATCTAGTTTGACATTTTTAACTGTTCATTAATACATTTTATATAAATATTGCGAAAATTTAAATAAAAATTCTTTACAAAAAAACACGATGTCTTTGATATATTAAGTTGCTGTAATTCATGACATAATTAGTTTGATGGATTTTTCCTACAAAATATTCAATCTAGAGGAACTATTTGTACCCAACAGTACTTTCGTAGATTAGATTTTTTGAAATAATATCGATAAAGTTTGTGTGAGATAAAGATTAATCGTGCAAAAAAAGTTGAAGTGGTATAGATTAACTATTTCCTGCGATTAAATATATTCAAGAGTCAATAATTAAAAAAAATTGGTAGAGTATCAATTCTCAAATGACACTTTATCTTGCTTGAAACTCAAAAATATTTCACGGAATCCGGAAATATTTTAACGACCGGGGATTCATTAAGTAGAATCAAGGTAAATTTACTTGTTTATTGGATTTGCTTTGTGGGTAGGGGTGGTTTGTTAATTTACTCATAAGTGCAAAATACGCTTTTTTAGATGGTGCAGATTTGTTTGGCAAATATTTTAAAAAATGCATTTATTTATTTATTATTAATTAAAATTTAAATATCTGTTTAGAAAATTGACCACGATAAATATAAATACGCAATTTATTTAATAAAAACCTTTGGGTTCTTATTAAGTAAACTTAATTTCTATTAGGCACAAAAAACTTTTATGTTACACACTGACTCGTAAACAACTTTTTTTTTGCAAGCAACGCGCTTAATGTCAAATACGCGCTAAATGTCAAAAAGACGACACTTTCTTTGTAATAACGACTCGCCTTTACCGAGTGGTTTAGGATAATGTTGAACTTGAGCATGTTACAATGGACGTTGATAATATTATTGACGTCCAACAATTTGCCAACTCTGCATCCTATGTTTCCGTGTTACGGCGGTTAAGTCGAATGCTGATGTTGACAATCCCAACATGCTTTTATGTCTTTAAATTCGAAAACAATTTTTATTTTAAATTTGAGCCGTAGAGGAAGCCGTAAAATTGCGTTAGTAGTCTGTTTGGGGGTTGTCCTCTTCAATAGAGCGTAATTGAGATCTGTAAATAATAGTTAGTGTGAAGCTGTAGCGCGTTATTAGTTTAGCTTAAAACTTGTCTTGCATACATTTACACTTTCAAGTTTCGGCTCGTCACTTGACTGTGGTTCTAAAAGACGATGCCCGTCGGCAATAGCTCTCGTGTAGCTCCTCTATTGACGATAAAATCGAACTAAAACCTAAATTCCCTCTCTTGGGGCCCTAACGATGAAAAATGTAAAATAGTTGCAATGAAACAGAATATCTCAAATTGTAACCTTTTTAATGTGTAAAATGTGTTTCGTAATCAAAGTCCGATTCGTCAGATTTGCTTAATTAAAAAGTACTAAATATGCATTTTGGGGTTCGTGTCCAGGCATCACCCAAATAACTGCCGACATCCCATGCAGTCAAAAAATTACCGACGAATAACATATTGTGTAGAGGTAGTTAATAATGTTAAAACAGTGTTACAAAAACGCTCGAAAGTCCCGAAGCTGAGTACTATGTCGCTCCTAAAAGCTGCGTTGGATGCCTTCTCAGATGTCGGCTCGTCACTTGACTGTGGTTCGAAATTATGACGGTCGTCACCAATAGGCGTCGTGTAGAGCTAGTGGGGTGATAGTTCAACCTTAGCTAACATGCATTTGATGTTTCCGTGCTACTGCGGTAAAGTCAAATGCAACAGTTGGTTATTTAAATTGTTTTTGGTTGACATAATTGCCCTCACGATCAATGCGATAGATATAGGTGACAAAGCTTTTAATTTATATTCACGTTTAAATGACGAGTCCAAAGCACTGTCTGAAGCATCCAACGCTGCTTCCTAAATAAGTCTTAGAGTCTCGCTTAAGAAAAAGTGTCTTTTGAGAATCGATGATGTACTACGTGTTTTTTTTTAAATCTTTTTCTAAGATTTTTAAGCATCATGCCCGTGGATTTAAAAAACAACATTAAACGCTTAGAAGCGCCCGAAAAGATATCTAATCGATGTGATGCGCGCAAACAAACCGTACACTCTTAAAACAAAAGAGTGAAATACACTCCAGTTGGAGAAGTGCATTTTCGACACCGTAAAGGCATGCATATTTACTCAGACTGAGTTAAAATCACTCGTTTGGAACACACAAAGGATCCACTCCAAAAGGAGAAGTGCATTTTCCAGTCTGGAAGAGTGAAATCCACTCAGACTGAGTTAAATTAGGAGTGTTTTTAAGAGTGTACAATTATTTCGCGAGTTGGTTGCATCCACGGCCACCTCTCTTCGAATTATTTAACTTTCTCCCAAGATGAAATTTTAAAAAAAAATTCTATAAATCCTAAGCTTTCAGCGTTGTGCAGTGCTATTCCAATGCAGAAATCGGCTCGCGTTTTGCCCTCCTAGACCTGCTAAGGTTGGAATTTGGAAAAATCGCTTCTTAAATGACGTCTCTTCAGTACAGAAGAAATAAGGTCCTAAAATGTGATGACTGTACCGGGAATAGTTTTGGTTGGGCATTGATACCTTGAGTAATTCAGTATTTATTTATGAATTTATTTCTTAATAGATAAATTGTGTAAACAATCAATTTTATTAAGTAAAATCTTTTTGAAACCTTGAAGTTCACAATTTAAAGCTAATTCTTTAACAACAGTTTTGGGCAAAATATGTTTAACTAAATTTCTCAAACGAGCAAATTAGCAAACAATTTATCGTAGTAATGCTCTCGACAGTTATCAACAATGCATGACTCTTAACAACAAATATAATTGTGCCAAGTATTAAAATATAAATTAATCTTACTATACTAAAAGCATGGTACATTTCTCTGTGGGCACATGGCTATAAATACAGCATGTTAAATTTCAAATGAAAAAAAAGAACAAGTTAAATCAAATTAACATATCAATGACTCTCTCCAAATTTCACTTTTATTATTGCAACAATTAAAATTTCGAACACTGCATAGAATATCATAAAAATCATAATTTAGTCAATTATTAAATAACAATAATATATTTTCCTATAGGATGCATTTTTTTTTTAACCAAGTTCACCATAGAATTAAATTCACCTTAATGGTTGCAGAAATACAAGTTTCCAACTATGTTTATAATATAACAATGTCAATTTAAAAGACTTTTAAATAACAAATTCTATCATACCAAACTTATATACACGATGCTTTATTTCCGAAATTAAATACTTTTAATAATACAAATTTCCAACAATGCAAAGCAATCAATATTTAAACAAACAATCCATAATTTAGTACAATATAGATTAGATAACAAAGACGCTCTCTTTTAAGTAACTAATATGCGTGATGAAAGACCCACATTTGTTATTCTCAGTTTACGTTGATAATTGCCTGAGATAATATAATTAGTTTTGTTCAAGGGAGGAACGTTAGCGTATTATTTTTTATCGTAGCAAGTTCTTGAGATTATTCAGTACTTAAGGGTTTACAAATTATTATATAAATTCGTATAATTGAAAAAAATAAAAGATAAAGTTTTGTTATTTCATCGCATTTGTGTTAAAATGGTTTTTTTTCTTTTTACAATATAGCGATTTCGTTCATTCATTTAAAAGTTAAACAAATGTATAGAGTTCATCCTATGGAGTGAGTCATGTATCAATTGGACTTATATGCTGCAGTTCGGCATATTTATAACATATACAGTAGAGTCTCGTTTATCCGAATCCCAGTTATCCGAAAATCAGTTTAATCAAAAGGCCGGGACTTTTTTTTGGGAAAATATGAAATTTTGCGAAAATATGAAATGTTGCGAAAATATGAATGAGAAAAATATTTACTTTGGGGTAATGAAATATTATTTTTTGTCACCAATTCATCAATTCAATGATGCTAGTGTTAAATTTTATTTTGAACTGTCTGTTGGTTAAGGCTACTATTAAAAATAAACAATGTATGAATATTGCCGATAGATTCCTAGAAATTGTCAGTGTCCCAAGGTACAACACTCTCCCCTACACATAAATACAGAAAAATAAATACAAAAAGTTGGATTTATTGTTTCAAAGTAGGATTTATTTCTCAAAATATGCAGTATTTTTAATTTTATTTGTGCTGCTCAATTTCGGTCCCATACCTTTCGGATAAGTGGGATACTGTAATAATAACATTTTTAAAAAATAATAAACCTCACAGGTTTTTAGTATCGCGACATTTGAGACATTATGTATATTTTTCATTAATTTGTCTGTAGATGTATTTATTGAAATTGTTAATGTTAAATTTCACCTTTGTGTTAGAATGGCAAAAAATAATAGGTTAAGTCTTTTGGTCTTTTTAGTCCAGAATACTGATAAAAACGTGAAATTCACAAACTTTTTCATCTAAACCAACTGTGAAGCTTTGTATTAAGACAAATTATGCATTGCATTAATTGAAAAGTAATAAAATGAATGCTATGAAATATTAAGATTTCTTATTTATTTGCATCATATTTTATACTAGATGCTCATGATCAATAACACGCAATTTTAATAGTTTACCATAAACGTTTTTTAACAAATGTTCATTTACATTTTCAATTCTAATTTCATTTTTCACCCTTTTTTTCAGATTTAGTTCTTTCAATACAAAAATTATATTTTCAGTTAGATAAATAAAGATTAAACTTGATTTTTATGGACAATGTATAAAATCTAAAAATTATTTAATTGCATTGGAAACTGTTAATCGAATTAAACTTCCATTTGAGCAATGTAAAAAATGAAATTTGGAAAGGAAGAGATAAAAAAAATTAGATTATAAGTACTTCCTTTTTATGAAAATATTTTATTAAAGTAGCTGTTTTTTCGTACTTGCTCATTTTTATGAATATAAATTCGGAACTTGGAAGTGATTCAATGGTTTTTATTGTAAAAAGCAACAACTTTTCTAATTTGTGATATTTTGTTACATGAAAGGATTTTTACTGTAGCTATTTTTTCGTTTGAATTAATCTAGGTGAAAAGTCGCGTAATTTTTCCTTTCTAATGTTAAATTAGCAAAATTATAACAACTTGGCTCATCTGAAATCGTGTCGATCACAAGTTTCTTTTGAATAATAGCTTATTTGGCTGGGCTATCGGTAGTGTAATTCTTAATCTTAAATCTTTGTTTTGCCAATTTATTAATGGAACATTTAAACTACCTTTGTTAAAATTTCCTAACTAAACTTATTCAATATTTATAATAGGGATTTCACTTTAATCTTTGCCATTTACAAAGATCAAATTTAAATCTCAAACTCCCAGATGCTATATAACCCTTTTTGAAGGTTAAATCACGTGTGTCAAAAATTGATAATTACTACAACTTTAAATATGAAATGAAAAAACATTTAGCAGAATAGTTGATCTTACCGCAACTCAATGTTATAACCAATTTTACTTCCTTTGATTTATTTCCATTTAACAAGCCTTTTTAACGGGCGTCTTACTTTACAAAAAACTTAATTAGATACTGGAGGGTAAATTAACACTAAACATACCAACAAATAGATAAGTAAACCACTATGGCTACCTTTATTCTTCAAAAAAGACTCCCTTTTTTTCAAAATACTTCCCAAGTTCTAGATCAATTTCAGTGTTTCAAGCAAAAAATAAGTGTCACTTCAGAATTGATGCTCTTACCTCTTGTTTTTTAAATCTTTTCTTGGGATTTTTAAGCTTTTCTCGACCAAGTTTAATGTCACACACGGGTAAGCACAGGAAATGGTCCAACGAACTCAATCGATTCAAATTTATTTTTTCGATTCATCTGTATCGTAATGAACCGTTATCGATATTGTATGAAATGTCTAGAAGTATGCCATTGAATATTGCTGTGAATTTTTTATTTAGGTAGCGTTTTGGGTCTTTATTTTTTTGATAAATTACAAACTGATGACAAGATTATTTAAAATAAGTTAAATGACTAATGCAGATATTTTACTGTTTCAAACATTGATTAAAAAACGTTTTGTTTTCCAAATTTCATTGAACTTATTTAGAATCGGGTTATAAATTTCAGTAAATTAGCAATAAAACAAAGTGCAACACAAATAAAAATTCTGTTGAATATTAAGTTAACGTCTCGACTATTTTACTTAAGTAAAAACTTTGATATTTGTTTTAAGTTCAACTGTATAATTGCAATGATAAACAAATTATTTACAATAACCATTATGTTACAAAAGGATAATTTATAAAATATATACCCTTTCAGCCAAAACGACAATTTAGCATCTTCATTTTAGAAAAAAATCTGATCGTCAAAAGCCATTTATATCATAATGTACAACATTCGATTCTTCATACTTTTTTCTTTTGGAAAATATTTTTAATCCCAATAGACGTCAGCCCTTTTATCATTTTAAACGATGATCAGGAAAATAAGAATGCTAAATGGCATGACGGGGACTGAAAAGGTTAAAACACAATAAATTTCTTACCTGAATATCTAAAGTAGAATGCACTATATTGCTTGGTTTTATATTGTTAGCTGCAACAATATGGAATTCAAAAAATTTATTGGACATAACAATTATAACCTATTTAAATATTGAATAATTTGAATTATATTTAAGAACAAATTCACCATGTATTTAAGTTGAGTTCATTTTCATAATTGCAACAACACAAATTGCAAACAGTGCATAACAAACAGCAGTACTGATTTTCTGTACAATTAAATAACAACAAAGGCATTCTTTTCTAACTAATATGAGTGGTGAAATAACCGCATTTGCCATACTGAGTACACCTTGATAATTGCTCAAGGTAAGGTGATTAGTGTTATTCATAGGGGGAATAAGTGCTCAGTATTTGTTTATTCCTATCTAAGTAAAGTTCAAGAGATACGAGTCATTCATACACAAGTGTTTTTAAGTGTGAAACCATTTTTAATTTAAAAAAAAACTAAATTGATATGAATATTTGAATTCGTCATTTTAAGAGATTGATATCAGTAAAGCAGGTTTTTTTTCTTTTCCAAACGTCGTCGCCGTATCAAAACAATGTTTTAACCTCTTAAGACCCGAGCAAAATTTTACACGTATATTCTTAATACAAACATACTTTTCATTCAAATATATGCTAAAAAGTACATTTTGCAAAGTAATTTGTAAGAGAATTAGGTTTAGTAGTTACTGAGAGACATACCTTCAGCGCTAAAAATACTCATTTTTGTGCTATAAATGCAAAACAAATGGCCTTACCACTTATTTGTAGTTAACATTTAATTTTAAAATTGTTTTTAATGCAAAATACCCTTACAATTAACTGTTAAAAAATTTCCTTAAATTTGAAAACAAAATTAAAGAACTCTAATATCGTATTGATCCACGTCCAATTTCATTTTTTGTAGAAATAAATAACTGACACCTGTAATTATAGGCTGAAAATTGATTTTTTTTATCTTCTATCGCATCAGGTCAATTTCGTTACTAATTAATACATTAATTGCTTGTGGGGAGGTTTAAAAAAATCTCCCGTACTGGGGACGCCAGGTCGCAAAAGGTTAAATTATCCTTGCGCAGTTTCTTGCTACTCAAAGAAATGAATAGATTTGAAGTGTACTTCAGTTTATTTTAAATACATATATTTTTTCCAACATGAATATTTTAAGAACCTTAACTGCATGTTTCAAGCTTTTTTAAAAATAATTGAGAAATTTACTGCTTATTTATAAATAGTACATCTTTATGAAGTGTTTGCTTAAAAAACATGTTTGCGAGCAGAACGTAAAAGTGTACGCTTTGGTATAATGTAAATGGGACGATAGAGTAGTGAAAGTTGATTCTATGAAAGGATTGATTTTATATACGATAAAATATGCATGTTTACATCCGAAACTCCAATCACTAATAAAATAATTCTGGATCAGCAATATTTCCTTTAAAAAGCATCTTCAATTTTATTTACATGTCTTTAGAATAGTCTTTTTTGTGGCGTCAAGCTGCTTTAGAAATCTGTAGTTATTTCTAAATATCCGATTAACATACACTATTAATGATCTTATAAAATAAACAATTCTATCACTGTTTAACATTTATTATTCCATCGGATATTTTATAATTTATTTTACAGCTCTTTAAAAGAATGGGATACGCGATTCCACTACAATGAGGAGACGTGATCCAAGGAAAAAATTTCACATTATTTATTAAAAAATTCGTGTTAATTTTTTTTAATATCAAAACACTTAATTTTTCATGTACAGTTTAGCCTCTATTAGTTGGTATTAAAGTCTCATTAAAAGTTATTTTGTTAGTTTTTTACTAGGTCTTTTGTTCTTGGAAAGACATTTAAAATCACTGTTCAGTTATGTTTTAAAGATGATAGATCGTTTCATGTTTGTAAGTTAATATGAAAAGTTTTGGGGGGTTTTTTTAAAGTGTCACATTTTACATATTTATTCTTCTAATCAAACTAATTTAAGCAAAAGATAAGAAAATTTGATAGGACATTCTTTTCAATAGAAAATGAATGGAAATAGCTTAATAAAGCTTTAAATATAAATAGTTTCAAGAAAGTTAAAATTTTAAAAGTTTAAAGAAAGCTAAATTCTGTGTTGGTGCACTTCCTTGTGTAAAATGTTTTGGGCAATCATTTCTTCGGTGAAATTTTGTCAAGTCTACATACTTTATTAATGGATTGAATGAACGTTTCAAATGAATGATGTTTTTAATGTGTTAAAAATTGCAAACTTTCGTTCAAGTTATGGCTCTTAGATCAATTTAGCAATTTAATTCATTCTTCAAACTTAGATAAACTAATAATAATGAGGCAATTTCATTTCTTTAAAGCAATATTAATCGAATTGTGAAAGTAAAGAAGTTAAAATGGATAACTTTGACTTAAAAAAAATATAAAATTAGAAATTTAAATTTTATAGATTTTCTAGAGACCTATAAATCTCAAAGCTATTTTACTGCATTTACTATTGAGTTCATAATGATATCAGATATAAATGATGCAGCTTTAACGTTAATATACTTTTTTTGGCTCCATTCTACGTCACTTTTCGGGTATATAAATTTGTCTATTAACCCACTGACGGATAAACAATTTGTATAAAGTGTAAACTCGTTTTCATTGCATACTAATACAATCTAAATTGTAACTGAAAATTTATATTAATTTCAATTTTCATAAAATATTTCTTGCGAAGGGTGTCTATTTTCGAACTACAGTCAAGTGACGAGCCAACACCCGAGTAGGCACCCAACGCAACCATTAAGGGCGACATCGTACTCAATGTTAATACTTTAAAGGATACTTAACGTGGACTATGTTCCTTCACACGGGGTATTATTCGTCGAATATTTTTGGCTGTACTGGCCATTTTAATAGGTCGGCAGTTATTTGGGCGATGCTCGTATCCGAACCTGGGACCTTTCGCGTGCTCTGCGAATGCATAACCTACTGGGCTCCCCGGTTCCCTGTAAATCTGTTGAGCTCTCGTTTATAGGAACGAAGTGGTGAAAAAGAACCTTTTCTTATAAAATTTTAAAAAAAATCAGCACGTTGCAGGGACAAGTTCATATTTATTTGAAGTATTATTAATGCCTTTTTAAATGTTCAATCTTTTCTTGGTGACCATAATTGAATTCGATGTTTCCGTGCTACTGCGGTTAAGTCGGATTCTACGGTTGCCAATCCCTTCCTACTTTTTCATTCTTTTGGTGACTGTAACTGAATTTGATGTTTCCGTGCCACTGCGGTTAAGTCGGATTCTACGGTTGCCAATCCCTTCCTACTTTTTCATTCTTTTGGTGACTGTAACTGAATTCGATGTTTCCGTGCCACTGCGGTTAAGTCGTTTCCTACGGTTGCCAATCCCTTTCTACTTTTTCATTCTTTTGGTGACTGTAACTGAATTCGATGTTTCCGTGCCACTGCGGTTAAGTCGGATCCTACGGTTGCCAATCCCCTTCTACTTTTTCATTCTTTTGGTGACTGTAACTGAATTCGATGTTTCCGTGCCACTGCGGTTAAGTCGGATCCTACGGTTGCCAATCCCTTTCTACTTTTTCATTCTTTTGGTGACTGTAACTGAATTCGATGTTTCCGTGCCACTGCGGTTAAGTCGGATCCTACGGTTGCCAATCCCTTTCTACTTTTTCATTCTTTTGGTGACTGTAACTGAATTCGATGTTTCCGTGCCACTGCGGTTAAGTCGGATCCTACGGTTGCCAATCCCTTTCTACTTTTTCACTCTTTTGGGGACTGTAACTGAATTTGATGTTTCCGTGCCACTGCGGTTAAGTCGGATTCTACGGTTGCCAATTCCGTCCTATTTTAAAAATGTTCTGAATATGGGAAGGGGGGGGGGTCAGTGGACAAGTCTGTTAAATTTTAAGCCTGCTTTCCTTGCTTGCGAAAGTCCCAAGTTGGGGTTCGACCATTGCCTAAGTAATTGCGGTCACATAAGTTGTTCGTGCAAACTGCTAATACCTCGAGTAGATTGAGCACATGTTAAATATGATCCAAGTCCAAGCGCCAAGTATGATATCGTTCGTAAAAAAAAGTTGCTTTGAGTACCTACTAATGTGTCGGCTGGTGACTTGAAAATGGTTCTAAATTATAACGCCCTTCGTCAATATTCCTAACTAACCAATCATCTCAACAGGACAGCTGTCTTCGTCAGCCTGGTGGGGGAACACAGCTGGCATTTTCACTTCATCTAAATATTTAACTGAAAATAATTGAAATATTTTGATTAAAATTTTGAATTGGTATAAAGATTTTGAACAGCGACTATATCTGCATTCGATGTTTCCGTGCTACTGCGGTTAAGTCGAATGCTGTGGTTGCCAATCCGTCATGATTTTTCTCAATTCTTAATAAATTAACAACCGATTCAGGGCCAGACATTGCCAAAATTTATTTCCGGTCCATAAACGGTTTGTGCAGCCAAAATTCAAATGAAAAACCGAGAGTGAATAGATTCGTACACATCACTTTCTGTACTTATTAAAAAGTACTGATACTTTAAAAGTATTCACCCTTTTCACGTGGAACAAGAATTTATTGATTGAGTGGTTGGTGAGGTTATACCAACCTATCAGTAGTCATATTTTTCCACGGTTAAAGAGACGTAAAACAAAGTCATATTAATCATATTTTAAAAGCTGTACGTTTTAAAACATATTAAATTAAAAATTTGATTCTCAACATTTGAAAGGAGTTACTGTATTCCACAGTAAATGTCACGCAAAACCGCTTTACAATAAGTTTAAAAATTCAAAAGAAATCATTTTTAAATCGTCCCTGACAAACTTTTTCCGAATAAAAATTGCCTATTTAAATTACTTTTCTTTCCTAATTCAATTAATATTTTTTTTATAATTTGCATTGTGTCCTTATTATTTGAGATTTGAATATTTGATAGATAAAGTTACCTGCATTAAAATAGGAAACTTGAACAACATTTATGATATTTTAGCATAACCTTACAAAAACATTCACACAATCTTTAAAATAAGTAGATTTAAAAACATACTTCTCCCTACAATTCATGCACCTCAGGGAGCCCTTCATGCTTTCCCACGACGAAGTACTTGAGCTCATAAAACTTTATAAAAAGTACCTTTTGAAAACTTGGAATACATTTTAAAATTTATTCAAAGTTTTAATGCTCATTAAATTCATTTTTATATTTAACGACATATTTGATTTTATTTTTTTAAATCGAAAATACTATAATTATGCCTTGCCAAATGCTAAATTTATAAATGATTGGAAGAAAAAATATGCACAAAATGTGGGCGACTTTTTTAAGATAAGCAAAACTTTTCCTATAAACAAGTAACATTGGAACGATATAATCTATAAATTATAATTTAACATGAATGTTTTAATGCATTTTGAAAAAAGTGTCACTCAATAAACTCAAACGGAATAATTTGAAACAAAATATTAATAAAAATTTATGAAATATATAATATAAACAAAAAATTAGGTATACCAAAACCGACCTTAAGTTTACAGTATACAAATGTTCTACTAGAAAAAGGGTAAATAGTTCTCATTTTTGAGTGCGAGAATCGAATACAAAAAGGTATTTCACATTCAATAAACAAATTTATTTGTTATTTCAAGACATAAATTTATTATTTTTATTAGTTAAGCTTCAGTTAGAGTGTTATTTTAATTATTTTTTCCCTTCGATTTTGACGTAACAGGGCGCATGAATATCAGGGTCGAAATCAGCAGCCAATCAGAGTACGTGAAGTTGCGGCGCCAGCCTGGTTGTTTACCCAGTTTCTTCCGCTCAGTACATTTCTCTGCTGCAAACTTAAGCTCGGTTTTGGTATAGCATGCTAACGTTTTTTATAAACAAAAGCATTTCATGAATTATGTGCGAAATTTAAACATGAAGAAACAGTCATTAAGCAATCAATTTTTTAAAAAAGAGTTTGAAACTAGGTAGGTACTTAAAAAAGAACCTGGAGTTTCGTTTGTTTTAATATATATTTTTTTTCACTTAAAATCTTCATTTCCCTGAGTAACAAAATCTTCACAAGGATTTATTTAAAATATTTTGTTTTGATGCGACGACTTGAAGTTCGGTAAAGAAAGACAACTTCATCACTTATAATAATACAAATTATTACCAGGATATTAAATTTTTAATGTTAACTATTATATATTTGTGTTTCACTTTACTCTGACGAATTTTTATCGGTACTAATTGACTCTTGCTTCTAATTATATACACTTTTTATTGAAATTCCATATGGTAACAAATATTGCCCATAAACGGAATTTTTTGGTGATATAACTCAGCATACATACATTCAAAGATAGGCATTGGAAACATTCAGTTTGACGGCGGTTGTACATATTGGCGACTTTATCACTTTTGGCTACTTTATCGCTTTTTGACGGTTTTGTCACTCTAGATTTAATCGCGAAATTAAAAAGTGCGCAAATATTAGAATTACATTTGAAAAATACAGCCTAAAAAAGATATCTTCAAGTAAAAAATAAATTCATAATAAGAAAACTTTGTACACTGAATAACTCGTATCTCTAGAATATAAGCTTCGGTAAAAATAAAGCAAATAATAAGCATAACTTCATTCCATGAATAAAACTAATTACCCTATCTCAATCAGTTATCAAGGTGAACCCAGAACGGCAAATGCGGGTGTCTCATCACTCATAATAGTTAGAAAAGAGGGCCTTTGTTGTTGTTCAAGTGTACACAAAATTATTCATGTTATTTAAAGAGTACACGAGAAGAACCACTTGATTTTTTTTTGGAGTCTTACCTTATGTGTCTGCTTGGTGGACGTCGGCGACTGGAAACTTGTTTTTCTTCCGGTTCTTCACTTGCGTTACAAAAGTTTTATACGTGTCCACTGATCTTTGGCGTGAATCAGGGTTGCCCCGAAAGAAAAAAAGGCGAGTAACCGGTCTCTTTATACCAGTTTAGGCGATTTCTCACTATCATTGACAAAGAGGCCCATTGAGGAAAGCCTTCTACGAAATCAAGGGTTTTTTCCCTTGTACTCTTCATTTGTTATACTCTGATTGCCAATTTGAGTTGTAGCAATTATAAAGTGAATTTAGAAACATATGCACCATGTCTTTAAGTTAAATAGAGTGTATTTCAAGTTATTTAAATTATAAATTATAATTATGTGCTACGTATTGTTCGAAATTGGTATTGTTGCAAGTAACAATACAAAACATGCAGGAGACTATTATACATTAAAATCAGGCAACAAAGTAATTGTTTTTTTAATAAACTTTTACATTATCGTTTTTGTTGCTTGACTACGCATTACATGAATTTTCGACCATACTTATTTTAATTCGAAGGATGGCATTAGCATGGGGTTGATGTCCTTCTGTGGGTTTGAGCCCAAGCTGAGTCGTTGGATTTTCTGGATGGGAAAATTCTGGGCACGCATGTCATATGATTATGGGGCATGTAAAAGATACTTGGAGGGCCATTTGGCCAGGGTTCTCTAGGTAAAATTAAATTTCGGCATACTTTAACATCCACAGAGAGCTCGCATTCATTCTAATCTGTGGGTCAAAATTGTTAGCGAGAGTCGTCTTGATGGAGCCACAAAAAATGGCTCATTTCTGGGGAATGTGCCGAGTCTGCAAAGGCTTGACCTCCAATGTTTAAACCCCATTACAGAAAAAAAATCTTCCTCTCCTGAAATTGGAAAATTGGTTTCCCTTGCAAATAAATTTTGCAATTGATATAGAATATTATTTAAGTTTGCGAAAGTAAATTAATGTAAATAGCCAATTTTGGCATTAAAAAGTTTATATCTGAAAGTTGTGCGTGTTGATATTTTGTCCTTGGCCGTACTAAATCTTGTATGGGAGTATTTTTAGGATGCTCTTATATCGGTGTTGTTTTAAAATGGTCTGAAGCCCCTATAAAGGTGCATTTTTTTGAGATTTGAACACGTTTCGAAATTATGATGCCCTCTTGCGTTCTTGTGTAACTTAAGGGGACACGGTTCCCAATTTTTTTTAAAATATCGATTTATCTATGACGTAAGAAAATAGACTGCGCACAGGTTTTTAGTACCGCGACATTTGAGACATTATATATATTTATCTTTAATTTGTCTGCGGAGGAATCAATTGAAATTGTCTATGCTAAATTTCACCATTGTGTTAAAATTGCAAAAAATAATAGGTTAAGTCTTTTGGTCTTAAGTCCAGCACACTGATAAAAACGTGAAATTCACAAACTTTTTCATCTAAACTAACTGTGAAGCTTTGTTTTTATTAAGACAAATTATACATTGCGATTCCATTAACTGAAAAGTATTAAAATGAATGCTATGAATTATTAAAATTTCTTATTTATTGGCAACATATTTTAAACATGATGTTCATGATCAAAATACGCAATTTTAATAATTTACCATAAATGTTTTTTTAACAAATGTTCATTTACATTTCAATTCGAATTTCTTTTTTCACCCTTTTTTTGAGAATTATTTCTTTCAATACAAAAATTATTTTTTCAATTAGATAAATAACGATTAAACTTGATTTTTTTTATGTACAATGTATCAAATCTAAAAATTATTTAATTGCATTGGAAATTGTAAATCGAATTAAACATCCATTTGAGCAACTTAAAAAATGAAATTTGGAAAGGAAGAAATAAAAAAAAATAGATTATAAGTACTTGCTTTTTATAAAAAATATTTTATTGAAGTAGCTATTTTTTCATACTTGCTCATTTTTATGAATATAAATTCGGGACTTGAAATTGATTCAATGGTTTTTAACGTGAAAAGCCACAACATTTTTTTAATTTGTGATATTTTGTTACATGAAAGGATTTTTACTGTAGCTATTTTTTTCGTTTGAATGAATCTAGGTGAAAAGTCGCGTAATTTTTCCTTTTTCATGTTGAATTAGCAAAACTATAACCATTTGGATCATTAGGAAGCTTGTCATTTACAAGTTTATCTATTGAATGATGGGTAATTTGGTATCGGTGGAAACATAATTCTTAAACAATCTTATAAGTAGTTTAGTTTTGCTAATTTATTAATGGAACATTTCAACTATCTTTGTTAAAATATCCCAACTAAACTTATTTAATATGTATGATTGGGATTTCGCTTTAATCTTTGCCATTTACAAAGATCAAATTTAAATATCAAATTCCCTGATGCTATATAACCCTTTGTGATGGATAAATCACGTGTGTTAAAAATTGATAATCATTACAACTTTAAATATGAAATGAAAAAAACATTTAGCAGAATAGTTGATCTTACCGCAACTCAATGTTATAACCCATTTTACATCCTTTGCTTTCTTTACATTCAACAACCTTTTTAACATGCGTCTTACTTTACAAAAAACTTAATTAGATACTGGTGGGTAAATTAACACCAAACTTACCAACGAATAGATAACTAAACCACTTTAACTACCTTTATTCCTAAAAAAGACTCCCCTTCTCCAAAAAACTTTCCAATTTCTAGATCAATTTTACAGTGTTTCAAGCAAAAAATAAGTGTCACTTGAGAATTGATGCTCTTGCCTCTTGTTTTTTAATCTTTCTTGGGATTTTTAAGCTTTTCTCGCCCAAGTTTAACCCTTTCAGTCCCAGTGATGCCATTTGGCATCATCACATTCAATATTTTTTTCAAAATGTTTATGTCCCGCTATGACATCCAAACACACATCATTCGATTCTTCACACTCTGTTCTATCAGACAAAATTTTACTTTAATCTCAATAGAAGTCAGAACTACTATTTTTTTTATTTATAAAATAGTCAACAAGCGTTTCTCCTGATTTTTTATTGTTTATTGTTTTTCACAGTTAAAGAATTTTGGCATTGTTTCAAAAACCATTTAAAAAATTTAAATGGATTTTTTTTCCTTATGGAATTCGTATATTTGACCTAAAATAAGCTTATTTTGTGAAGATCAGAAGTTTCTGTAGTGTAGTAAATTTTTGGGACTGAAAGGGTTAATGTCACACTTGAGTAAGCACAGGAAAAGGCCCAACGATCTTAATCGATTCCCATTTGTTTTTTCGATTAATCTGTATCGTAATGAACCGTTATCGATATTGTATTAAACGTCTAAAAGTATGCAACTGAATAATGGTGTGAATGTTTTATTTAGGTAGTGTTTTGTGTCGTTATTTTGTTTGATGAATTGCAAACTAATGACTAGATACTTTAAAGTAGTACTTAGTTTAAAGTAGTACTAGATAATTTAAGTTAAATGATTAATGCAGTTATTTTCGGGTTTTTAATTTTTATTTAGAATCCATTTTTTTTCTTTAAAAACTTTTTTTGTTTTCCAAATATCATTGATCAATTTAGAATCTGTATCATTTAAGTGCATTTGCAATAATACATGAAGTACTTCCCAAATAATTGTGTTGAATATTAAGTTCACGTATCTACTATTTTACTAAAGTAAATCCGTGAAGTTTTAAGTTCAACTGTATAATTGCAATGATAAACAAAAATCATTTAAATTACATAACATGAGACAAAAAGGATAAGTTAGAAGAATATTTAAACAATATTTTCTTTTTACTTTATTATATAAAATAGGACACACTATCCTGCCTGTTTGACATTGTTAGCATCAACAATGCTAATTCCGAACAATTCCTATTTCATAATAACAATTGAAGAGCACACGGTAATAACCAATTGATTTATTAGGCGGACGCCCGCAATTGTCTGCTTGGTGGCAGAAAACCGGTTTCTCTCATCTTTGCTTGGTCCGAGCGTTGGGATCGCCAATCGCCTGAATCTTGGTAGCTAGGAACCACATAGATAGTAGTTAAAGTATTAGCGTGGCATAGCACGTGACCCACAACACTGACTTCATTGGGGCTCTTCTGGGAGCTCCTTGCGCGTCCCGTCGTTAGCATTGGAGGTCCCGTGATCTGCCACTCTATTACTTTAACTATGATATCTATGGTAGAAACTGGTTTCCTTACACGAGCTTAGGCGATCACACGCTATCATCGCCAATGTGGCCTGCTAAGGAAACTTCTCTGCCAAATCAATCGGTTTTTCCCGTGTACTCTTCAATTATTATTTATTTAAATATTGAATTGGACAAAAGAATCGTAGCCAGATTTGGTGTATTTTCAAAAATATCGCCAAATCGAATGACAACACCCCGGCATGTGCAGAAACGACCAATGAATGACCGCAGTATGGAGAACGTGACATAATAAGAAACTTTCTCATTGCTAATTCCACCAAATATTACCATAATACCAATAAGTCGGGGTTCTCAGATTTGGAGTAAAATATCTGGCCACGATTCTTTAAATTTACCAAATATTGAATAACTTGAAGAATACTTATGAACAAATGCATCATGTCTTCATGTTGTGTTCATTTTGTTAATTGCAACAACACAAATTGCAAACAGTGAATAACAAACTTCAGGAATAATTTTGTGTACAATTGAATAACAAGGGCTCTCTTTTATGGCTAATATGAGTGATGAAATTACCGCATTTGCCATTCTGAGTACACCTTGATAATTGTTCAAGATAAGGTAATTAGTTTTATTCATGGAGAAAAGGTATGTTCGGTATTTGTTTTATTCTTATCTAAGTAATGTTCTAAAGATACGAGTAATTCAGTGCACAAGACTTTCTAAGAGTATTTTTTTTATTTTCAGCAATACGAAATTAATATGAATATTTGAATACGTCCTTTAAAAAAAAATTATCAATGTTGCAGTTGCTTTTTTTCTTTTCCAAACGTCAAGTCATCGTATCAAAAGAATATTTTAAATTATTCTTGAGCAGTTACTTGTTACTCAGAGAACTGAATAGATTTGAAGTGTACTTCAGTTTCTTTTAAATGCATATATTTTTTCAACTTGAACTTACGGGATTTTTTTAAGAACCTTAAATGTATTTTCAGGCTTTTTAAAAAATAATTGCGTAATTTACTCTTTTTTATAATAAGTAAATTTTTAAGAAGTGTTTTTGTTTCAAAAAATGTTTTCGATCAGAACGTTAAGGTGTACGTCTTGGTATAATTAAAATGTAGGAAACAATGTTATAGTCGCGAAAGTTGATTCGATGAAATGCCTGATTCTTAAACCGATAAAATATACAGCTTTATATACGAAACTCCAAACACTTAAAAAATAATTCCTGATTAAAAATATTTTCTTTAAAAAAAAACATCTTCAATTTCATTAACGTCTTTAGAAGAGTCTGTTTTTGTGGTGTCAAGCTGCTTTAGAAATCCGTAGTTTATTTCTAAATATTTGATTAACACACACTATTAATGATCTTATAATTTTTTTTTTTAAAAATCCCTTACTGTTTTACATATATTCTACCCGTGGATATTTTATAAATTTAATTTTACAGCTCTTTTAAAAGAATGGGATACGTGATTCCACTACAATGAGGAGACGTGATCCAAGGGCGAAATTTCACGTTATATATAAAAAACCTTCGTGTTCCACTTTTCATTTTAACCCTTTTAGTCCCAGTGATGCCATTTGGCATCATCACTTTCAATATTTTTTTCAAAATGTTTATGTCGCGTTATGACATCCTGACACACATCATTCGATTCTTCATACTCTGTTCTATTAGAGAATATTTTACATTTATCTCAATAGAAATCAGAACTATTTTTTTATTCAGAAAATAGCTAACAAGCGCTTCACCTGATTTTTGAAAAGTTCACTTCAGTTCCTCATATTTAAAACACAATTTAAACTATTTTGGTTAATATAATTACTAATTTTTTTAATAATATGGTCAGATATCTTAAAATCTAAAACTCCAAGTGTTTTTAGGTAATATATATTTTTTTATTTTGTTGTTTTCCACAGTTTAAAAATTTTGGCATTGCTTCAAAAACCATATAAAAAATTTAAATGAACTTTTTTTTATGGAACTCTTATATTTGACCTAAAATAAGCTTATTTTGTAAATATCAGATGTTTCTGTAGTGTAGTAAATTTTTGGGACTGAAAGGGTTAAATCAATTTTTAATTTTCAGTTTAGCCTCTGTTGATTGGTATTAAAGCCTCATTAAAAAAAATTCTGTTAGTTTTTTGCTATATCTTTTGTTCTTCGAAAGACATTTAAAAATCACTCTAATCAGTTATGGTTTAAAGATGATAGATTGTTTCAACTTTGTAAGTTAATACGAAAAGCTTTGCTTACATTTAAAAGTATGTTATCTTGCATATTCATCCTTTAAATCATAAGTTAATTTAAGCAAAACATAAAAAATTTGACGATAAGACATTTTTTCAATAGAAAATAAATGGAAATGGCTAAATAAAGCATTAAAACTGAGAAATAGGTTAAAGAAAGATAAAATTTTTAAAGTGTAAAGAAAACTAAATTCTGTGTTGGTGTATTTCCCTGCGCCGAATAAGTGTTTTTCGAAATCTGTTCTTCAGTGAAAGTTTCTGTTACAAATCTACATATTTTAAAAATGAATTGAATGAATGTTTCTATTACTGTAACAAACATTGTAAACTTCCGTTCGGATTTTGGCCCTTTTTTCAGAACACTTAAATTTTATTATTTATTAAAGATTACCCCATAACAATAATGCTAATACATTTCATAAAGCAAAATTAATTGAATTGTGAAAGAAAAGAAATTAAATTTGTCCGTTGTAATTTAAAAAAAGAAATCTAAAAATAAGAAATTTAAATTCGAAACTATTTCATAGATTTTCTTGAGAGGCCTATAAATCTCAAAGCTGTTTTTAGTGCATTTACTATTGAGTTTATAATTAAATCAGAAATAAAGCATGCTTAAAGTTAATAGATATTTTTTGGCTCTGTCCTACCGTCATTTTTAATATATAAATTCTCTGGAGTCACTCTAACTCTCTAATTCGGGCTCATAAATTCGTCTATTTACTCACTGACCGAAAAGTAATTTGGATAAAATGCAAACTTGCTTTTCATAGCAAAATAATGCAATTTCAATTGTAACTGAAAATTTAAATTAATTTCGATTTTATGAAATTTCTTTCAATATTGGTTGTAAATGATTCCTCTTGCTTCAATTTTTAAAACTGAAACTTAAAAACAAATTTTTGAAAATGTTTTGGTTGCAAAACCTGAAAATCAGGTGATGGGTTTATATATCTGATTACCACTAAGAGGCTTGATGGCTATCAGGACGTTAAATGAACTCTCCAACCACTAATTAGTCGTCGTAAATCTGTTCAGTTTAGTTTTGAATTATCGTCGCACCAGATATACATGGGGGCTATTGGCGACGGGCTTCGTATTTTGGAGCCACAGTCAATTGACGAGCCGACACCCGAGTTAACACACAACGTAACCGTTAAGGGCAGCATCGGACTAAGCGTTAGGACTTTAAAGGATATTTAACGTGCACTACCTTCACAAGGGTTATTATTCGTAGAGCATTTTTTTCTGCACTTGCTGCTTTATAGATCAACAGTTATTTGGGCGATGCTCGGACCCAAATATGGTACCTTCCTAATGCTAGGCGAATACTTTCAAAATATAAACACATTACGGAGACAAGTTCATCTTTATTTGAAGTATAATTAATGCATTTTTGAATTTTTAATCTTCTTTTGGTGACCATAATTGAATTCGATGTTTCCGTGCTACAGCGGTAAAAGTCGGATTCTACAGTTGCCAATCCCTTCCAACTTTTTCATTCTTCTTTTGGTGACTATAATTGAATTCGATGTTTCCGTGCTACTGCGGTAAAAGTCGGATTCTACGGTTGCCAATCCCTCCCTACTTTCTCATTCTTTTGGTGACCATAACTGAATTCGATGTTTCCGTGCTACTGCAGTTAAGTCGGATTCTACGGTTGCCAATCCCTCCCTACTTTCTCATTCTTTTGGTGACCATAACTGAATTCGATGTTTCCGTGCTACTGCGGTTAAGTCGGATTCTACGGTTGTTAATCCCATCCCTCCCTACTTTCTCATTCTTTTGGTGACCATAACTGAATTCGATGTTTCCGTGCTACTGCGGTTAAGTCGGATTCTACGGTTGTTAATCCCATCCCTCCCTACTTTCTCATTCTTCTTTTGGTGACTATAACTGAATGCGATGTTTCCGTGCTACTGCTATAAAAATCGAATTCTAAGGCTGCCAATTCCGTTCTATTTTAACTGTTCTGAATATGGGGGGATCAGTGGACAGGTCTGTTAGATTTTAAGCATGCTTTCCTTGCTTGCCAAAGGTCAGAAGTTGGGGTTCGGGCATTGCCTAAGTAATTGCGGTCATATAAGTTGTTTGTGCAAAATGCTAATACCTCGAGTAGATTGAGTTCATGTTAAATATCCTCCAAGTCCAAGCGCCAAGGATGATATGGTTAGTAAAAAGAGTTACTTTGAGTACATACTAATGTGTCGGGTGGTCACTTGAAAATGGTTCTAAATTATGACGCTCCTCGTCAATATTCCCAACTGACCAATCATCTCATCAGGACAGCTGTCAGGATCCGCCCGGTGGTGGAACACAGCAGGCATCTCATCCAAATATTGAAATGAAAATAATTGAAATATTTTGATTGAAATTTTAAATTGGTTTAAAGGTGAATTTAAATGGTGTTTCCGTGCTACTGTGGTAGCATGCATTTTCTCTTCCGTCTCATCCAAATTTTTAAACGAAATTAATTTAAATATTTTTAATGAAATTTAAAATTGGTTTAAAAGTTTTAAATGGTGACTATCTGCATTCGATGTTTCCGTGCTACTGCGGTTAAGTCGAATGCTATGGTTGCCTATCCGTTATGATTTTTCTCAATTCTAAATAAATTAACAATCTGTTCAGGACCATACATTGCCAAAATTTCCGGTCCATAAACGGTTTGTGCCGCCAAATTCAGAAGAAAAACCAAGAAAAGTTTCTGTACTTATCACTTTATGTACTTGTATATTAAAAGTACTGATACTTTAAAGTATCCACCCTTTTCACGTGGAACAAGAAGTTATTGAGTGGTTGGTGAGGTTATACCATCCTATCAGCAGTCTCGATAGTTGTATTTTAAGCGTTTAACGAGACGTGAAGCAGAGCCAAATAACTATAAATATTTCAAAATCTGTAAATATTGAAACGCATTATAAATTAAAAATTCGATTCGTATCATTTGGAATTAGTTACTGTATTCCACAGTAAATGTCACGTAAAACCGCTTTTCAATAATTTAATCAACCTCAAAAAAAATTAAATCGTATATGATAACTTTCTAAATGAAAATTGCTTATTTTAATTACTTTTCTTTCCAAATTCGATTAATATTTTTTTTTAATAAGTTGCATTGTCTACTTATTCGAGGATTTCTACCTGATAGATTAAATTTCCTGCACTAAATTCAGAAACTTGAACAACATTTAACGATATTTGAACATACCCTACAAAAAACATTCACACAATCGGTAAAATAAGTATATTTAAAAACATACTTTTGCTGAAAATTCATGCACCTCAAGGAGCCATTCATGCGCTTCCCCGGCGAAGTATTTAAGCCTATAAAATTTTATAAAAAATACTTTTTGAAAAATTAAATTTTAAAATTTGTTCAAAGTTCTAACTTTCATTAAATATATTTTTATATTTAACGCCATATTTAGTTATTTAATTTTTTAAATCAAAAATACGATAATTGTACCTTTACAAATGTTTAATTTATTTGTGATTGGAAGAAAAAAATATGCAAAACAGGCGGGCAAAATTTTTCCTATCAACATGCAACATTGGAACAATATAATCTGTAAATTATAACTTAACAGAGAAATGTTTTGATGCATTTTTGAATACAAGGACACTCAATAAACTAAAAAAACGGAATAATTGAAAATAAAATTTTAATATATATTTATGAAAGATAAAAATTAATTAAAAATTAGGTCGTATACAATTTTTTTTTCTAAAGCAAAAACAAGTCATGAATTATGTACGAATTTTAAATATGAAGAAACAGTCAATTGCGCAATTATTTTTTCAAAGAGCTTTAAAGTAGATTTAAAGTTCGTAAAAAAGAACTTGGAGTTTAGTTTGTTTTAATATATATTTTTTTCACTCTAAATCTATTCATTTCACTGAGTAACAAAAACTGCCCAAGGGTTTATTTAAAATATTTTATTTTGATGCGACCGACGACTTGAAGATCACTTATAATAATACAAATTATTACCAGGATATTATATTTTTAATATTAACTATTATATATTTGTTACACTTTACTCTGAAGACTTTATATCAGTAATTGACTCTTGCTACTAGTTAGATACACTTTTCATTGAAATTCCATATGGTAACAAATATTGCCCATAAACGGAATTTTTTGGCGATATATCTCGGTATACATATTCAAAGGTAAGATTTTAAACATTCAGTTTGATGGCGGTTGTACATTTTAGCGACTTTATCTTTTTTTGGTGGTTTTATCGCCCTCGGTTTCTTGGGAAATTAAAAATTGCACAAATATTATAATTCAATTTAAAACAAATACAACTAAAAATAAGATATCTTCAAGTAAGAAATAGTTTCATAATAAGAAAACTTAGTGCATTGAATAACTCGTACCTCTAGAACATAGCTTCGGTAGAAATAAGGCAAATAATGAGCATAACTTCATTCCACGAATAAAACTAATTACCCTGTCTCAGGCACTTATCAAGGTGATCCCAGAATGGCAAATGCGGGTGTCTCATCACCCATAATAGTTAGAAAAGAGGGCCTTTATTGTTATTCAACTGTACACAAAATTATTCATGTTATTTATTATACACTGATTGCCGATTTGAGTGGTTACAATTATAGAAGTGAATTTAGAAACATATGCACCATGTCTGTAAGTTAAATAGTGTATTTCAAGTTATTTAATTTATGAATTATTATTGCTATGTGCTACGCATTGTTCGAAATTGGTATTGTTGCAAGTAACAATGGTAGACCCATGCAGGAGACTATTCTACAGTAAAATAAGGCAACAAAGTAATTGTTTTTAAATAAACTTTTGCATTATTCTTTTGGCTACATGGTTATGCATTTCAAGAATTTTAGACTATACTTATTTTAATTCGAAAGATGGCATTGACATGGGGTTGATGTCTATCCGTACTCCACCTTCTGAAATGGTGAAATTGGTTTCCCTTGCAAATAAATTTTTCAAATGATGTAGAATACTATTTTAGTTTTTAAGAGAAAATTAATGTAAATAGCCAATATTGGCATTAATAAGTTTAAATTACAACTAAATGATGTGCATTAAATCTTGTGTGGAAGCGATTTTAGATGTGCTATTTTAGGAAGTGTTATAGTTAATGTTACAAATGTACTTGCTTTTTTATAAAACTTCATTGAGCAGTTAAGTAACAGAATGGTAGGCAATTTTAGTTTTTTTTTTATGGCGCATTGTTTATTATTGCAATTATACATTTGAACTTAAGTAAAAGCCTTATTGCATTCTTTGTTTTTAGTAAGTTAGTCATTAATATTGGATACAATTGACAGTCGTAATATACACTAAAATTAAAAGCATTTAAAAAAAACATCTGGATATATAATTTTTGTGTATCAGACAAAAAATATTTTCCCGAAATTTCAATTTTTACAAAAAGAGACAATATCTTATCTACAACTACCAATGAGTAAACTACTAAAGTTGCAAAACTACATTGTTTTATTTGAATACTCAAATAAACTTGAAATTCATTCTAGAATAATATATATGGCAACATATTTAAACTAGAAAAAACAATACTATATTGTATTTCTTTAGCTTTCACTAACTAAATAACAATGCAATAAATTTCTGATACGCTGACTAAAGCATGAAATCCGTTTTATTCTTCCAAGATTTGTGTCATTGATTTTGGCTTCCAGTTGTGTTTTTCCTCGAAGAAAGCTTCAAAGCATACAAATGTATTCGGAGAGTCTGCTTAACAATGCTTTATGGTGGATTTGCATTGTTACCAGATACTTTTTCCCCAAAAGTATCCAATAACAATGCAAACTTTGTTTCTGCCCACTTTATTTTAATAAGATAAAGATTATGTGTAACATTAGTTTCATAAAAGTCGATTTAGAATTATTTCCAACTGATTTTGTAAATATTTCAGTTGATATACTTACTGGCTTAACGAGTTAATCCACGATAGTAACCTTCTCATGATTTATCCTTACGTTGGCTATTCTATAAATGAATCATTCTGGAAAAAAATGCATAATGTCATATTTTTAAATGCTCTTATATCGTTGCTACTTTAAAATGGTCTGAAGCCCCTATAAAGTTGCATTAGGTGCTAGTTAAAATGCCTTTTTTGAGATTTGAACACGTTTCAAAATTATGATGCGCTCGTGTGTTCTTGTGTGACTTACGGTGATACGGTTACCAAAAATTTTGTCAAAATATCGATTTTTCAGTTTTCACTTTTTATTATTCACAATATCTTACTGAACATTTACTGAAAGCTTCATAATATATTTTGTAGAAAAAAAAGCTATTAAATATTTTCTGGAGACATTTCTATAGGTTTGGATACGTATGTCGTCAGCTTTCAGCTTGTTTTCTTTTTTTCGCGTTTTTTTTTTTCAATTTTGTTTAATAAATTCCTAAGGCTTTTTTGCTAATTAAGTTAGAATTTTGGCAGTTTTAACCTATGTTTTTTGATAAATGGAGCACAAAATTGTGCATGGCAGAAGGTCAATGTATAGTTGATGTTTTTTTTTAATTTTTGAATTCAATAATTTGTAATTTTTTATGATTTTCAGTATAAATGCATATTACTTTTTAACTATTGTTTATTTTTTTAAATCCATACACAGTTCTTGAACAAATAGTTCAACATTTTGACTTTGAAAAAATTAAAAACTACTTGTTCATATTTATTTTTTATTGCTAGAAAATATTCATTTGGAGTGAAAATTATATAACAACTTCATGATTTACAAATTTATGTAATTTCTGGAAATAAGGTTTTAGGTACCGTACCTCCTTAAGTTCAAAACAATTAAAAAGCGCTGTGGTTGTTGGCTAGGTATACTTAATTTTAAAAAAAAGTGTTATTTCTGTTAAAAGGTCTTACGTTTAGGAAAATTCCTTTACAGAACAAGTTTGGTTTGCGTGGTATATAAAACGTTACATCAAATAAATTAAAATTTTTAAAAAAATTAAGTCCTATAATGAGGCTGTTAAAAACGTCCTTAATTTTTAAATAAAAATATTTCCACATGTATGCATTTTTATGGGTTTCCAGTTAATGCAATACAAAAATTCGAATAGTTACTTGCATTAACGGCAATTTTTTTTTTTTTGTTACAATTGCCTTTCGTTTGAGTTCGAATTGATCGAAACTTATTTGAATTGTGGGGAAAAGGACTTGTAACGTGTTTTATTGTTAATCTAAAGATTATTAATTATGCAATACATATTCATATAGGGCTTTTCCTTGTCGACTATGTAGTGTTAAAAAACAAGTCCCAAATGTTTGTTTTTCTGCATACCGTGTCTTAACAAAAGGAAACAACTTCTACAGAACCTGTTTAGTTCCAGACAGAACCTGTTTAGTTGGCTTCGGTGTTGAGGTTGATGTGATAAATAGGTTACAGTACAGTCCCGATTATCCGAGCCCCGATTATCCGATTTTCCGCTTTAACCGAGCTTTGAAATATTTCTAGGATTTTTCCGACAACTACCGAAAAAATTCTGAACAGAACATGATCTCACGAACCTTCAGGAAAAGAAAGCCAACAATAATTCCCCCTTTACTTTTCTTAAATATTGCTGCCGAGAAACGCCAAAATTACATAAAACAAAAAAACAATTAAAGACCTTGTTAAGTGAAGGAACTATTTCAATGTCCTGCATATGAATTTCACGTAGTCTGTATAACATTTGTACTTGTTAAAATATACACTTAGACATACAGAATTGTTTTATTTACATTTTTCGCTTTAACCGAGTTTTTCGGTTATCCGAGTTAGTCTCGGTCCACATTAACTCGGATAATCGGGGTTCTACTGTATTACTATTTATAATAACCGTTTCAACTGTGATGATAAACGGGTGTTTATTCTTCATAACAACTGGTTATTCTAAACAATGGCCGGTAATTCTGAACAATGGACGTTTATTCTCAACAATTGAGGGTTATTTTTAACAATGGCCAGTTATTCTTAACAATGACCTGTAACTCATAACAATGACCGGTTATTCTTAACAAAGGCGGATACTCTTAATGACCGGTTATTCCAAATAATGACCGCTTGTTATTAAATAAAGATTACTATTCTTAATGGCGGGTTATTTTAAACATTAACCGGTGTTTATGAGCGGTTTTTATTTCTAAAAATGTTTACGATCAATAATTTTCAGTTACAATCCTACCTCAGACAACTGTGGAAGCCGTGACCGGTTATTAGTAAATATCCGATAATCATTTTGATTACAATATTAATACCGTTGTATTCTGTTTAACGTTAAATTATTCTACAATAAATTTTATACAAGGTACATTAAAATAATAAAAGCACTGTTTTTAAGATAAATTGTGTTTAGTGAAACACACTTTTATTTATCTCTATAATAAGAAGCGAAATAATTATTTACTCAAAGATTGTAATCAATCTTTGCAATGAATACAAAGATTCACTACTAACTAATTCTTTTAAATATTTATAACTATCAGCATGTGTTACCAGCATACAGTTTTTGTATATAAGTACGTTGTGGTAAGAACAGTTACTGAAATACTTCTTTCCGGATATACCTCTCGATTATTTAATCTGTAGAGTATGGTGTGTGTGTTTTTTTTAATATACTTATTTAATTTCTTCACAGTCTCAAATTATTGAAAAAAATCATTTAGTAAATATTTTTAAAAAAATAATGCATGAAACTGTTACACATACAATGATAGAACATGCAATTAAATTAAAAAAAGAAAAGTTTTGATTTTCATCCATGAATTTTAAATAAATCTAATTATTTTAGTTTTTAATTCAGTCATTGGTAAGATTATTAAATTAACTTTTCATTTACAAATTGGCTTTTTCATAAAGCATTTATGGATATGCATTTTTTAACCATAAACAAATGTAATTGTAACAAAATATCGAAACATTTATAAATGCATCCAAATCTGCTAATGTTTTTAAAATTCTATTTAACCAACTAAAAAAACTAAATTGTAGTTAAATGAAATAAAATCTGGATTATAAGGACTGTTTGAATGAATATATTTTATTAAAGATAATTTTTTTTCTTTCCCATTAATATTTAATGGACAGAAATTCGAGCCTTTAACATGAAAATCGTAGTTTTTGTTATTCAAAACCTATTATACTTTTTTTATCGATTGGTTATAAATAAAACGATGTGAAAACTGGGTAATTTTCTTTTAAAATCGTTTTCTGCTAGGAATGTAACTACTTAACTGCTTTCAACGCATTTCAAATCGTTTCTTATTAAGCTTCTTTCACTCGGATTTAGTTTCAAGTATGTTCAAGAACGGAAAACGGCCCATTCCCATTCGATTTCCAACTTATTTTTTTATTAATCTTTATATTAATAAAACATTATCGATATAATTTAATAGGTTATAAGCTTACCGTTAAATGCAATAAATTCCTTAAAATTGATTGTTTTTTGTTTCATAAATGCCACACGTTACGGTAACAGTTAAATATTTAAGATCTATTTTATGTTTATCTGTTTTTTAACTTATACATTCCTACAAAATGCATAGCTGAACTCCTCAAACAATTCAATTATGGGATAAAATAATTTTTTTTGTCCGTCCTACATTTTTTATAGGGTAAGGTGAGGTAAGTGGGCCACCTTTTTGGCATAATTCGACTTAAGACCCTCATACCACTGGATATAATCGGCCAAACAACTTTTTTTTGTGGTCCATTCACTCATATGTTATTACTGTACCCATGACAACCTTAACACAAATTGGCAAATATAAATTTAAAAAATATTTTCTTTTTGGTCATCCGAGAGGCCCACTTGCCTCTCAAGATGGGGTAAGTGGGCCACCCCCCTAATATATTTTTACACATAACTTGTAGAGATATGGTGGGGCAAGTGGAATAATCTACATGATTTTTTAGTGTTTGAAAAAAAATAATGATGTATCTTTAGTAGTTCCTCCCCAGCAACTTTTTATGGCATGCAAGCTTACTACAAGAAAAAATACGTTAATTTTCATCTTGTCTTTTTGCATGTAGTGTAAAACAAATGTTAGGGCTACAGATTTTAAACTGGCCTATGTCAAGGAATAGGACTATGAATAGTGAATATGACTAACCCTATGAATCAGTGAATATTACTTTTTTTAAGTATATTAAAGAGTTGGGGCAACTGGGCCACCCCAATTTTCTTTTAACCTTATCAACATCACAAGTACATGACACTACAAAAAGATACCATGTTTTATACACTTTCAAAATATATAACAATTTGTTTTGTATCATGAACCTTTTGGAAATAATTAAAAAAAATAGTATGATGGCGTGAATTACGAAAAGATGCAATTTAAAAAAATTTCACAAAAAGGATTGTACCTTGTTACATACTTGAATTACAATGATGCCATCATGTTTCCTGCATCAATTGCAGTATCATTGGGATAAGTACGTAAAAATATTGTAACAGATTTTTTTTACGTCCATAATTCGGGAAATGCCAGGGAGGGGTGGCTCACTTGCCCCAATGGCCCACTTACCCCACCTTATCCTAATTGGAACATTTTGACATGCGTGACAACAATGATAATTTGAGATTTTGAATATCAAAATTTTTTTTAAAATGTAAAGTACTTAACTAATTTACACGATATCCTATTGTGATCCAAAGCTAGCTTTGCCCCTCGTGTTCAAGGGCTTTGGATTCTAAGCACATGTCCCGAGTTTTTAGTTTTCAAGCATGCTTGGTTCCAATTTTTATCGACAAACTTAATGAATGAAAGGTTGATTAATTATTTCACCTATGTAAAAGACCTTAAATCCATCTATGAAGTCACCTCAAAAATTATGCAAATTCTCAACAATAAGACCAAATCTAAACTTGTTTACTTTTGAGCAGACTAAATTGCAAAAATGGTTTAATTTCCGCATTTTTTTCCCAACAGTCCAGGATGTCACATCAAATCAAATTTATATAATTCAAAGATTGTTTCTCTTGACAATTGCAACAATGCAGATTTCTAACAATAAAAATCTTATAATGACGAGGAAGCATTACAATGATTGAATTAACAATGATACATTTTTTTCAGAGTTAAACTTGACGATTGCAATAATACAAAACTTTAACAATGCATAGTATTCAACAGCAATGATACTTTTGCCAAATTTATTTCTATGAATGACAAAATAGACACTCTTTTATTATAATGAGTGATGTAAAACCTGCATTTGTCATTCTGCGTTCACTTTGATAATTGCCTGAGATATGGCAATTAGTTATACTCATAGAAGAAAGGCATGGTGATTTATTTCGTTTATCGTAAAAAAAAAGTTCCGGAAGTTGTTTGGTACCAAAAGACTTATTAGTGTACATTAATTTTCGGTTTTCTACTAGGTGTTTCGGTTAAACTGAAGAATCGTGGCTGGCAACTTACGCCAAATCTAGTAACTCCGAAATATTGGTATTATGGCAAACTTCAGCGAAATTAACAATTGAATTGACAATTTCGAATTGTTAATCAATTTAAATCTAAAATGCATATAATTTATTCTGAAGTTCTCTTTTATTAATTATATGCGTAATGATTTAAAATAATTTACTTTTTAAGTCAATTCTTCTGCATTTTAACGCTCCACTTTTTTAAAAAATCTGGTTTGCAATTTAATGAATTTTTCAGTTCGGGGTTTTTAAGTCGGTTATTTTGAAATCAGGTAGGTTTTTGGTAATTTCGAGATGACAACCATCTCGACAAGTGCCGTGGTATGTTATTTCGAATTGACGACATTTTAAAAAAGCCAACAATCTGGCCACGATTCTTTAGTTTAACCTGCGTTTCTTATTTCACTGAATGTATAATCTTATTCATTTTTTTCTGCACGTCAAGCCTTGATATGCTTGCTGTAGTCCTGTTTGCAGTTCATTAAAAATAGAATTTAAGTTTCAGTTTATATGGAATTTATTGGATAGACTCTTGTTTATCTAAAGGATCTTTCAGGTGCTTTGTAAGACCAATTTCTTGTATTACCATTGCTTCAAATTCAAAGTTAAGCATTTCTGTGTATTTTTAAGAAAAGAAGTGTATTTTTAAGAAAGAAGTATTACATTTTTATGAGAGTAGAACATTTTTAAGAGAGTAGAAAATATTTGATGTTAGAAAACTGTAATGATAAAAAAAATTAATAAACAATTGCAATATGACAAACATTTTTAACTGTACATACTTATTCAATCAAAAAGACGCAACTCTAATACATTTTATTAAATTGTCATAAATTGAAAAAACCTCTGAATCACTAAGTGTAAATAACAATAACACTTCAAAAGCACATTTTATATTTTGTTTCTTTAATAATCAAACTATAAATTCACACTAGACTAAGGATCGTATAAAATACTACATATTTTTTTCACTGTGTCCGTAATCGAAAAAAAAGAGAACAAAATTCAGAAGAGTCTGTTACAGAATGTTTTATAGTGAATTGTTTTGTTTCGAGTACTCTCTTGTATAAGTAGTTTTTTTCGAATAAGATTAAAAGTTTTTTTTATAAAATTATGCAAGTTGGGGGCTTAAATTTACAGCAAGTTCCCAAAAATACTTACAAGGTATTTCCAATTGAATTCATTAATGTTTTCAAATTTAATATAAGGAAATGATTCCAGAAAGTTTGTTTAAGACAGTTTCAAAGCACGTAAATTTTTTTTTATTAAAATTTCGTAAATGTTATTTCCTTTTTATTCAATTTAATGTAACATTTTTATCGTTTAAGGATATTTTATTTAAAAAAATAAAATTATTACATCAAACAGCTAAAAAAAGCAAAAAAACAGAATATCCAATTGAATTGCATTATTTTTTTATTTGATTTACTGCTAAATTTTGCAAAATACTTTGTTATATAATAGTTTTGTACTCACAAATTTAGCAACAATGACTAAATTACCAAACACAAAAAAACACATGTCCCCTGTTTACCCCTGTGTTTATCTGGATACTTTCAACAATACCAATTATAAGCAATCCATATTTAAAAACAGTATAATTGTTTATTAATAGTAATCACTCCCATACTAAACTTAAATTTGATTTTTCTTTCGACTTTTCACTTGGTAAAATGATTGTTGTAGAATTAACAATAAAAACACACAAATCGCAACAATGGTCATTCAATGGTAGATTAACAAATGTTTTCTCTAAGTAAAAATACGTTATAAAAGACATTCATATATCATACTGGGAGCAATAATTAGTTAGATTCAAAAAGAACCAATAATGCTGATTAATTGCTGGAGATTTTTCCGTACTTGAGGGTTCATTGTGTAATTTTTATTATTTACTTCCGCATCATTTTTTTTAATAAACGGACATTGGCAATTTTTTTGTAATTCTTTTGGGTTAAAAAATGTAAAACACGTGATTACTACTAATGAAAAATATTGTAGCTCAATATAGCAAATAAATATACCGTAAAGTCCAAAATAGGGATAGTTTCCTTAGCCTGCTTCTCCCTAAGTAGTTAGTAAGTTCCAGGAAAATATATCCTAGAAATTTTCTTTACTCTTTCTGTCCCAGTGATACCATTTGGCATCATCATGTTTCTGATCATAATTAAAAACATAATAGAGCTGATATCTATTGGGATTAATAAAACATGTTTTCTAATAGAAAAAAGTTTGAAGAATCGAATGATGTGCTTTTCGATATCATTAATTAATATAGAAAATCAGAAAAAAAAATCTAAAATGATGCCAAATTGTCATTAGGACTGAAAGGGTTAACCCTCCAATGCATGAATTTTTATTTTCATCCCCAAAAAATAAATATGTATCCTTAATACTCATACATCATGGGGGAAAATACTGCATTTTTTTTAACTGCTTTAGAATTTAAATAATTTCAATCTTTAAAAAATTTCTATTCGACAAAAACCAACTGCAAAATTCCAATTTTGATAAGAATGACTAGAAAACTACTAAATATATTTCAAAATAACGCTTTTTAACTATAACAAATTTTTCAAAACAATTTATTTGTATTTAGTACTTATTATACTTTGAATACTGCCAAAAATGTAATTTCACAACAGTTAATATCCTCACGCTTTAATTTTAAATATACTTTTACTACTATCATCTATGGGGATTAACTAAAACTTCAAAATGGAATGTAATAGATGAAAAAACACAAATTTGTCAAGTGGGAGCTCTAATTTAATATAATAAAGCGGATTATGTTGCTTGTTGACAAATGGCAACAGTATATGCACTAGAGGGTTAATAATGTTTTATGGTGGTTTTTCATTGTTATCGGATACTGCTGTCCATAAGTTATTTAATTATAATACAATTTAATAAAAGTTTCGGATAAGAAAAAATCGTTGCAAGTTGGTGCGCTATTACTTCCAAATAATTTTCCAAACATTTCACAAGATTTAGTTCGTAAATAGTTTTATTCGCATATATTAAAGTAATTCATAAAGATTCCGTAAAATTCATCGTAGAAATGATCTCTTATGATATTCTTTTCCACCAGTGATCCAAATCAAGTTTGAGATCATTGTAACTTAGTCTGAGTACATAGGAGCACTATTTTCGTACCAACTAGCATATAGCGAAGGATATAAGGGAGATAACTAAAAAATATATAACATGTCCTTAAATAAAATGAATGCCTGACGTACCCTATACACTGTCTAAATTCAAATAATTTTATGTAAGAGGACCATCTTGTCTAACTACAACAGTACTTAATTTACTGGCTTTACCTAAAAAATGAACAAATAAAAAATTTAAATATCAAATAATTTAGCAGCAATGATTACTTAGGAAAATTTGAATAGCGAGAATAACTCCTCCTCGGCGCACAACAGCCAATTAGTGGGCCAAGGCCTACCTTACCCATTTCAACTGTCAAGGCCAAGAGCTCTGGGGTGCTGGGCATATGTCCCGGTAAGGTGGTCTGCCTCGTGTGGAATTCCCAGTTTTCATTTCCAAAGCATACTTGGTACCAATTTAATCGACCCACTCAAACTAAGCACAGCCACTGGGTTTCAGGGAGAATGACTCTAAAACTAAATTGCATATTCCATCTCTCTTCAAAGTTAAAATAATACCATTTCTAACAGCTTTCAACAATAATAGTTTAACAGAATATTAAACAAGAAGAAAATGTCCTTCTCCTTGAACTAAAATGCGTGCTAAGACTCCCATTTGTCATTCTGAATTCGGCTTTGTAATTGTTTGAGATAAAATAATTAGTTTTACTCGTATTCATGAAAGAAAATAACACTTGCTATTTGACTTATCAAGGCAAAGTTAGAGAGTAAAGGGGATCATTGGTTACTTTAGCATGAAGCTTTATTTTGTCATTTTTCATTTGAATTGGTTTATTTCTGTGTTTGATTATATTTGGCTATCTATGTTAGCAGTGTTATTAAATATACAATCTATCCAAAAACATCCCCTTGTCTCTTGACAACAGTTTTAAAATTGTAATTCACCAAAAGCCTTCGTGAAGCTCTAGTGCGAAGATAATTTAACTCAGCCCAACCCCCTCGATAGCTTTGTTAAATCTAAAAATCTAAAATTTGTTTTATAGATTCATCATGCATCTAGAATTAAGTGGTAAAAAACAGGAAAAAAAATTTAAAATTTGTAAACTGAAATTTAAGATGGAAAAAAATTGAATCGCAATTTTAGAATAAATTATAACAATATTATTTTTAAAACTTTATTTGTCAAAAAAAAGTTAAAATCAATTTTTTAACATACAAGAATGCTTATTGTTTTGAGCAGTGTAGTAAAAAAAAAGCTTTATGAATTTAAATTACAACAATCATTTACTTAAATTACTAAAACACAGAATGCATTCCCCCCATAGTTTACTGTGATAATTACATTAATACAAATTTCTTTCAAAACTTCACTGATAACAAACATCATAATTTAACATAATATCAATAACTACTCTCCTCTAACAACCCTAAGAGACGGATGCATTTCCCCTCTAAGTCCAACTTGTCAATTACAACAATACGAATTTATAACAATATATTGCCACAACAATGATAGTTTTTCGAATAATGAATGGCAATGACTCAATTCAAGTATCAATCTGACAAAATACCATTATGCATCATTTTGATTTCACCTTGATTATTGAATTGCCTTAGGTAAGTAAATTTATTCATGGAAGTTAGTTTTATTCATGGAAGTAAGGCATATTTATTATTTGGCTTAGTCCTTATCATTGTCAAATTATTGATATTCTGGTAGATTAATCTGGGCATTTAATTGTTATTTTTGACAGATAATCGTTTAAGCAATGCCAACTGATAAACTTTCAGAGTAAGATTTATTTGGCTTTGATTATTACTTATCTCGTATTTTTTGTAAACAAATCAAATTCAGATAATGGTATGCCATCAGTCGCACAGTGGGGTATTTGACCGATCTAGCTGGACAAAAACATTTTTTTCACTTCTGGTAGTAATGTATGAAATCTTAAGTTAATTTCGGGTATTATAAGTACAATACAACATTTTACAACAACTAGCTTTATAAACCCGGCGTTGCACGGGTGCACCCTTAATAACAGTGATTGTTTTTTTATGTAAACTATTATTTTATGCCAATTGATACCTCCCATTCTGATATAAGGGGTTGACCAATTATATCCAGGGCCTTCCAGGAGTTAGAGGACTTTCTCATAGACCCTGTCGCCTTGCATGCGGAAGGTCCCAGGTTCGTGTCCTTGCATTGCCTACACAAATGTCGACCTACAAACGGCTCGTGAAGCAACGAAAAATGCCCGACGAATTACATACTGTGTGGAGGGCGTTTACGTCAAATATCCTACAAAATCCCGAAGCTGCGTATGATCACGCTCTTCGATTTGCGTTGGGTGTCCACTCAGGTGTCGGCTCGTAACTTACACTATTAAAACAAAAGAGTGAACTCCTGTATGAAAAGTACATTTTCGACACTGGAAATGAGTGAATATTAACTCAGACTGAGTTAAAATCACTCGTTTGGAGTGATACTGTCGCAGTTTATTATACAAAGGATCCACTTCTATAGGGGAAGTGTATTTTCTACACTGGAGACATGAAAATTAACTCAGCCTGAGTTAAAATCGCTCGTTTATTTTAACAGCGCAACTACCCCTAGTTCGATGATAATTCAAACTAAACCTAACCCATTCTTATTGGACGACAATATCGTGGCGAAGATTGTATTGGATTTTGTCAAATGATTGAATTATTTACACAGCAAGATAGTTAAATAGGAACGATAGAACTTTTGAAAGATATGTGCATCGTAATGTGAATCATCTTCAAAGGTTTTCGTATTTGGATATTAGCAATGTTTTAAGTACTATAGAGAAGCATCTCTTTCCCACTTTCTTTTAAGCTTGGTTTGTGTAGCGAAAGTAAACACTTCCAAATCGGTATTTTTTCGTAATTCTTTTGTTTTTCTCCTCTTACTCCGATGACGAGTCAGTGAAATTTCGTTAGATACTTTGTCCTTTCACAATTTTTGGAACTAAAAATAAACTTTCAAGCCAATCCTAGTTTTCTAGCGAAAATATCTTCTTTTCTTTGAGCCTTATGACAACGAAATTTGAATTTAGTTAACATTTGAACAATCTTTAAACGCGTGAGCTCATCGGAAAAATTATCCAAGTTTAAAAGGCAATTTTCTGAAAACTTCAATTTTTCATTTATGTTATTCAAATGCTGTTACTGCATAATGGCAAACAAATTCTTTCCTAGTCATGATTATAACTTTTGATGATCCTAAAACAAAAATTAACGTCTTGAGAGTAGGTTGAAGCTTGCATACTTTGTTAGATCACATACCTAACGATGATGGAAAATTACTTTTATATCGCAAATTCGCAAAAATTCGCAAGAAATTTTACCAGGTTCTTAAAGCTTAGATTCTAAGCTTTCTTTTAAGCTAAAACTCAAAGCGGAACTTTGCGGAACTATATAACTTTTTGTCTAAAATGTAAATCAAATCGAAGAAAATTGATGATGAAAAATAGAACATTTTCAAAACGTTAATATGCTTAAAATAAAACATTAAAACTAATTAAAACTGGTGGAAAGTATACATTCTTACTTGCTGAATTATATTCAATAACTCAAAAATCTATTTTCGCTGTTTTAATTAGGATAAAAAATAATTACAGCTCCGTCTGTTTACGAACGTCAGAAAAATAAAACCGAACACTTCTGAACAACGAACTTTAAACCAGCATTACGAATGTAAAAAGTCGTCTGCAATAAAAAAAAAGTGTTGTTCGACATTCGCTCATTATTTGTCTATCAGAAATGACTATTTTTTCTTCATATGTTTAGGTTTTTAAAATCGACTTTTGTCCAGCTAGATTGGTCAAATACCCCACTGTGAGTCGGTTGATGAGTCATTTGATACTTATGTCAAAGTTTAGGATTTCTGTGTAACCAGCATCATCTGTGCATCAAACTCTTACCATGAACTTAAAATTAAAATTTTATCTATAATAATAAAAGAAAGAGTCTGTATGTGTGTCTGTCTGTGTGTATGTCTGTGGATCGCAAAAGACCTACTTAGACTGCGCTAAAAAATTCGAAAATTTTAAAATAGGTTTCTTTTAATACCTACGTGTGCACCTGAGGCTTAGTTTTTTCATATTTGATTGTGATTTTTAATTAATATAATTAGTTTTAAAAAAAAAACGTCATCCACGTGGAATTGCGGGACCATAACAGGGCTTGAAAATAAATGGACCGGGCCGAAACGGGGACTTGACCCCATCTCTATTAGTTTGATTGATTGAGTTTGGTTGAGATATGCGCTCGCCCTAAGGCTGCTTCATCCTCTATTAGTGTTTGCTTTTTTAAGTGCGCATTCGCCAACATGAATTTAATTTTGTTTAGATTTTGAGTGTATTTTCACAAGTAAGCATGCCTCTAAAAGGAAGCAATGCGAAGTTAACGGGTTGCCAGTAAGGCGGGACCATACTGCTAGTAATTTATAAATTTTAAACTCGGTGAACTTTTTTCATTTTGGAATAGTTTAATAACAATCCCTTAAAAAATATACATAATTATGCTTTAAAAAATGTTATTTCAACTGAATTTAACTTAAAATTTATGAAGAAAAAGCTAACGAGCATATTTAGTCATTTTCGGGGAGTTCGGAAGATTTTAAAATATTTAAAATTAAGAAATATATACAACTTTACTAATAAAAATAATACTACTACAGACCATTTAATATTTTACTCACCAAATAATCAGACAAGGAATTCACGGCACAGTAGAAAATCCCTTTTATTCCACAAGGATTTGCTTTATTGATTTTCGCATTCAATTTTATGTTTTTAAAAGACGAAGAAAGTTTGAAAGCATGAAACTGTATCCGAAGAGTCTGCTTAACAATGCTTTGTGATGGATTGTCATTGTTATCGGATACTCTTTTCCCTTAAGTGTTTTTATTCAAATGCATCGAAATAGTTTCGAGTTAACATTTTTTTGTCAGTTGCCTAAGAATTATTTCAAACTAATTCTCAAACTGATCCACGACATATTATTTTAAATAAAAGTTATTCAAATGTTTTAAGATGGGACATTAAAGTTCATTAAAGAACTTTCAGAGCGTCAAAGTGTATCCGTAGATCTACAAAACGTATTGTATGTTTGCTTTGTTATCAAATTTGGGCTGGGAAGCCAAGTCAAAGTCCTAACGCTACGTACGATGTCGCCCTTACTGGTTACGTTGGGTGCCTAATCGGGTGTTGGCTCATCACTTGACTGTGGTTCTAAAATATGACGCCCGTCGCCAATATCCCTCGTGTAGCTCCAGTGCGACGATATTAAAACTAAACCCAGTCCGTTAGGCACTTTTGCTACAGGCGAAACGTCCCAGGTTAACGAGCATTGTCAAAACAACTACCAAACTATGAAGGCCTGTGCCATAAGTAAGACGAATTATAATACGTGTAGAGATAGCACACGTTAAATATGATCCACAGTCCTGACACCACGTACGATGCCACAATTAAAAGTTGCTTTGGGTGCTTACTCGTTACTTGACCGTTAGTCAAAAGTACCACAACCGTCGCTAATAGATTTCATGTAGCTCTAATGCAACGTTATTTCTACTTTCTCCGTGAAATAAATTCATGCTTACACCTTATTTTAAAATTTATTTTGTTCCTCAGAGATTTGTTTTATTGATTTTCACATTCAATTTTATGTTTTCGAAAGACGAAGAAAGTTTAAAAGCATGAAATTGTATCCGAAGAGTCTGCTTAACAATGCTTTGTGATGGATTGTCATTGTTATCGGATACTCTCTTCCTTAAGTGATTTTATTCAAATATGATAAAATAGTTTCCGGGTAACAATTGAAGTTCTTAGTAGAAGAACATGCTAAGTGACATTTTTGAAAAAATTGAGGTTTTTGTGTCAAAGAACATATTACTAACATCGTTAGCGATAACAAATTTCTCCTTTTTTTATAAAGTTTAAGCAAAATTGTATTTTTTTTTCTTTTTACAATTGTCGTTTCAACAGATCTGAGTGCAAACGAAAAACTTTAATGTTCATTTTTTTGTTTTCATTTATTTTTCACTTAGCACGTTCATCCACTAAGGTCTTCAATTCTTTTATGCCAGTTGGCTAAGAATTATTTCCATCTAATTTTCGAAACGGCTCAGAATGTTATTTTGAACAAAAGTAATTCAAATGTTTGAAATGGAACATTAAGAGATTCTTTACAGTTCGTTAAAGAAGTCTCAAATCGTAAAATTGTATCGGTAGAGTTTGCTTGTGACAATGATTGTATATTTGCACTGTTATCAAAATATTTATTCTCAACCGTGATTTCAATCAATGTTAAGAGTTTTAAAGTTGAAAATGAGTATCTTGAGAAATGGTTTTCTATTGATATCTTGTTTTTCAACCATTTCTTTTTTTTTACAAAAACACTCGCTCTAGTCTAATTCTCTCTGATGCCATACATAAGAAAGCATAGTTCACTATAAAATTCATTAAATTAATATTTTATTCATAGACAATAGAACATATATGCTGATACGAATTTTGAGCTTCCAGAAGACATGTCAAGGAAAACAACCAATGAACTCGCAGTTCGGAGAGCGTGACAATAAATATTCCCATTACGTGAAAAAAAAATTCATTGATACAAAAATAATTCAAGCGCATAATATTTTTATATAAAGCAGAAAAATTTTAAGAATAACAATACGTCTGCTTAACTAAGTTTTACGTTGGATTCGCATTAATTGTTAAAAACATTTTTTCCATTTGGAATGTTTTTCTTTTCTAATGAGAAAGATAATTTACTATGTAAGAATATTTAAACGTATGTTTGTTGCTATCGTTAAAAATAATTATAGAGTAACAAAGTTTTAAAAGGAAATGTTATTCAGGATAGTAAAATCAACGCAAAAATAAATCATATATATTTTAGACCTTCTTGTTTGTGATTACTTAAAAGGAGCAATAAGTACTTAGTGGGCAACAATGTTCACTAATATATTTTTAACAATAATATTTCAATATGGGAAAGGCTAAGTAATAGATATCGGTTTAAACTCTTGCTAGTTCGAATCCTACACCTGGCATAGGTGTTCGTTGACATTAGGGGATAATCAAGTTCAAGCACTAGGTCTCTGTCTAACAGTTTCTATTAATCATAAAACAAACAGTAGCGCCAGAAAACAAAATCTGTTGATTTTATTTTTCATTTGTAATCATAGTAGGGTCAAGTGGGGTAAGTGTGATTGGGGGTAAGTGTGATAAAAAGCTCTTGTAACTTTGGAAATCATTCTAAAAATCTGAAAGTTTGCAATATATAACATTAGACCACTTATAATTAAACTAAAAATAAATATTGACCTTTTTTTGTATCTCTTAATGTTCCATTTCAAACATTTGAATTACTTTTGTTCAAAATAAAAAGAAAGTTTTGAGCTTTTGAATATGCTAATTTATTACACTATTTTCCCTATGTGGGGTAAGTGTGATATACAGCAATGGATTTTGAAATGCAAATTTTGTACACTTAAAATTGGAATTCAAACATATAATTTTTTTTCTACATATGTATGTTTCTTATAATATTTCACTACCAATTTTAGGATTTGAAATTTACTTGAAGCAGAGAACGAATTTTCTTAATGAAAAATGCAGAAACCCTATCACACTTACCCCGCTTGACCCTACAATAACACAATTTATAATTGCATGAAAAAAATAAGATTTTTACACTATAATTTTAATATTAGACGCGAGCGAAAAGTTATACTTAATCGAAAGAGTGATAAAAAAAACTTTTTTTCACTCAAAAGATGTGAAAGAAAGTACTTTTTTTTCACTATATTCATAGATGCCAACGTTAGTTAAATTTCGTTTTCACAATGCTCATAAAATCTAAATATTTATCAATATACTTTATTTAAAAATATTATGAGGATGAATTATTTTTAAATCAATGAAATTTTTGTTTACGTAATGGGAATATTTCTTGTCACTCTCTCCGAACTGCGAGTTCATTGATTGTTTTCTTTTCTTTGACATATTTCTTCTGGAAGCTCAATTCGTATCGGCATCCATGTCCAAATGTTCAGCTTTAAACTAAAAAATAAGTTTGCTTTTTGTAGTGCCAGAGATTTATCGATGGTGATCCTTTTTACGTAAAAAAAATTATTATTTTATAATTGCGTAAAAAAAATCCGACTTTTACATTATAGTTTCAATATCAGACGCGTGCAAAAAAGTAAGAATTTTTGAAACAGTGAAAAAAAGTACTTTTTACTGTTTATTCAATCTGCTTTTATTTAAAGATATTAAAGCGAGTGAAAATTTTTGGACCAATGATATATTTTCACACAATTATAAAGAATAGTGTATGCATGTCACTGTCATTATTTCACTCAATCGTACCTCGCTCATGAAATAAAATACAATAGATTTAAAAAGTGTTACTTTTCAAACTTGTTGCATAAATAAACTATTATATTTTTACTTGAAATGAATTAAATTTTAAATTTATTCAGTGAAAAGAACCATACTTATTTTCCCATGTTTTGAAGGTTCCTATACCGAACGGCCTGAAATTCAAGATATTTAAGGTTTTGTAACAACTACTGCACAAAATACGCAAAAAACTGGGTCTAACGCTCGGAGGGCTAAAGTAAACAGCACATTTAAACAAAAGAAACGTCTGATTTATTTATTAGAAGCAAACAACCCTCTATTCCACTAATGTGCCAAACTCTTACAACTTTCTTTGTTACACTTTCATTGGTCTGATTAATGTAGCCAATCTTCTTAAGCAGTGAGAAAATGGGGGAGTATTTCCTTTTTTCCACGTATTAGGTTTTGCCTTCTTCCAATGAGTTTCAATGGTGATTTGGGGGAATTATTTACACGGTAAAAGAGCTTGTTTGTAAGCTAAGTTATTTTTTAATATGATAATATATATATTTTTTGTAATGATAATGTATGTTTTTTAAATATTTTCGAATGTAATATTTCAATCGTTTTTTATTTTTGTAAGGTTGTTGACTCAATAGAACCTTTCTATGATATCTATCTATATATCTCTTTCTATGAACCTTTCTACGTATCACAGAAGCAATCATCGCTTCAATTAGCAAACAGATACTGCATTTGTTTTCTTACAGCATCATCCCCTTCTCTTCTAGCCTCCACATTATCAAATGCAAATGTCGCCAATTCAAATGCGCCACCATAACTCATCCCTGATGCCTTCCCATTTCGCTGACAAATCGCTTTTGGTCGCCAAGGACCTCGGGTCATTCTGGTATTAAGTTAAACTGCCCGTGAGATATTCTTGCTTGGCGTGCATTTGGCTCCTTTTATAAAGATTTTGCGAAATAAATGATGTGTAAGGGCTTTGGAAAATGTTTATCGTTACGGTTTTTTTTTTCGGAATTTTTTTTTTTTGTATTTTAGGATTTGTAAACACTTAGTAATGATATTGTTCGGAATATGTTATGCTAAAGATAATTGTTTTTTTTTTCAGATAATGTAACTCTTTTCTATTTTCCCTCCGTGTCGGCTCCAGTGGCTGAGACGCTAAACTTGTCCGTCTCATAATCCCAAATTCGTGGGTTTGATCCCCGGCTGAGACCTGATTTTCTGTATGGGAAAATCGAGGGCCCGCATATCATATGATGGTATGCTAAAGATCCCTGGAGTAGCAATTTGGTTTGGGTTCTCTCGGTACACTTGAACATCCACAGAGAACTCAGATTTATTGTAATCTGAGCGTCAAAATTGGTATCCAGAGTATCCTAAATGGTACCCCGAAAAAAAGTTCTCAGTTCTGATGGGGAATATGTCGATTCTGCCAAAACTTGAACGCCTACATTTCAGCCCCATTAGAGAAAAAAAGTTTTGGTTAGAGTATTTCTTTTATTGGTTGCTTCGTTTCATTCACAATGTACGGTTTTAACGTCTGCTCTTTGTTCTGTTTAACGGTTCTTTACGTTCAACTTGTTTTTAATTCAACCTATTTATGAACTTAATCAGTTTAATTTGATTAGGTTTCAGCTACGCAAAGAATTTTGAAAAAAAAGACCAATATCGTTAAAAAAAATTCCAGTTTAGATGATATTCTAGCCAACAATGTCCGACAAAGAACACCCCGTGTAATGGAGTGCACGTTAAATATCCTTCAAATTACTAACGCTGCGTACGATCTCGCCCTTTACGGTTGCGTTGGGTGCCTACTCGGGTGTCGGCTCGTCACTTGACTGTGGTTCTAAAATACGACGCCCGTCGCCAATAGCCCTCGTGTAAATCTAGTGCGTCGATAATTCAAACCTAACCTAACTCAGATGATATTCTGTAATATGAAGATAAATGAAACGAAATAGTGGGACAACAATTTAACGTTATTTGCGAACAGAGAAAAGCTTTAGTTCTTTTGATTGAAAGAAAAGTCCGTTAACAACATTCGTGATAATGTAAGAGGCATTCGCGAATTCCCTTATGTAATTTCAAAGGAACCAAAACTGAAAACAATATCACTAGAACCGCTGCCACTCAAATAACGTTAAATTTGCCCATTAAAAAGGATTTTAATCGTCATATTTTGAATAATGCTGTAACTCTAAACTTTTTCTTCTTCTAATAGTCCAGTGAACCTTATTAAATTTTTTACCTACCAATTACGTAAAAACCTTAAAGAATATTACTGCTTTAAAGCTCCATAACTTTTTAACTCGTGTCAGTGTTAAACTCTCGAAATATGATTCACTTCCACTTATTTAAAAAACAGCATCCAAAATTAGCTTTTGAAACTAAATACTTTTTACCCCACAATTATCCTGCCCGAATGATAGATGCACACGGAAAGGGAAAAAGCTTCTACTCTTTGATAAATGATAGGAACTTATTGTTTTGTTCCAGTTTTAATTAACCGGCATTTTTGGTCCGGACTTAATTATTTTCCTTTTGTGTACTTTATTTGTTGTTGTTTTTCGAAATTTCTTGTCGATTTTTTAATTTAGGTGGGTTTTCGTTATCGTAAATATAAAAAGTTTGGTCATGACTTATTCAAGTGTTTAAATATTGCCTTTTTTATTTTTCAGAGTAAAAAAATTCCTCGTCTTTTTATTTAAAAATAACTTTCCTTTCTTGGTTATTTTATAACGCAAGCTAAATTTTCAATTAGAATTGTGAAAGAACGTGCCAAAGGATAAAATGGTGAAAACGTGAAAATCAGCATTAAAGTTTTTCTCTTTGCACTCAGATCTGTTGAAAATGGACTTTGTAAAGCGTAAAAAATGTATTAAACATAAAGTTTATCAAAACTGGAAAACTTGTTATCGTTAAAGAAGTTAGTAATATGGTCATTGATACAAAAATCTCATTTTTTTTTCAAAAATGTCACAAGCACGTTCTTTCACTGAGCTCTTCATTTGTCTTATTCTATTTGAAGAGTATATTGTAAAATATAAAAATAAATCTGTTTATGTTTTCATTTAACAGAAATCTAAAATTAATTCGCCGTAAAATGTTAAAAACAGATTACACTACACCAGCACAAAATATATGTATTTTTAGAGTTTAAGGAGTGTCCCTAGTAACTATTAAATATAGTTTTTTTTCTTTGCAAAAAATACTTTTTAGCATATATTTGAAAGAAAAGTATGTTTAGATTAAGAATACGTGAAAGATTTCGCGCGGGTTAACGAGCATGTTCTCCGCATGTACATAGATAGATTAACACAAGTATTCCTGCCGTATCCGGGATGCGAACCCAGGCCCACTCAAATGACAAGCGAGGATCGAAACCACCATTAACGCTGGATGCATAGAAAAATTGTCCTTAGTTTCGTTAGTGATAAGTCTAGACTTACTAGATTGGATTTTGAAACTTGATTTTCTTAAGAAGTCAACAGAAGTTTTCCCGATGAAAATGATCGATTCATGGGAATGGCAAATCATTACTTCATAGAAATGAATCATTAATCAAATATTTTCTAATTTAAATCTTGAGAATATTTTATTTTTGGAACTTCTGTTGAATTACAGTGCAGTGTCAAAGTTAATTCCCGAAAATGTAATGTAATATTTTTTAAAAAGATTTTTGAAATAAAATTCTGGGTTTTTGGTTTGCTAAAATTGAAATTGATTTTTAGAATATTTTTTGTGGAGAGATTATTTGGAAAAGAGGATGTACGATTGCAATATAATCGGTTGACCTTCTAGGCCTAAAAGATGCGAAATATTTTGTTTGGGAGGAAACTTTTCGTCAGTTCGTTATTTAACCCACTTTTTGTTAACCTCTTGCGACCTGGCGTCCCCATTTGGCGACATTTTTCAAAACCTCCCCTAAACAATTAACACGTTAATTAGTTCCAAAATTGACCTGGTCTGATAGAAGATCGAAATATCAGTTTTCAGCCTTTGATTACAGGTAGGGTAGACTGACCAGTGAGTGAACAGGCCCCAGTGAATGGACATTTGGTAAATATAATTAAAAAATAAGGATTGAAAATCATTCCACTAGATGGAATGGCAACACTGACTTCCTCCCTGAAGAGGAAGTCAGTGTTGCCCTGAAGTAGGAAGCTATCTGACATATGGTTGGTTGTTCTGGTCATTGTGTCCTGGTGTTTATTCACTGGCAAACTCAGCACCTTAAACGTTCATTCACTGGTTAATTACCCTATCTGTCATTTATTTCTATAAAAAATGAAGTTGAACGGGGTTCAATACGATATTAGAGTTCTTAAAAATATTATTTTAATTTTTTCAGACTTTTCAAAAAGTTCTTTCAGTAGTTAGTACACAATTTTGAGGAAATTGTGACTTAATGAGGATTCTGAAAAAGTTGGATTAAATTCTGTTGGGGTTGAATCGAATCAGCTTATTCACAACATTAACAATGCGCTTTGTGGTGGAAAATTATAGAACAATACCATTTCTACAAAAGCGCTTAAATTGCAACTCTAGAACAGATTAACGCCTCTCTAGTTAACTGCAACTGCAGGACATAAATCTATTGGCACTGCAGGGGCTCTGAAACAACTCAACTCAAAGTAGGTAAATCAATTTCTAGCAGACGATAGCTTTTCTGGGTGGGCCGTCCCCTATTTTTCACCTCCCTGTTCGAGATTACTGGTTTTAACGTTGTTAGGAGCTAACAATGGTCATTTTGTTGACCTGAGAGTCAAAATGATGAAAGAAATAGGATGTCTAGTGACATGTTATTGTTTTGGTAGGTTATATTAACGTCTCATTTTTTAGAACCATGGATTAATAAATGGAGGAGCGTAGTGCTAAGTAGCAAAGAGGTGAAAATTAGAAAAAAAGGTTTAAAATTTTTAGTTTGCATTTAAATCTGTTTAGAATGGTACTTGCAAAATATAAAAAAAATTACTTAGCGTGGAATGGGCGTGCTGGACCGCGGGTCTCTAAAGCAAAATGCATCAGGGTTAATCTGAGAGATGTAGAAAAAAATTCTCTGTCGCATTTATACGGCTGTTTAAAATTATTTTACAAACGTATTTTTGTAATAAATGTAGCTGACTTACAGGTGTCGACAATCCCACTTTTTAATATTCGTTTGATTACTTTTTTTAAATTTTGAGTAAATAATTTTACAAAAGTATTCGAAGCAATTTTAAAAAGTAGGATTATAGAGACCTGTTATTATACATTTATTTAATTTATTATGGTTATTTACATTTATTTAAAAAAAGTTTGTAAAAATATTCAATACAGTTGGAGAAATGTGGCAGAGAAAATAGTTTTATTCCCATTGGATTAACACTGAGGCACTTGATTTCGGAGATCCGCTGTCCATCGCGCCCATTCCCTCTTAAAGGATGGAATAGTATGTTTATTTACACCATTTTTTTTTCAAAAATGTCACTTAGCATGTACTTCCACTAAACTTTTCAAATGGGATGTATAGGCTAGGCTCTAGTCCAATAGCCTCGAATTAGATAGTATGGTATGGTACATATATATTCCAGCTTGTGTGCTTGTTCAGAAAACCGCTTATAAGCTTCCGTCAAGTGGGACAGACACAGAAATAATATTAACAGTCACAAAGAAAGGAATAACACATAGACAAATAACAATATTTATTGACGGTCACTAACATCCATGCCTGACCGGGATTCGAACCCGACCCCAGCAGCTCCAAAGGCTAGCGTCCTAACGATTGCGCCACCGGGGCGGCTCGAATTAGATAGGAAGGGAATGAATATCAGGTCTTCGGGTTGTTCTCTTGGTCTTCATCCTTTCGATATGTCCTAACCACTGGGAAGTTCATGTTTCTGGGCCATATAAAACAATTGGTCTAATGACGACTCTGTACACTAAAATCTTAAGCTTTCTGTTTAATCCGGAAGTTCGTAGCAATTTTGCAATGCGTAATTGCATATATTCTATGCCTCCTTTCGTGCGCTGGTTTTGATATGCATTTCACTTTGATAATTCATTTGAGCGTCCTCTATGAACTCATTAACTCTCTCGTATATTCCACCATTACATTCAATATTCTTTATATTTCGTTAGGTCTCTTTTTTTTTTAATTTACCATAGATATTTCGAATTAAAATTTATTAGTTTACTATACAATAAAAAGGCATTTAAGGTGTTCAAGAATATACATATATTTCAAGATTAATGAAGATAAAATGTAAATTAAAATTTGGTTTTAAGGGATATTTATTAGAAAAGTTAAAATAGTATTTGCGAAACTCGATAAACCATTAGTGAATTTTTTTAACACAATTACATCTACACAACATTGCATCAAATATAATTTCAATTGTTAAAATATAATTACATCATGTTCACATATTTAACATTATATTTTATTATTTTTATGAACTATATTCTAAAATTTACATCAGACATATTTCTAGAGCAAAATGCTAGATGAGTTTTAACTTTAACAACACTGGTTTCTTTAAAACCAATATGCAATGAAACAACATTGGGTCTGTAAGACTCGGTATATTTCAAAGAAATAAATCATGTTCTTGCTCGAAAAGTGAATATTTGATGTCTATATCTGCATAATCAATACGGTATCGTCGAAATAGAATGTGTTCTCGAGGTTGTTTCAATTCCGTTTGCAAATTCTGAGACTCGTTGTATAAAAAAAGTGAACGTACATGTATCATAAAAAGTTATGTTTCAAGAATCCTGAATTGAATCGCCCTGCAGGTGTTAAAAAAATAGCATATTCGTACTTTTTAAAATACAATCATAAATATATTCGGTTATACATAATTTCAATAGAACTCATTCAACTTTAATCGAATTTCAATTTCAATACAATTATATTTCAATACAATTATATTGAATTTTTCAATAGAATTTCAATATAATTTAAATAGAAATTATCTGAAGCAGTGAGGACCTACCCACGTTTGGATAATCGAATATTCTGATATCTGGAGTTAGTCGTAAAAAAAGCGTATTTTAATTAATGTATTGTTGAAGAGCTAGATCAACTTGTGTTAGTTGTTTTATTCTTATATTTTTTCTCTTAGAATCTATGGCGAATGATTGATATAGAATGTTTACTGCACTATACATTAAAAAAAACAATTTTCATTATTTATCTCGGACACAAACTTCCATATTCGGTATCTTTATTACTGTTCGTCTGCGTCGGTTGTCATATATAGAATTTTTTTTAGTCTATCCAAAAAATTGCATTCAAGACCCTTTTATTCTAACTTAATGATTAAACAAAAATAATTTTCTGGAAATTTTAACACAAGATATTTTTTATACACTTCGTTCATCTGCATGTACCATTTTTTCTGTCCGTCCGTTCATCTGCAAAAACACCTCGGTTTCGCTTAACCCTTTCACAGTCCCAATGACAATTTGGCATTCAACATTTTAGATTTTCTTTTCTGATCTTCTATAGCCATTTATGATATCAAAAAGTACATAATTCGATTCTTCAAACTTTTTCCATTATTTTTTTTTTAATAATCCCAATAGATGTCAGCCCTGTTATTTTTTTTAATTATGATAAGAAAAATGCTGGTGCCAAATGGCATCACTGAGACTGAAAGGGTTAAGTGTCTCCTTATTTTTAGGAATTCACAATATTAAAGTTTGCTGAACTTGGAATTATTGTTTCTGGTTTTGAAATGGATAATAACAATACAAAATTTATATGAATAATACTAGTTTTAAAAGAACATTTTCAGTAAAAAAAAACCTTTAAAAAAATTAAAGATATTTTTTTAAATATGACCTATCCCTCAAAAGAAAAAAATCCAAACGCATTTACCATGTTCAATAAAAGTTACTGATTTGGTATTGAACACTAACGTATTTTAATCTTTGATCAATATTATGTTTAACACATTTCTCACACTTGTATTTCCTATAGTGGGTCACTTCTTTATGCAGTACAATTCTGCTGTTCCACCTGTGCCCAGAGGATAGGGGTTGAGCTGTAAATCTCCTTCTTGGAATGTAGCCAGCCCTCGTTCCATCGTTCTTTTTGCTTGTTCTTAGAACGATAATTCCGTGTGTTTTCGTTAAGAAGATATTCGGGGATAGAACAATTGTTTAGGGTTCTTCGAGTGTATGGGAAGTTGTTAATTGGAACTGGAATTAATTCTGCGATATACGTGATATCCATGATAAATTGTGGGAATGTATTGGGGCATTGGGGGTAATAGGAGGTGGCATAAGAATAAATATTAGGGAAGGAATTATCTTCCCTTGCATACGGAAGGTTCCAGGTTTGACCCAGGACATTGCCAAAATAACTGTCAACCTACAAAACGGCCTGTGCAGCCAAAACGTCCGATGAATAGCACAGTTCGACAAAAAAAATGCAAGTGTTTGTCCCGAAGCTACTTTGGCGATTTTTTGCTCCTTTGGTGGTCCAATAATAGAGAAATGACATTTTTAACCCAAGTTTAATAGGGGGATTCATCAGAGATCAAAAAACTGATTTTTTAACGTTTTTTCATAAAAAAAACGAATTTTCTGACATTTTTTTGGCTACAAACAACCTGCAACTGGTTCTTACCTCTATATGGGTGTTAAGTGAGTACCGATGGGCCATTTTGGAACTCAAACACCGCTCCAAAAATGTCTAAATTAGCGATTTCTGTCCCAAAACGCCATTTTTTTTTAATGTTATTTCATGTTTTTTCAGTGGTTACTTTTTTGGCTACAAACAACCTATAAACCTTCCTGCAACTGGTTCAATTACCTCTATGGGTGTTAAATAAGTACCGATGGGTCATGTTGGAACTCAAACACCGCTCCAAAACTGTCTAAATTAGCGATTTCGGGCCCAAAACGCCATTTTTTATGTTATTTCATGTTTTTTCGCGTATGGAGCTATGATTACGTATCTGGATCTGCTTTCGAGATAAATAAAATAAAATTGAGATAAATAAAATTAAATTAGGAACACCGAATAAAATGATAACATTTATATAGACACATAACACATACATAGATACGTAATCATACCTCCATTCGCGAAAAAACATGAATATCATCCAAAAATTGCGTTTTGGGCCAGATATCGCTAATTAAGACAGTTTTGGAGCTGTGTTTGAGTTCCAAAATGGCCAATCGGTACTTATTTAGCACCCATAGAGGTAATTGAACCAGTTGCAGGAAGGTTTATAGGTTGTTTGTAGCCAAAAAAGTAACCACGTGAAAAAACATGAAATAACATCAAAAAATGGCGTTTTGGGACAGAAATCGCTAATTTAGACAGTTTTGAAGCGGTGTTTGAGTTCCAAAATGGCCAATCGGTACTCACTTAACACCCATATAGAGGTAAGAACCAGTTGTAGGTTGTTTGTAGCCAAAAAAAATGTCAGAAAATTCGTTTTTTATGAAAAAACGTTAAAAAATCAGTTTTTTGATCTCTGATCAATCCCCCTATTAAACTCGGGCTAAAAATGTCATTTCTCTATTATTGGACCACCAAAGGAGCAAAAAATCGCCAAAGTAGCTTCGGGACAAACACTTGCATTTTTTTTTTGTCGAACAGTGTAATAAATACCCCGAGTAGAACAGAAGTGTGCGTACAACATCACGCATTAAATTAGGTTGGAGGCCCAATCAGGCATCAGCTCGTCACTTGGCTGTGATTCTAAATTATAAAGTCGGTTGCCAATAGCCCACATGTAGGGGTGACAATAATTGTACCCAGCCCATACTATAATAATTTCTTTGAGTGTTGAATAACAGGAAAGTAAAATATTATAGTCTATAATAATAAAGAAAGAGTCTGTCTGTCTCTCTGTCTGTCTGTGTGTATGTCTGTGGATCGCAAAAGACCTACTTAGACTGCTCTAAAAAATTCGAAAATTTTAATATAGATTCCTTTTAATACCTACGTGCGCCCCTGAGGCTTAGTTTTTTCATATTTGATTGTGATTTTAAATTAATATAATTAGTTTCAAAAAAACGTCGTCCACGTGGGATTGCGGGACCATAACAGGGGCTTGACGCCATCCTCTATTAGTTTGATTGATTGAGTTTGGTTGAGATATGCGCTCGCCCTAAGGCTGCATCATCCTCTATTAGTGTTTGCTTTTTTAAGTGCGCATGCGCCAACACGAATTTGATTTTGTTTTGATTTCGAATGTATTTTCAAAAGTAAGCATGCCTTTAAAAGGAAGCAATGCGAAGTTAACGGGTTCCCAGTAAGGCGGGACCATACTGCTAGTTCTTTCATAAAAACATTTCTCCAAAGTTTCCCAAATTCAATTTTTATTCTCATCTATCTACATCAAAACATATACTATACGTGCTTCCAAAAAATTTACAGTAAAAGCCCACTATCTATCGTCATGTACCTTGCGTTATTGTCGTAAATGTTACAGCATGTCCCTTAAAACTACTCGATCGATTCTGGACATAAAGAAGTCATTCATCTTCATGTAGATATTTTTGTTTGTTACTGAACTATACTTGTTCTCTTTTTTAAAAAAACCTTTCAATGATATTTGTTTTAAAAAATGAGATCTATCCGTTTTATAAAATGTACCACCCTAAATAAAGTAGGATGCATTAAATTCTGAGAAATAGCATCATTTTAACCCTTTCAGCCCCAGGGTTGCCATTTGGCATCATCATGCCTCTGATCGTAATTAAAAAAAATAATAGGGCTAACATCTATTTGGGATTCATAAAAAATATTTTACAATCGAAAAAAAGTTTGAAGAATCAAATGATGTGCCTTTTGATATCATGATTGGCTATAAACGATAAGAAAAAAGGTTCTAAAATTATGTCAAATTGTCATTGGGATTGGAAAAGGGTTTATTTTATGTAGAATAGTATATTTTTTCGTTTAACAGCTAACTTTTTTTTCTAAAACATCAACATAATTGATAGATTCTTGATATTTATTTTCACCTTGAGCCACTTAGTTAAAAAGTTATTTTGCAAATTCAGTTTACCCATTCAACAATGAAGTGCAAAATTCAGTTAAGGACACAATTCAGAAAATCAACCTAGAGTTTTAGAGAAAATTTTATCAAGTTGCGCTTTGAAAACTTTTCCAGCAATTTATTTCTTTTAGCTTTATAAAAAATAAATTAGATTGCAATATTGTAGAAGACTTATAATGTGGGGGGGGGGGGTCATTTTAAAGTGCAACTTTATAAATATTATTTCAAAAAAAAAAAAATGCATACGTTTTTTTTTTGTTCATAATATAGCTTTAAAATCATTCAGTTTACCAAACAATTTAAATTTTTTAAGGATATTGCTCAATAAGAGATCAGTATTTTTGAGAAAAATATCATAGCTTCTTATACTGGGGTGTTATTTCAGTACATTAAAAAATATTATTCTTATTTAGAAAATTATAAATATTTTTATTAATTATTTTGGTAAACTCGGTACTTTTTGCCAAGAAATAAAAAAAAATTCGGACTCAGATTATAAATAAAAATTAAAAAATTGAGTTACTCTAAAATTTAATAAAATGATCACTGTGCTTTTAAAGTCAGAAGCGAAATTATAAACCAATCAAATCGGTGTGTAACACTACACAAATTTAAATCGCAAATTAAAACTTAATAAACCAATACACATACAACGGTAATCATATTTCCAAATAAGTAATTTCTCTACCCTTTCAAAACAAAGGTTTTAGGGCAGCAACCCTTCTTGAGGGCGCAGTTTTCTGGAACGCCTCCTTATGCCGTCCGAGACGTTCTGTACCAAATTTGAAGTCTGTAGCTCTTTTAGTTTGAGTTGTATAATGGTTTCAGATGGATAAGATGTATCAATGTTCAAAACCACTTTTTCTGAATAACCACCCTCCAAAACGTGTGAAAAACATTACCATTTCGGATTTTCAACACCATCGCAATGCTTTTAATAACTTATATTTCATTTCAGGGAATTGTAAGGAAAAAGGGAAAATAACTCGTACGAAGAATTAAGCAATTTTTTATACTTGAAATTAGCATCGAATATTCTCTCAAATAACAATTTGAATAAAATTAAAGTTAAAAACATTTCAAAGACAAATTTCCATTAGAATCCCTTTTCCGAAATATTTTTTCACAAATTTAATTCACATTCTCGGTGATAAAGTGTGAAATAAAGTTAAAGCGAAAAATTCGATTTAGACAATCTACTTAGAGGAGAAAACGTGATCCAGAATGTTAATAAAACTTTTTTCCGAGAAAAGTTTTATTCTCTGGCGGTTGATAGTTGCGATACGGTTGTGCAGTTTTACGTTTGTTTCACACGCAAATGGTAAAGCACACCGCAGTTACGGTACCGGATCATTGCAGTGATAATGTTAAGAGGGACCAGACTCGAAAATTTTCCAAAAAACAAATTTTGAGATTTTTAGAATGAAATATTTCAAATGTTACCTAGAAAATGATATAATTTGGTAGGCAATATGTCCATTAGAAATATTTTTAATTATGTTTAAAAAAATACTTTCTGCATAAAAGACTGCTAAAATTATACTTTAAACGCTTTTTTCGCAAAATGCATATTTTAGGACAAATGTATCTATTTCTCACAACTACTGACTATTTTGCTTCGATTTTTTTTCGCAAACACATCAGGTATTTTTACACTTTCTATCATATGCTTTTAAAGAAATATTTATTACTTTTTAAAAAATAATTTTGTTAATTTTTCGTGAAAAAGTGATAACAAATTTAAAAAAACTCATAAATTAAAAATTAATATGTATATTTTTCTGAAAGCATATGACAAAATATGTAAAAGTGTTTGAACTTTAACTGTATTAAAGTTTTAATTGATCCAACAAGTAGTTCCTGAGAAAAAAGTACATAAAAATGACCATTTTAACATGGGCGTCAATGGGGCTCCGGCCCCCCTTAAATTTATAAGCCCTTCGACATGCTACGGGAATAAAAAGTCTTACGATATTATATGAGGTTTTCAGTCAAGTAGTGGCATTCTAAAGATTTTGAAGTGCCGTAAAATTTGATGCTGTACACACAATACCGCAGCAAAAAATTCTTGATTGAAAATAGCAGAGGTAAAACCATTAACCGTTACTTTATACAAAATTACTTGCAAAACATACTTTTTGATACATAATTGTTTTAGAAATACGTTTGTATAAAAATATATGTGGTATTTTGCTTAGAAGCGAAGAGGATGAGCCTTACGTATGAAAATGTCACCTGGTTAACATGGTTTCTCGCAGTTCACATCATTTTTAAAAAGAGTACACATTTTATAATTTTACTAAATCTTAAAATTTAAAGTATGAAGTAGTAGTTTATAGTTATCAGCTACAGTAAACAACTTTAAATTTATTATCATGCAGCGAAAGCAAGTTAGCATTTCAGTTAATTTGTTTATTCATCGGGAGAAGATATTATTAGTTGAGTAAGATTAGTTAAGAAGAAACAAAACAACATATTGCCTAACAACCAACGTACCACGAAGCTTCCTCAAAAATGTATATCTTGTTTTAACCAGCATTTGTTAAATATTTTTTAGCTTATAAAAATATATCTTTCTCCTAAAAACTGAAAAATATTATTTTCTGAAGGAATAATACTGGCGCAACTCCAGAGAAGTGAAGGCAAAATTGCAACATGAAAACAAAAAAATGCGTTTGTTTGTTCTTCACCTCTCGAAGTTCGTGACAACTTTGCAAACGAAGTATCATCTTTTTGAACATGGAGGTATGAATAATATGGAGGTGATGCCAGTTAAAAACTAATGCTGAAACCGGGTTGCCCATGTGAAGCCTAAATTGCTTTCTTGATACGCCCACCTCCCCCAAAATACTAAAGGTGTGTAATAATACACAACTTTAAATTATTACATATCATTTAAAAATAATTACATTCAATGACGTAATTTCAATACTCACTGAACCCCTTCAGTCCCTGTAATGCCATTTGGCATCATCATGTTTCTGATCATAATTTTAAAAAAATAATGGGGCTGATATCTATTGGGATTAAGAAAAAATATTTTCCAATAGAAAAAATTTAAGAATCGAATGATGTGCTATTTTGATATCATAAATGGCTATAAACGATAAAAAAAAAACTTTCTAAAATAATGATGACAAATTGTTATTGAAACTGAAACGGTTAACACATAAAGCTTTATAGTAGCTACCTTTTGGCTATGCACTATTTTAACGAAAAAGCTTATGCTGTTATTTTACAGGTAATAAAATTTCGCGTACCAAATTTGGTGTCTAGCTTTTTCCATTTTTTAGCAATACCTTTGAATCCAAAAAAATCTAGGGCAGCTTTCCTTTGCGCATGCGCGATTTTCTCTAAACACGTATCCATGATCCCTCAATATCAACCTGTAACAAAATGTAAAAAGTCTCTTTATATACTATTTTGACAAGTTATAGAACTTTTTTTACAGCAAGTTGCATAGCCAATTAAGTGCTCTCTGTGCTAATGGGGGTCTTAAGTAATTCGTTCACCAAACGTATTTCCTTAATAAACGAGCTACTTGCCATTTCGCTAAGGTTGCCATTACTTTGACTACCAAAACTTAGAACAATATTAACTGACTTTAACCTCTTGCGACATGGCGTCCCTATTTGGGAACATTTTAAAACCTCTTCAAAAAAACAATTAACACGTTAATTAGTTCCAAAATTGACTTGAACCAATAAAAGATCCAAATATCAGTTTTCAGCCTGTGTTTACAGGTATCAGTCATTTATTTCTATAAAAAAAATAGTGTTTAAAGGGTGTCAATACGATATTAGAGTTCGTAAGAATTTTTTTTCAAAAATTCCTTTAGAAATTAATATTAAAGACATTTGCATTAAAAACAATGTTAAAATAACGTTAACTACAAATAAATGATGCGCCCTTTTTTGTTGCAAATAATAGCACAAAAGATGTGTGTTTATAGAGTTTAAGGCGTATCTCTCGGTAACAATTGAATCGGTGAGTGCAGAAACCACTTCAGTCAAAAAAAAACTGAAAACTCGTTTTCAATGAAAATAAGCGTAGAAAGGCAAGATGCGTGTTGAGTGCAAAAACTACGTTAGTCTGTTGAGTTGTTCCGCAAATACAGGACGTTTGTTTCGAGTGTTGAGTGCAGAAATTGAGGAGGAGTTATCACGTTTTTTCTCCCTCCTGAAGAGTTTTAAATTTGTGACTGACGTTGTTTTTCTGCGCTCACCGATTCAATAAAACATAGTTTTTTTAAAATTTCTTTGCAAAACATACTTTTTAGCATACATTTGTACGGAAAGTATGTTTAGATTGTGTGTGAGAGAGAATAAACGTGTAGGACATTGATCAGGTTACCACAAGAATTTGGCGACTTTCAGTTTACTTCACGTAAAATTTCCAAGCCAAATATCTGCATCCTTATCACAAACTCCATCTTTCCGAGCATCAAAGCTACCGTTGCAATTTCTTCTATCCAAATTGTAAAATACGCTGCCAAATAATAGTTATCATTTTTGTTTTTGTACAAGTAGGAAGTTTAAATTCACTTTGCCAGGGTTGTGTTTATTAGTTTACGTTTTCTGTTGCTGTTTTGGTTTTGTTGCAAGAAAGAATTTAATTTTCACTTTCAATTTACATAATATGACATGTGAGATAATGAAAGTATTGCGATTTGGTTGAAAATCCGAATCAAGGATTTATTTTTTCTACACGTTTTGGAGGGTGTTATTCTAAAAAAAGTGGCTTTGAACACTTGTTCATCTGAAACCACTGTATGCTCCAACTAAATTAGCTACGGTTTTTAAATTTGTGTATTGATATCTAGTAGTTGTCGGAAGCCATACAAAGATTTTCGAGACTATCACACATGTGCAAAGGGCATTGTATGTTACGAACAGTAACTAATCTTTTTGTAACTGATATATTTCTCTAAGGCAGTAACATTAAGGGGAATCAGACCCCCAAAATTTTTGAAAAATGACGTTTCAACGTTTTTAGTGCTTCTCAAAATATTAAATCTTAGCTTCACAAAGATATCTTACTGTAAAATTTTCGTGTAATAAAATTATTTTTAAATATTTAAAAAAAAATTCAATGGTAAAAAGCAATATTGTTTTTTTTAAAACTCCTATATCTCAAAACTAACTTCATGATCATTGTTTATGTACCTTTTTCTCAGAATCTATTATAAGTATCAGCCTCATTTTTTAATATGTGTGTATGACTCTGATTTCTAAAAAAGCGCTGGAGGGAATTTGTGTATAACTCAAATCCCTTCTTTTTTTCTCTTTTTTAAAAATTATTGATGTTTTTTTAGATAAAATAATGTTTTATCACAAAAAATTTCATAATTAAAAACCAAACAAATTTTTGGAAAAAGCCTATAGTTTAGTTAAACATCCATTTAAAGGTACATAAAAAAGTCGTTTTAACGTGGACTTCAGTTGATGGCTCTGGTTCCCTCTTATAAAATGTTCAGATAAAGTTATACCACGCGAAACATTATGTTTGTATTCCCACACTAATTATATCCCTGCATAACTCATATCTCAAATGACACATAAAATATAAAGTAAACAAATCTTATTTTAACATTTTATAAGCAGAATAAAGCAAAAAAAATAATTTCTCAATTTAATAATATATCCTTATTATACAATTTAGTTTAATTTTCTAGATCAGCAGGCATATTTTATTATTTTTTTTGCATTGGAATACATTTAATAGGAATACAACATTTAATTGTTTTATTCCCTTTAATGGAATAACTATTTTGAAGCTTGTTACATAAACTTAATAATATGGGCTTTATGATAAAAAATAAAAATGAAAATATTGAATGATGACAAAAAAAAACCTAATTTGTAGTCTTGAAAATTTCTTTAAAAAAACACAGTAGGATACACCATTTCACTAGACCTCACATTCATGTATGATTATATTTTTTGAAGCTTCTCGTCATCAAAATAGCAATCTGGTAAGCACAACTGCGTTTTCTCATTTAAATCTTATACAGTAATTACTTCCGCATAAAACATCCGGCATTGAAAACAATGCGGCATAAAATAATGAATTAAGGAATTATATTTGAGACAAAAAGAATAATCATCTTTTTTAAGAAACAGTTATTGCTATTCTAGTCTTTTATTTGTCAATAACTGTTAGTTTAATTCAATAATTTGATCTAAATAATTTTTAATCGTGGTCTACTATCTTAAATTTTGGTTCGAAATGTTTAAATACCTAAAAACGCAATACACTTTCAAATATTTTAAAATGTTGGTGACATGTTTCGACAAATTGTATTCGTTTTAAAACTTTAACCTCTTGCTATCTGGCGAAGTTTTGGGGAAGTTTTTTAAAACCTCCCCAAAACCATTTAACACGTTAATAAGTTCCTTAATTGACCTCGTCCGATAGAAGATCCAAGTATCAGTTTTCAGCATTTGATTACAGGCATCAGTCATTTATTTCTTTAAAAAAATGAAGTTGAACGAGGGTCAATACGATATTAGAGATCTTTACGATATCAGCTACTTTTTAAAAAGTTATTTTGTAGCTAATTTTGAAAGCATTTTGCATTAAAAACAATGTTAAAATAATATGTTAACTACAAATCAGTGATACGGCTTATTTCGTTACATTTATAGCACAAAAAATGTGTGTTTTTAAAGTTTCAGGCGTGTCTCTAAGTAACGATTAAACATATTTTTTTTATAATTTCCTTCAAAAACATACTTTTTAGCATATATTTGTGTGAACAGTATATTTAGATTAAGAATATACGTGCAGGATTTTAATCGGGTCTTAAGAGGTTAATCTCATGCAGTAACAACAACTTTACACTTCTGAAAATTTCTATATGCTTCCAAGAGATATGATCTAAAAAAAACTGATCAACTATCATCATAAAATGTGTGAAAAGAATAGACGTTGGGTCATTTACATCCACAAAAAATTGCGTCATAAAACGAATTTACTTTTTTGGATTGAGTCCAATAAGAATCGTAAGATAAGGATGCGGATAACCGGTTCTTTTGGCTGGTGAAAGGGTGGGATCAGGAATCGAGGTTAGAGGATATAGAGATGCTACTAAGTCGCGATTAATGAAGATAACAGGGTTAACAAGTGAGGCCATGTTCGCCTTCCATGATAAGCCCATAGAATTTATTAACAAGTTCCCGCGCGGGCTACCGGTGGCTCGCACTAATTTATGCTGTTCTTATAGTAATGGCCTTACTACATCATAAGAATGTGATTTTTTAATGATCGTTCCATTTTTCCGGACATATATTTCGATATTATAATACTGCGATATACTCTGATCCTTCGATATCGCTACTTATACTTCAAACCTAAAGCGGGTATGCAGGTGTGAACAGGCAAAAATCTGGCGCTACTAGATGAATTTGAGCGCCGACTCACTAAAAAATAAATTAAAATAGGCCCCGGCGTTAACGTGTTAAATCGCAAGAAACTCCGGTGTCTTGGACATACACAGCGTAAAGACTAAAATTCAGCAATGCAATTACAAAGAACAACGTATTTAATACCAGGAGAGAAGGGAGACAAGATATACTTGGAATAACAACATAGAAAAGACTTAGCCTAAATGAAGATCAAACACTGGAAAGGTTTGGCTTTGAAGCGGGACAGGTGAAGAGCTGTTGTGTTTAAGGCTATATTTTTTGTTATAGAAATCCGAGGCTGGGAGAGCCTGGTTGTTAGATTGTTGGACTGACATCCCCCTTAGGTTGCGAGTTCGGGCCCTGCTGAACAATGGATCTACTTGTTCGGTAATAGTGACTGGTGCACGCTTAAGTCCATCGTGGTCACAATGTCCTCGTTCGAGTCCAAGTTCGCCTTCTATGATATAAGCCCATAGAATTCATTAAATTACAAAAAAAAAAACTCCGGTGTCTTGGGCATACACCTCGTAGAGACTAAAATGATATCACCAATACAATTACAAAGAGAAAATTATTTAATACCAGGAGGGGAAGGAGACCAAGAGATACTTGGAATAACAACTTAGAAAAGACTTAGCCTAAATGAAAATCCAAAACTGGAAAGGTTTGGCTTTAAAGAGGGACAGGTAGAGAGTTGTTCTGGTGGAGGCTGAGGCCTGCTTAAGCCTATAATGCAACCTAAGACTAAGCCATCTTTTAGAGTTTGTTAGAGAAATCTGAGGCTGGGAGAGCCTGGTTGGTAGATTGTTGGACTGGCATCCCCCTTAGGTTGCGAGTTCGGGCCCTGCCGAACAAAGGATCTACTTGTTCGGTAATTGTTACTGGTGCACGTTAAAGTCCATCGTGGTCACAATGTCCTCGAAGGCCTCTTTCGAGGGAGGGGGGGGGGGGGGCTTAGATCTAAATAATAATACCCTTTAAAAACAAAACCGAAAAGCAATCTGGTGTCAGTCGCCAAAACAATGACTTTGGTGAATGCTGACTGACTTGTAGCCATGGTTGTCGCTACTCTTCATCCACTAACAAAACAAATATACCAACTCTAATCGCTGTTTTGGCGACTTGGCTTCACTTTTTCGATTCTACCCTCCACACAATCATGTCTTTTTGTTTCGGCATTTTCTCCCTTTATTTTTAGCTTCATCATAATAAGCAGTTTCTGCTTTTGTTTTCAACTCTTTCGCAGATGGTCAGGAGACGCTGTGGCGATTACGATGATAGTCTGGGTGGCCTTAATCGATTATATCTCTGCGTTTTTGGTTTACTTTAGTTTGGTGGTTAAAGTTTAGTAAGGGAGGGTTGGGGTTTAACTAGTTTTAGTTGGCATGGGGTCAGTTTCTGGACCAAAAGATAAGAAGTAGGATAAGAAAACTTAAAGTAACTACTTTTAAATTGTGTAAATTGTAACAGTTAAAATTTAATACCATATTTAATCAAAATATTCTTAAAGAATGGTAACATTCAATGGTAAAATTGTGTTAAATAACTGACGGAAAAATTATATTTTAAACTCAAGCCATAAAGATCTATACTATGAAAATTTTAAAAGGAGCCAATTTCACAGGCTTTACTTGTATGGTGAAACATCAAAGTTCAAATTTGATGCCTTAACATTTTGATAAACTTTAATATGCAACATGAACGTTTTTATGCAATATTTGTGGTAACAATACAATGAAATTGTTTTTCCACTAAAATGTATTTGTATTCAATTACAATGTGTAGGACCTTTGATTTGAATCTGAATTTGCACTCTAGTTAATAACATTTTTTAACAAGTATGTTAATATAACAAAAAATGTAACTTAGAACCCCTACCACACAAAATTCATGCTTCGAAAAAAAGCTGAACTCATACAAAATGTTAGAATTTAACAGAATATTCTTCTTCAAAAATACTGCAGTAATTCCTTATTCAAATTATTTGTATTTCGAAGAATAACAATTTTTAATTGCCCAATTTTCAGCACATATAATTAATTTATAATTTTTTTTTATTATTAGCTGGTATGCTTGACATATGTCAGAAATTATTGTTTTCGGAACATTATATTATATATTAAAATTAAACCGTAAGCTAAACAGCCGTTTAACTTTAATAAACATTACTCAGGATTACACAAAGCGTAATTACGCGCACATGCACGTTAACCAGTGTTTATTGTCTTACCATCCCACGCTGGACATTATTAGGACAAATAAATACAAATGATTCAACGTTTCATGGCTCAAATTGCTTTTAACAGTAATTTACTCAAAATAGGACTATGTTTGACTAAATGAAATGAATCCAGGACATTTAGTTTTGTTGTGCATAAACTATGAAAATATTTATTAGCATCCAATATTGAAGGGTATCAATATTAGTTTACTTTTTTATTTGAAAGTTCAGTAAAACCTTTAAGAGTGGCCATCCTCCCGTTCTCTAATAAATCGGTCGTAAATGGAGGTTGGTCGCTCCTAGAGTACAAAATCTGAACTAGCACGAAAGTTGAAATATCATTTTACAACGTATTAATTATTAAAAAATTACAAAAAAATATTTATTATTAGATTTATTAATTCGAAAGTAATATACAAAAAAATTATATTAACTTACTTTTGTAGAAACTGTAGTACAGATGTTAAAAAAAATATTACACTTACTTATTTTACCCAACTCGTATGTACGAATTAAACCTTTTAAAGGAAGAAAACTCTGACTGTTTCTTTTTTTCTCTTTTTTTTTTCTTTTTTTTTGATTTTTTGCAAATTCCTTTATTGACAAGTGCCGGAAAAAGATAATTTATCATGAAATGGGATTTGAAAACGGTTGTTTGGCTAATGAGATCTGGTCTCTCACAGAGAGGCTTTTATCATGGAACACATGGGGAATTATCGGTTTCATGAAAATTGGTCGCAAGTAGAGGCGGTCGTTTAATGGAGGTAGTCGGTTTTACAGTTTTCACTGTAATAAAAATGGGAAAATTAGATATTAACCTGCTAGACCGTAGCACTCTTCTGAATTCGATTATATCCTTAGGAAATTACAAGTTATTTCTTTGATAGATTTTACAAATTAAAGTTTAATTAGAATTACTTTTTAATAAGTTCAAAAATTATTATTATATTTTATAAGAAAATGAATCAATTCATCATGCACTGACCAAGCACAAACTTTTATTGTATTAAATTCTTTTTTTAGCGCATCACTCAATGTGATTAATTTTTTTGATATTTCAACTGTCAATTATAATTTCTTCGTGAAATGCAATTATTCACTATGGACAAATGGAACAAATAAATGACTTGGAATCACTTTCTGCAATGCTGAACCACTTTAACCATTCACAAATCGCCAATCATTTGTCATTTCCTTGCCTATTGTGATACATTTTACAGTTTTGTGTCTGACCCAGTTAGCCAACATCTCAACTCGATTCGTGAAATAACTTTTCAATTGGAATGGGGTAGCCATTTTTGTTTTTAGTCTTGATATAAAGCTGTTAATCATAGATAGCATAGTTAAAGTATTATATTAGCATTTCACGTGACCTACAATGCTAACGAAGAGACGCGCATGGAGACCAGAATTTGAGGGCAATGGGGGTCAGTGTTGCGTAATTTTCGTAATTTTAAGATGTAACGATATAAGTGAACTTTACACTCTCAAATATGAATGCTCAAAAATGACGAAATTTTCCTTGATTTTGACGATTCGCTTACTGGCAAATGCTCCGAGTTTGTTTCCTCAAAGTGAGGAAATTTGAATCGTCATTTTTATGAGGATTTAAATGTCTTCTAATCTAAAGAAATATTTCGTCATTTTTGAGCATGTGAGTACAACAATGATATTCAGTTTCCTCAAAATCAAGATACAAAAGCGTCAAATCACGATCGCAAAAGTGAGGATTCGCGTTTACTCAAGTCATGTGATAGTTTGACGAAACAATCCTCAAAATTAACGAAATGATTATTGAGGATTCATGAATCGTCAAAAATGAGTTATTTCTGAGAGTGTAAATTGATCCGTGTTCTAAGTCGGCTGCGGTAAGATCTTTTCTGCCTTGCACTGGTACTGCAGCTTTCGCAATGAAATGCATCATATTGTCGAAAATACTCCAATATTTTAGTATATTTTCTTAGTGGATTCATTTATTGAATGCTTACAACACTGGTCTTAGTCATTGTTGCGAATGCTGCAATTTACCTGACGACGACGGCTTTATTTTTTATAATTATCTGCATATACACATAAAAACCCATTTTTATCTTCAATTTTAGACATTCAGGACACTGTTTTTAAGGATTTATAAACGAATGAAGAAAATTTTGTGTTCTTTAAGGAACTATAAACTTAAAAAAAAAGACAGATCGTTTAAAAATTTAGACGAATGTCGAAACATTTTTTGGCCAAAACAAAACGAAGTAATTTCTACTTAAAAGTACATTATGTTTAAAATATACCATTCTTTCTGGTTCTAACCCAAGTGCTAAGCAAAATAACCTTGTAAACAAAGGGATTTAAATTTAAGAAAATGGCTCCTTCATAGTTTTTGGCCGTTGAACAACGAGGTGCTTTTACAACCAAAACTGCTGTTAACCAGGGCGTCAACTTTTTTTCAAAATGGGGGCGTTTTCACGTTATCTTCGAGAAAATCCTCCTCAAAAATGCTCTAATTCCCCTTTTCTATGTCAGAGAACAACCCCAGCTTAAAGAAGAGAATCCCCTGCCAAAACTATTCTTCAAAAGGTACTTTGCCTCCTGGACTGGGTCCAAGTAGTGTTAAGGACTAGGATGCAGTTGGGGAAAATACAGGCGAAATTTTGAAACCCCCACACAGCGGGTGTTTGTGAAAAAGTGGCGTAACGTCAAAAACTTGGGGTGAGTAGCGCTATATGCCCCCTCAATAAATCAACACATTAAAAGGTATTTGTACCCTATGAAGTAATTGCACTACTTTTAAAATCAAAATTTTTTCAAGGTAAGAACCAGGGCTGGGGAGCCCAGTCGGTTAGGCACTCGCCTAGCATGTGAAAGGTCAAAGGTTCGGGTCCGGGCATCGCCAAAATAGCTGTCGACCTATAAACGGCCCCTGCAGGAAAAAATGTCCGACGAATAATACCCCATGGAAGGGAGTGCACGTTAAATATTCTTCAAAGTCCTAACGCTGCGTACGATGTTGCCCTTAACGGTTGCGTTGGGTGCCTGTTCAGGTGTCGGCCCGTCACTTGACTGTGGTTCTAAAGTGCGACGAGCGTCGTCAATAGCCCTCGTATAGCTCTAGTGCGGCGATAATTCAAAGCCTAACCTAACTAATTACCACTTAGTAAATCAACACATTTAAATGTATATGCACCCCTTAAGGGGGAATGGGCGCGCAGGACCGGGGGTCTCCAAACTCAAGTGCCTCAATGTTAATCCAATGGGAAAAAATTATTTTCTTTGCCAAATTTCTCCGGCTGTATTGAATATTTTTACAAGCGGATTTTTTTCTGTGATAAATGTAGCTGACTTACAGGTCCCGGCAATCCCACTTTTTGAAATTAGTACGAATATTTTTTTTATATTCAATAAATTATTTTACACAAAATATTCGAAGCAATTTCAAAAAGTGGGAAGACAGAGACCTGTAAGTCAGCTACATTTATCACATAAAAAAATCCGCTTGTAAAAATATTCAATACAGCCGGAGAAATGTGGCAAAGAAAATAGTTTTTTCCCCATTGGATTAACATTGAGGCACTTGAGTTTGGAGACCCCCGGTCCTGCGCGCCCATTTCCCCTTAAGGACTAGGATGCAGTTGGGGAAAATACAGGCGAAATTTTGAAACCCCACAAAGCGAGTGTTTGTGTAAAAGTGGCTTATCGTTAACTCTTTCGGTCCCAGTGTTGCCATTTGGCATCATCATGTTTGTGATCATAATTTAAAAAAAATAATAGGGTTGACATCCATTGGGATTAATAAAAAATATCTTCTAATCGGGGAAAAGGTTTGAAGAATTGAATGATGTGCTTTTTGATGTCAAAAGTGGCTACAGACGATAAGAAAAAAATTCTAAAATGATTATGCAAAATTGTCATTGGGACTGAAAGGGTTTAAAAAAAAGGGAGAGGGGGTGTAACTCTATATGAACTTTAATTGCAACTTAATAAATCGGCACTTTTAAAGGTATTATCACGCCACGAAAAAGTTTCGATACTCTTAAACTAAAAATGTTCTAATGTTACAATCTTTGACACATGCACGATTTTCTTGAAACCCTAATTATGGCGTCCTACGGTGCTAAATTTTGAAGTCAATATCTTAGCTTTTTTCAGAAGGACCATTAACCCTTTCAGTCCCAAAAATTTACTACACTACAAAAACATCTGATATTCACGAAATAAGCTTATTTTAGGTCAAATATAAGAGTTCCATAAGAAAAAAATGCATTTTAATTTTTTATATGGTTTTTGAAATACTGCTAAGCTTTTTAAATTGTGGAAAACAACAAAATAAAAATATATTTTTCCTCTCAAACCACTTGGGGTTATTTATTTTGAGGTATCTGACCATATTTTTAAAAAAAAATTAGTAATTATTTTAACCGAAATAGTTTAAATTGTGTTTTAAATATGTGGAACTGAAGTGAACTTTTCAAAAATCAGGTGAAACGCTTGTTAGCTATTTTCTAAATAAAAAAAATAGTACTTATGACTTCTATTGAGATTAATGTAAAATATTTTCTAATTGAACAAAGTGTGAAGAATCGAATGATGCGTGTTTGGATATCATAACGTACATAAACATTTGCAAAAAAAATATTGAAAGGGATGATGCCAAATGGCATCACTGGGACTGAAAGGGTTAAAATCCAAAAACTCTATGGCAGCTATTTTTTTGTGCATACGTGATGTTCTCTACAACTTTATGAAGTCTTACAGATCTAAGAAACTCGTGTACTAAATTTGAAATCGGTATTTATTATCATTTTACAGCTATACCTTTACAAAAAATCACAGCAGTGTTTTGTACTATGATGCTGTTGGGAGAAATACAGGCGAAATTTTGAAACCCTGCATATCGGAGCGTATATATGAAAATTTGACGTTTTGTACCAAATAATGAGTTTCATTCATAAAGTTATATTTTAAAATCAATTATGAGGAGTTGAACAGCAACTAAAATTCTGAATTTTTGAGTTTATAATATATGTTATCTAATTATGCAGAAACTGAATGCAATTTTTGATAGATATTAGGGTATCAAATCATCATGGTGCTATCCATTTTTCAGTTAAGATATAACTGAAAACAATTGAAGTTTAAAATTTTATTGACTTTTTTTAATTAAAAAAAATATGGAATTATTAACTAAACAAATAAAAAAAATTAAGTATTAAATATATTGTTAAATTAGTTAAATTTAAGCTTTATACCATTAAAAACGTTTGTTTATTCTCTGTCCAAATTGCTTAGAGGGCTAAAGAATGAAAGCAACAACATTTCTTTACAATTTCTATTTTTAACTCGCCATCTAACTAATATTTAGTGCAATTACTAAATACAAGCGTTGTTAATCATCTAATCTACTTGTATTCTTATGCATGTCTTTTAAAACACTTTTTTTAAAACTTTTTACGTAACGATTTATCAACAAAATGTTTGAAAACTAAAAAAAAAATTAAAAATAATAAAAAATCATCGGAACACTTTATGGAAGATATTTCATAAATTATATTCATAATAAAAGTTATTCAACTGTTATATGCACAAGAAATATTATTCCAAACAGAAACAAACTTTAAAAAAAACTTGAAAATATTGGACTTATTCCAGATGGTAAAGTATTCAAAGAATAGTTAGGATCAAGAAAGCTTTGTTGATGTGTAAGAAGGAGAATTAAAGCACTTTTATATGGAATTCACTCAGATTGCTTAGAAACGCCTATTTCAAAGGTTAACGCCTAGTTTGAATTGATTGGTGTTGAGTGATTTATGTGGGCGTAACCACTTAATTGGTTTTGAGAGTTAATGAGTTATTATCTTTAATTGGCTGTTAAAACGGGCGTGGTAATTGCTTTTGAATGGGAGCTGTAGCATTTATTGGACATTGAATTTATCTTTCTTAAACTTATGGCTTTGCCAAATAATTCTATTATGTAAATAAACCAATTTAATTATTAAAATTTTAAGTCAACTAAAGGGATTGGAATGAGTAACTCTAAAGGGTTAAGGTAGGCGAGTACCCAAAATTCTACAATTTTTACTTTTACTTTAATCTTTTCCAAATTTGGCATAGTGATTTCAAATATAATGAACAATGCTTTTTGGGCATTTTTTTTTATTTAAATATAATTGATTTATTTTAAACGGTGTTTTTCAACTAAAAAAGGGGGTTTACGCTAACACTTCTAGCATAAAAAGTTTTGCATTAATTTACCTGAAATTTTTTACACAGTCTATTTCAATATATATCTGTGCCATGAACCTCTAACATCTGGTGTAATTATACAAGTCTTTTTTTTAATTTCCAAGTGTAAGTTAGTCGAAAAAAATCCTTTTTTTGTGGTTAATTTATAACGTTTTTCTTAATAACTTCTTTTCTTGTAATTTGTATGTAACTCTAGAAAGTCATTGCATGCATCACTTCAAAACTACGAATTTAACACATAATTAATGTTTATAGGATGAAAATTCAATGTGGTAGACTTGTTAGCGTAAACCTCTTTTTTAAGTAGAAAAACACCGTTTAAAATAAATAAATTATATTTATATTTTTAAAAAATGCCCAAATAGTATTATTCATTATATTTGAAATCACCATGCCAAATTTGGAAAATATTAAAGTAATAGTAAAAATTTTAGAATTTTGGGGCAATTTGAGTATTCGCCTACCTTGTGCCATTTTCAGCTTAGTGACATGCAAGTCTATGTATCGGTTAGTTAGTCTGATTGAAGCGAACTCTCTATTGTTTAGTTTCCATGCTATTTTGGTCATTTAACTGCTTACCCACTAAAAAGATGACAAACTGAGTGAAACTGGTTTAATCATTGCATTTACATTAATTTTAAGACGGGTAGCAGTGGACAATTCGGATGGGGTTGGAGCGGAGCGTGATTTTGAACAATTTCCTCTGTTGAAGAGGTATTACGCACGATAAATTATTGTTTTTGAAACGTCTTAACGAAAGGGTGAGGGGATTGAGGAGACCAGTCGGTAAGGTTTGGGTTTGGGTATTGCCAAAGTAGCGTTTCAAGTACCAATAGACTGTTCATTTTCTTATTTTTTTTTACTATAGTGTATAACGCAACAAACAAATTTATAATTTTTATTATTTCGTGATATAGATATGACTGAGTTGCATAAATAAACTTAAATTTATCAATCTTTAATTTGTTGTTAAATTAAAGTTGTGTGTAACTTTTTATACTCCCGTTACTGAGAGGCCAGAGACCTTTTGAACTATTGAAATTTTTTATTTCATTTTTTCTTCTATATTCTAATTCTTTATTTAATTCTAGTGTTTAATATTTTGATAATTTTTTTTTTAATTTTGTATACATTTTCTTTTTCTTGCATCTTACCTGATTTTAATCACTGTATGCCGTTCGGAAAATGCCTGCATTGCCTGCTGCATTGGAAAAAAACAACAACTTGTAAATGTTCAGGTATAATCTATTTGAAATGTTTGATAAAGAGTCATTTTTCCCAAATCATTGGGTAAATTTATATTTGGCTTCGGTTTTCTCATACAATTCTTCAGAAAATAAACTGTCAAATCCACGACACACTTTCCACTGAACAATAAGTTACGAATTAACAACAACTAACTGTATACAAACATTTCTGCTAACAGCTGCAGGTCACAAACGATAAACATTTTTTTAAAAAAAAGTTGTGCAAAATTATAGAAGAATAGTTTCTTAAAGCCATCAATAAAAAAACTTTCTTGGAAGCCTAACCATACAAACAAAAGAACCAAACCATAGGAACAAAGTTTCGATTATTCCTTTGAGCAAAACTTGTGCTTTATTTTTGGAAAAAGAAGCTATAATTCACCGGCTATCGGGGGAGGTAAATTATTCAAGCTAGCAGCCAAGCCCCAAAACTCTTCGGGAAAAGGGGATAAACTTGCCAAAAATAAACAAAAGTTGGCCATCGGAAATAACTTCTCGGGCGTTTAGAGTTCCTTCTTCGTGTTTGGACCATAAAATGGAGTTACTTGTGGTTTTGTTTGTTTTGAGGATTGTTTTCGGATTAGTTGTTGTTGGGATTGTTTAAATTTATTATTTAGAGAAATGATTGTAGGGGAATAAGTACAGGTGGTGAGGAAGTCTGGATCACACACACCACACAGAAAAAACACAATAACAATACACACGATAAGCTTTTGAATTTAACTGAGTTAAATTTCTGACCCAAATTCAGATCCGGGCATTTTCAAAATAATTGCCAATCTATAAACGGCCCGTGCAGTCAAAAATATCCGACACATAATACCCCGGTCCAGATTGAGTGCAATTTAAGTGTGCTTTAAAGTTCCAACGCTGTGTGCGCGATGCCGTGCTTAACGGTTGATTTGGGTACCTGCTCAGGTGACATCACGTCACTTAAGTCAGGTTTTAAATTAGCCAATAGCCTTCGTGTATCTCTATTGCGACGATATTTCAAATTGACTTATCGAGACAAAATAAATGTTATCTCAATATCAGAATCACATTGGATTAATATCGGAGAGATCTAAAGCTTGTATGTATTACTACAGAAGAAAACCAATGCTTGAACTATTAAATAGGCTTCTAACACAACGTTAGATACTGGAGGACTTTTCTTTGGGGTTAGGTTGAAGATGAAGCTACACGAGGAATGTTGGTGGCGAGCGTTAGAATTTAGAACCAGAGTCAAGTGACGAGCTAACATCCAAGTAGGCACCCAACCCATAGCAACTTCTGGGATTACACACTATATTTAAAATATAAGGTAATGAACAGTTATATTTACAGAATATATATTTTGTATATTTGTAGAAATGTAATTTATGTATATCTTATAAAAAGTCAATAATTGCAAATTGAGTGCTGCCATTAATCTACGTGAATTGCGGTTTTTTTTGTCTTTATTGAAATTCAAAAAAAAAAAAAAATCAAAACACTAAATTATACGGTTTATTTAAAACTTTATGTTGTACTTTAAAAGAAATATTCAAAGCTAACTTTAATTTTATTTCAAATCATTAATGTTGTTTTTCTGATTACATTTGAAACCACAAAAACGTTTTATTTACCATCCAATGGATTGGCAACAATAAGTGAATTTTAAGTGACAATTTATTGACATACGTGAACAGATTTTATTTTAATTGTAAGATATTTTTTAATGAAAGGAAGATATAGTCATCTTGGTAACGTTCAATTATCAGCACCTGTGGGGGTAGATACATATAAATTAAAGCTTGTGTGCTTGATCAGAGACCCGCTTTATAAGCCTTCGTCAAGTAAGACAGACACAGAAGGAATTTTTACTGTCACAGACAAAGGAAGTGCATCCAGGGCGGAGGCGGGAATCAAACTCGCACCCGTTATATAGCGCAGACTGCTTGCGTAATGGTCCAAACCACTCGGCCATCCTGGCCCCAATATGCATCTATCAACTATAATTTTTTATAATTTTACCTTAATTTATATCGTGACGGGGTATCATAAAAACTTTCCAACAATTCAATACAACACAAATCTCATCCCCTCAGTCCAACAGACGACTTTTCCCAGAGCAGACGACTTCGAATCGATCCCACCCCCACCAAACGATCTTCGATTTGTGGAATCCTCAGGGACGAACAGCTTTGTTCCAAATGAGCTTCGCCACCCACCCCCACTGCGAAATTCAGTTGGATATTTTAATTCTCGCAATGGCAGCACTTAGGAGGTCGTCCCTAATTATAGGACTGGGGATACAATAATGGAGGGTACTTGAGCGGTGTTCGTTCGTTGTTTTATATCTGCTTGGAATAAAGTTATTATTCCCTTATGGAAGGGGAATGAGTACTTATGGGTTAAGATGGGATGCCACGGTTTAAACTTTTGCAGGTTCTGTCTTCGTCTTTTGGCTATCGTCTTACCCACTATTGAAAGGCGGGGTGTGATTTGGAATAAAACATTTCGCCTTTTCTGAAAGGATTGGTGGGTTAAGGAGTTATGCCACGGTGACTACCATCGCAGGTTCTGCCTTCATATTTGTCATCGTATCATAAGGATGAGGATCCCTGAACTTGAAATACATACCAAACACCTAGGTTTGGTTTCGGGCATTGCTAAAACAACTGCAAAGCTATGAACGGTCTTAGCAGACTAAGAGACTGACGAAAAATGCCCACACTCTTAAAACAAAAGAGTGAAATTAACTCCAGTAGAAGTTCATTTTCGACACTGGAAACGAGTGAATATTAACTCAGACTGAGTTAAAATCACTCGTTTGGAGTGATCCTGTCGGAGGTTTAACACACAAAGGATCCACTCCTGAAGTAGAAGTGCATTTTCTAGACTGGAGGAGTGAAAATTAACTCAGACTGAGTTAAAATCGCTTGTTCATTTTAAGAGTGCAGTGTAGAGGGAATTCACGTTAAATATGCTCCAAAGTAACTACGATGTTGCCCTCAAAGTTGCGTTGGGTGTCTACTCGGGTGTCTGCTCGTCCCTTCCCGTTGTTCTAAAGTATGAAGCCCGTCAACAATAGCCCTTGTGCAGCTCCGCTTCCCCTCCCCCCCCCCTGCGAAATTCAGTCGGATATTTTAATTCGTGCGATGGCAGCACTTAGGAGGTCGTTCCTAATTATAGGACTGGGGATACAATAATGGAGGGTACTTGAGCCGTGTTCGTTCGTTGTTTAATATGTGCTTTTGGAATAAAGTTATTATTCCCTTATGGAAGGGGAATGAGTGCTTATGGGTTAAGATGGGATGCCACGGTTTAAACTTTTGCAGGTTCTGTCTTCGTCTTTTGGCTATCGTCTTGGCCACTAATGAAAGGCGGGGTGTGATTGGGATAAAACAATTTACCTCTTCTGAAAGGATTGGTGGGTTTAGGAGTCATGCCACGGTCACTACCTTCGTAGGTTCTGCCTTCATATTTGGCATCGTATCGTAGAGATGGGGATCCCTGAACTTAAAGTGCATGTAAAATACCTAGGTTCGGGTCCGGGCATTGCCAAAACAACTTCCAAGCTATGAACGGTCTTAGCAACCAAAAAGGAATTTACCTTAAATATGCTCCAAAGTCTCTACGATATAGCAATCAAAGTTGCGTTGGGTGCCTAGTCAGGTGTCGGCTCGTCCCTTGACTGTTGTTCTAAATTATGAAGCCCGTCCACAATGGGGAACATTCATATGATGTCACGTGGTTTGTTATCCTACAGCTCCCGAGCCACGTTCTAATGTTATCCTACACAGCTCTCAAACCACGTGATAATGTTATCCTACTGCTAAAATCTGTCTAACCGCTTGTTTTCCACAGCGATTTGGAATTGAAGCTCATGTGGATATGGCCGTGAATGTCCCCCATTGCAATGGGGCAGCTCTAATTCCAACCCCACTGCGAAATTCCGTCGGATATTTTCATCCGTGCGATGGCAGAACTTAGGAAGTCGTCCCTAATTATAGGTTTAGGGATACAATAATGGAGGGTACTTGAGTGGTGTTAGTTCTTTGTTTAATACGTGCTTTTGGAATAAAGTTATTATTCACTTATGGGAGGAATGGGTATTAATGCTTAAGATGGTATGCCACGGTAGAAACATTTGCAGGTTCTGTCTTATTCTTGACCATCGTCTTAGACATGTACCCATGAATGGCGACTTTGGGAACATGATTCGCAACCTTCATTTTGCAATAAAAACTTTGACTTTGATTTTTATAATTCGCTTTTTTTCCTGTAACTTAATTTGCACTACATAATTTGTTCAAGTCTATGGTCATTGCATGTCTTATATTTCGTTACTCTCCACCCCAACTGCCCCTTGTAACAGTGAGTTTCAGGCAGATATTTTAACTTCGTGCGATATACTTAGGAAGTCGTCCCTTATTATAGGACTGGGGATACAATAATGGAGGGCACTTGAACGGTTTGTTTGTTATTTATATTTGTTTGGAATAAATTTATTATTCCCTTACGGGCTTTATTTGCATGTTCTGCTCTCAACGCTGCGTACGATGTCACAATTAAAAGTTGCGTTTTATGCCGTCAACCCTTTTAGCCCCAGTATCCCATTTAGAATCATCATTTTTCTGAAGACAATTTAAAAAAATAATGGGGCTGACATATATTGGTATTAATAAAAAAAATTTCTAATAGGGAAAAAGTTTGAATAATCAAATAATGTGCTTTTTGATATAATAAAGGGCTATTGGCGATCAGAAAAAAAAATCTAAAATGGTTATGCAAAATTGTCTTTGGGACTGAAAGGGTTTAATTTGGGTTAAAATTTGCATTTTACTCGGGTATTGGCCCTTCACTTGACCGTAAGTTCTTAATTGTGATTCCCGCGGCGAACAGCCTATGTGTAGCTCTAGTGAGACGATATTTCAACCCGAGCGTTATGTAATAAGTGCGGTAAGCAATGGGTTAACGCCTTGTACACATGAGGGCGTTAGACGCCGCGTTGAGCGTTCGTTTGTCAAACGCGCGTTAGCCAAATACATAGAACAAATGGGATCGCACACATTTGAATCAACGTCGCCAAAACGCGACGCTTGTAGTTTTCACTACAACCGCTACGTTTGCAGCGCGCTTCGCGTTACTATACTGGGCATTAGAACGTACACATGTGCTCAGTCGAGCGCGCGTTTTTGCTCGGTTTTGACGCGAATTGTGAGATCTTACCATTGTTTTGATCTGTTTGTGTATGTACAATGGATGCGGAAGCGTTTGCTAACAAATCAAACATTACTTTGTCAATTAGGCTAATTTTTTCCTAATTGAGGTTTAATAAAAAATATTGCTGTCATTCTTATATTTAAACGTATAATATGAATTGTAATAAATAATTGTAATAAAATACCTTAATGTTACAACGAGTTTTCTTCTGATGAAATTGCATCCCTCACAACATATTCACAAGGTAATATGTCCCATTAGTGACTAAAGATAATAGTTCATCAAATGAACTTATACGGAAGTAGTTGAAAAACTTGTTGGGGTATTCCCTTAATTTTGGGTATAGCGTCACAAATGAACCTATGGCTAACCGGTCATCTATTAGGGGATGAACCCACCATCGTCTTTGTCTTCTTTGCCGAGCCTTGTATCTACGGTACAATAACCGAAAACAGGTAAACTCCTCTAACTCCATGTGTTCGCACTGAGTACGCTGTTCCAACTGCCGGATGCCGTTTCTTGCGCTGTCAGCCAACGTGCACTCGACTCGGCGTTAAACGCCCTCGTGTGTACGGTTTCACAATTTGCCAACGCGCGCTCAACGCGGCGTCTAATGCCCTCATGTGTACAAGACCTAAAGAGTAATGCCTCAGTGAAAACTTTTGCAGGTTCTGTCTTCGCCTTGACAATGGTCTCAGACTTTATAAAAGCATACTTGGGTGGGAAGCGATTTCAATATAAAAAAAATTGCTTCTTCTGTATTGATTTTTCTACTCTTCTGTCGATGCCTTCGCAGGTTCTGTTTTCATTTAAGCTATCGCATAAGCAGTACGTTTTTTTTTTACAAAAAATCTATAAGCAAATGAGTTTAATGGGACTGGTCTAAGTTAAATCTGTTGCTGTTCATAGTCCTGACGCCGCGTACGAGGTTGCATTGGGTACCATCCTATGTTCTCATGGGCCTCGTCACTTGACAACGTTTCAGCTATATCAGGTCAGTCCTACTAAATCTCGCTCGATTGCCACAGAAATTCGATTAAAACAAATATCTTTCGAATTAAGCTCTGTAATTCCATAAACCAGGGGTTCCCAACCTTTTTGAACCTGCGTATCATTTGACTTTTTGAGAAATTTTGGCGTACCACCAGACCTAAATATTTTAATAAACGTATAATATTTACTTTTCTGAAAATGTTCAAATGTTTTTCGAGTAAAATTCCTGAGAAAATTTCGTATTTAATGGTTAGATATTTGTTTATTTATGACATGCTTATAATGAAGGAGAAATAAAAATATTAAAATGGTATTAATTTACAGTTTTGTTTATTACCTATAGGTCTAAAACATGCAAGTAAAAAATAATACAAATTCGGCAAAATCAGATCCTGGAAGTTAAAGATTTCTCCTTAATATCATGTTAAAGTTTAGAATAATGAGTAATATGTTTGCGTGCTCACTGCACATGCGTAGAGTGGCTATTTATAGCATGTTCCTCACATCACTCACGTGTACCACCTGAAATATTCCCGCGTACCACCAGTGGTACGCGTACCACCGGTTGGGAACCCCTGCCATAGATCAACCCTTAATGTTAGCTTTTCAGAGTTTAATGTCTTACAATAAAGAAACAACTTGTACAGAACCTATTTGTGATATATTATAGGGTATTACAACTAAACTTAACCTAGGATGACAGCAATGTAGGGCATTTATCAACTAATTTGCAACTATCGTGTTAATTGACTAAAGAGTAATTGCAATTAAATTAAATTTAATTGATTTAATCGCAATCGAACTTTTACTTGCGCCTTGCAACTAAATTAATTTTAGTAAAGTATGTCTTAAAACTGACAGTTAAAATAATTGCAATTAAATTTTTAATTGCTTTATGAGACAATTAAAACTAACAAGCAACTTTGTGTTCAAAGCGAAATAAGGAAAGATTTAGGAAAATTAAGCTGTAATTCTTAGGCTTAAGACGAATAAAAATGAGGTTAATTGTTATTTTTAATTAAAATTTACAAAACAATTGACAATTAATTTTTGCTGCTGCAGTTAAAAACTAAACTAATTGAAATTCTAATTTTACACAATTACAATTGATGCATTGTGAGTTTTTTTGTGGTTACATTTACCAATTAATTAATTGTTAATCTCTAACTGTTCTTGCAGCTAAAATTTGCCCAACACTGGATTTAGCAGCACTAAGTTATCTCTAAATACCAGGAATGCAATATTGTAGGATATAGTGCAATGTTCTGTGCTGTTAACTGATTTTATATTGTTTTAATTACTATGTTTAAACGTTAAGGTAACACATCTACGCGATTCTAATTTACACACCTTTGGGTAAACATATTTTTACCAAAATTTTCGTAGGATGGACTGGACTGCTTTGGAATTTTTCACAAAAATGCAGGAAAAATTCATTTATTAGCTAAAACTATTAACAATTATACAATTTTACAGAGATAATTTCAAAAATCTTTCCCATTATTCAGATGTTTTTTAGTGTTGCCTCATGTTGAAAAAAAAAATTATTTATTTATTTGTAAACATATACTCTTTTATTATATTTATTTTATCAGTTTACCATCTAATAACTGTTATACTAATAAATTTCATATTAGTCGCATTTTTTTTTTCGAAAATAAGTTCGAATAAAGTACGAAACACGTCTCTTAAACTATACACATTATTTTTATTATAAGAAAAAAATACTTTAACTTCTAAGGATTTAGCAGCGTTTGTCAACTTAACCATAACCGAAGAGCTTAGTGGAAGAACGTGATTCATGACAAAGAAGTTCAAACTGGAAAATGAGCATATTAAAGTTTTTAGTTTCCATTTTAGATTCTGTAAAAAAAAGTACTTGTAAAGTATAAAGTATACTTTACATATAGTTTCTGAAAAATAAGACACGTTTTATTAGGACACGTTTAGTTCAACACGTTTTATAAGGATGGAAAAATACGTTTATTGGGGATAACAAAACAAAAAAAAACGAAAATTTCAAATAGCACATTCTAGCAATCAGAGCCTCACTATAACCTTCCTCATAAAAGTTATTCTTGATAGTTTTAGTAACTATTAAGTCTTAATGACCAATGTTTAGACTTTAAATTTTCATTCCAGTTTTTTACATGATAATAATCCATCTAGAAATCCACCTTCAAAATTACAGAAAGCACATATAGTGCTGGAGGAGCCCAGTCGATTAAGCACTCGCTTAGCATGCGGAAGGTCCCAGGGTCGGGTCCGGGCATCACCAAAATAGCTGCCGACCTATCAACGGCCCGTACAGCCAAAAATGACCGACGAATAATACCCCATGTAAGGGAGTGCACGTTAAATATCCTTCAAAGTCCTTACGCTGCTTACGATGTCGCCCTTAACGGTTGCGTAGGGTGCTTATTCAGGTGTTTGTGGTTCTAAAATACCATGCCCGTCGCCAATAGCCCTCGTATAGCTCTAGTGCGACGATAAATCAAACTTAACTTAACCTAACAGAAAATACATAATTTATTTGTACAGTTTTTTATGGGATAGTTTATCTCCGTCCTTGTTTTGTTGAATAAATATTGGGCATCCTGTAAAAGGTTTTTACATTTGAATGAATGTGCGATAGGGGTAGCAATGACAGCCCAATAGGTGCTCCTTCACAAATCGCTTGCGTTGGGTACCTATTCAGATGTCGGCTCGTCACTTGACTTTCTAAAATTCGACACCCGCCACCAATAGCCCTCGTTTAGCTCTAGTGCGACGATAATTCAAAACCTAACCTAACCTTCACGAATCAGCAATCAGCCCTGGGCCGGATTTCTAAATAGGCCAAGTAGGCTGTAGCCTAGAGCGGCGAATTTTTTGGGGAGGCAAATTTTACGACCAATTAAAGCGGCATAAAAATCATAAAGAACACGAAATATACAAAAGATACTAATCGTAGACTTTAGAGAAATTCGCCTATTTCGCGCTATTGATTTAGTGTGTAAAAGTACATGGATGATTCTAATATGTGTATATATTTTAACATACAGCACACACCACCTTCATTAGCACCTATGCCAAAACTAATATTTATTTAATGTCTTTTATCAATATCAGTTTTTTATCCATCAGTTTTAAAAAAAAAAACTACCCGGAATACGCAATTAAAAACAAAATATGCATACACTCTAAAAATGAGTCCTCAAAAACGACGAAATTTTCCTTAATTTTGACGATTCCGTTACTGGCAAATGCTCCGAGTTTTCGTTCCCTCAAAGTGAGGAAATTTGAATCGTCATTTCTATGAGGATTTGAATGTAGTCCAATCTAAAGAAATATTTCGTCATTTTTGAGCATGCGAGTACAACAATGGGAATCAGTTTCCTCCAAATCAAGATACAGAATCGTCAAATCATAATCGTAAAAGTGAGGATTCGCGTTTACTCAAGTCACGTGACAGTTTGACAAAACAATCCTTAAAATTAACGAAATGAGGCTTGAGGATTCATGAATCGTCAAAAATGAAAGTGTTATTTCTGAGAGTGTAAGTTTAACTGTCAGATAAGTAACATCAACATTTGAAAAGAGTTACGGGATGAGAACGTCATTTCCAAAAGAAAAATACATCATTGAATCGTCTCCGTTGATGGTTTTCAAAGATCCATGCTAAATCTTCAAAATTTCTCATTTAAAACAAGTAGGAATCTATACATTTTTTTTAAAAATATGCTTATTTTTGAATAGCTTTGATGCGTAACGCAAATTAAAATAATAGGAATATATAATATTGTTTAAATTTAATGATGGTTTTTGTCAATAAAAAAAAACCAATTTGATTTCCAGTTTATAAACACGAGAAAAAAAATAATAAAAGAAATTTTCATTGTAAGATTGGTAGCGTTTAGAAAAATTCCTATTTGTTTACGAAACGCGATTCCATCACCAATAATTTTTAATCTTGTTCTTTAAATGTTTTAGCGTAGTTTTTAGCTATATTTTGAAGTTGTATAAGACAATTGATATTAAAATTTAATTTCGTTAACAGTTCTTTAACGTATCATCACATCTGTAAATTGGCCATTTTCATAATATTGTCCCATGCCATTTTGAAATACTTTTGAATAAAGAAAATTTAATTTAATTTTTTCAGTTGTAATTCAATCCAAACAAAAACTAGCAATATTTACTCGGATCGAACAATAATTCGTCCTGCCATCAACAATTAAATACATTTCCATACCAGTTTTATGAAACAAAAATCCGATTTCTGTAAGAAAACGATAAATGCATAGCGTGTCAGCTGGCTATAACTCTAAATGGGCAGAGAAAAAAATATTACCATTCAATATTAGAACGTAGTTTAACAGTCTTCATTTTTAAATAACACATTAGAATCAATGAAAATAGGTATTGAAACTGAACCCATTTCTTGGTGATTTGAAAATCTGCCAAAAGAGGATCACGGAAGAAATAGTTCCTTTTAAATGTATAATTTCATTTTATATATTTCTTGTAAGGGTTATAAACCAAAAAATGGTTGCAAAACTACATTGCCAAAATGCGAGTTTCATCTATTACATTTAAAATGTCGAATTTTTTTTTTATTTATCACTGTTGTCAGTTAATTGTTGGACAAACGCACTGTTGTTTCATTTTATTTTGCGTTTTCAGCGTCTTCTAGGGACTGACAGAATAGATAATGATCGAGTGTTTAATTCGTCAATTAAATTATCTAAAATCTATTTTTTAGTTATCATTGTTGTCAGTTAATTGTTGGACAAACACGCTGTTGTTTCACTATAACAATTAAGTAATCAAAAAGATATTTTTTAAGTTATCATTGTTGTCAAATAATTGTTGTGAAAACACACTGTTTTTTCATTATATAACAATTAAATTATCGAAAAGGTATTTTTTTAAAAGTTATCATTGTTGTCAGTTTATTGTTAGACAAACACATTATTGCTTCAGTATATTGTGCGTTTTCAGCTTCTTTTAGTGACTGACAGAATTGATAATGATTGAGTATTTAATTTGCATCTTACATAATTAAATTTTTTTATGCCTACTTTAACTATAACGCTACTTTGCAAAAATGCCTTCAAATTCCAATCTTTGAAAAATTGAAAAGAATAATGTATCGGTTAATGACTTTAAAAAAATCTGGGGTTCCTTTAAAAATACATTTGAATAATTGTCAAGAAAATTGAGCAGTCAAAAAAATTAAGAAGAAAATCCGATCCTCATGTCACAGTAACTAGTCCATTTTATTTTATACAATTGGTTAGTTTATGAATATCTATTCTTTTTCAATATTTGTTTAGAATAAATAGAAACTGAATCGCATATGACTCGAAAGAAATATCTGATTAAATAGCAGTTTGAGTTTTTTTTTATGGTCTGCTTTATTGTTGGTCAAGTCTTTGCAGACTCGGCATATTTCAATTAACTGAGAGCCATTTTTGTGGCACCATCTATCCAACTCTCGTTACCAATTTCGACGCTCAGATTATAATGAATCTGAGATACTCTGTGTGTTATTAGCTTTGTTATAAAAATATATAAAGCCATAAAATGGTTGAAATTTTGACTCCAACTAAGTTCGTTCCATACGTTTATACCAATAATCCTAAATTAGATAAACCGTTTATATAAACAATTTTTAATTATATATAACTCAGATAAACTACAAAATTTTCCTATTCGCCTTACAGGATTCTAAAGGGAAATAGTGATTGTAATTACAATTACAAATAACATACTAAAAAATGTGTTTTGTAATTATTCCAAACTTTAAATTTGGCATTTCATAAATTGTTTCATTTCCCTAAAATGGGTTCTAGTACTTTTAGGAAAGTCACAAAAAAGAATGCTAACTATTCTATTTTAACGTTTTTCTGTACATTAATTTCACAAACTAAAATCTATTTTTTAACTAACCAAACTTTATCTGATGGTAGTTTCATTCTAAAAAGGCAAAAGTAAAAAAAATAGTTGTTTAAACACTGAAACCTTTTAACGAACACTCCATTAAGTTGATAGAACGATGACAACTGTAAAAATTCTTTTTCACTCTTGAAACCTCGCCAATTTAAAATCTTCCAAAGAATGTGATTAGGCTGTTAAAATCAACGACATTAATAAAGTAGACTAAGATTCTTATAGTAAAAGTGAGGATTTGTTAGGGTATTAACATGAATATAAAAATTAGCGAAGATAAAATTGCTGACATGTGGACATTTATTATTGACGCTAGCTTTAGAATAATATTTCATAAGCATCGTAATCGAAGCGTCTGTCACGATCGACAAACTGTTTTAGAAAAATTGCCATACGTTAAAGTTTCTGTGGCATAATGTGAGAATTACAGACTTAAGCAATCATTACCTTAAAAAAAACTAAAGCTTTAAACACACAAAATATTTTCTAAAATTAATTTCTGAAGCCATTTGTCGATGAATACCTTATGTATATAATTGTCTAGCAAATAAATACCCGTTCTTCGCACGGACTAAAAACAAATTCAAATCGATCCTAGTATATGTATCATTTAATCCGCTACAGGACAATAAGCTTATGTTTATTGCTTCCGCTCGAGTGCAAAATCCCGTTAATTATATTACCTTGAAATTCAAAATTAAAAATACGCTATAAAATTCACGGACCACCGTAATTTCACGCATAAAATAATTTTAGCTCATTTGGCGCTTTTTTGCTAATTTGGCGAGGAAAAGATATAGCTACAAACACAAACATTCAGCTCTAGTGCGCTGAAATTCGCACTATCAGCCAGTTTATAAATTATTTTTAAAAAATTGTTCTCATTTAGCTCTTTTTTTTTGCAATAACTTGGCGAGTTTGGCAAAGTATTTAGTAAAAAAGGAAGACATAAAACCCTACTATGCAGCTCTAGTGTGATGACCTTGAACAACCGTCATTGCTTAGTAATAGCTTAACTATGCATTTATTCCTTAAATACTCATACTCATACATAAAGTCAAACGAACAATCAATGAAGAAATTATCAAATAAACAAATAATAAAATCCTAGAATGAAAACTGGTCGGAATTTTAAATATTTTTGTAAAAGCTTAATTTTTTCAGAAAATGGCAACATGAAAGGAAAAAAATTGCCCAATTTGAGCAAAAATGGTGTACTTTTTTCAGATAATTCTAATTTTCTTTAAAAATAGAACAAATATGAAAAAACTAAGCTTCAATTTTTTAGAGCAGTCCAAGCAGGTCTTTTGCGATCCGGAGACACACACACACATACACAGAGAGACAGACTCTTTCTTTCATTATTATAGATAAGCAAACAGTTGTTGTTAACTGTTATCTAAAAACCATTTTTGATTAATTAAAATTAAAATACATTGTTTAACAGCAAAGCAATTTTTTTATTGATCTCGAAATCTAGAGTCACTTTTTTGCTCTACTTAAATCGAAAGTTATGGTAAACTGCCTTCACCATGGCCACAAACTCGAATGAAAGAACTGCGCTGTTCAATATTAGCCTAGAACACTCTAAATTGTCACTACATCACTTCGGGTAGTGCAATAAAATGTCCAACAACATACCTAAATTAGTTTTGGTGAATCATGTTATATGCAAGTAAAAGTCGATTTTTATTGACGATAACCTACCAATATCTTAAAAAAAATCTTTGCATCAAATCCACGTGACTTTGACGCGAATTCGCGTGAACCCAGTCGGTAGACGCTTGCATGCGAAAGGTTCTAGAATCGGACCAGGACAGTTCCAAACCAGCTTATCTAAAAACGATCCGCACACCCCAAAAAAAGTCAAACGAATAATATAATACCAACTTGTAGAGGGAGAGCACGTTAAAATGGTCAAAAGTCACTAATCTGTGAACGATGTTGCTCCTATAAAAGTTGCGATGGGTTCCCATTAGGGTGTCGGCTCGATATACGTCTGTGGTTCAAATATACGACTCAAGTCCCCAATTGCCTTCGTGCAACTCTAGTGCGACGATATTTCAGCCCATATGACTTGGTGATGCTTAAACACTATTGGGTTTTCAAAGCTCAGGCAATTTTTAGCCTTTCTTGAAGTCTCGAGCTCAAATTGTAAGATTCCCACATATGGTACCGTCGCCATTTACAACGTTTGCTACTTTAAATTGTTTGTTTTTTTAAGGTTCAAGGTAATTGTATCAACGACACAAATATTGTAGAACAGTAATCTAACAGTAAAAAAAGCTGGACAAGGGAAGGCCCAGATGAATTGGTTGTTTGGCGAGAAATTTTACCACTTTTGGAAATTTATCACTGTTGTTTAAGTTTCTACCAGAAATTCTACATGCAAATTATAATTGAAACTATATTTGTTGCGTTTTCCCCACATAAATGTTTGATACTGCAAATGTTTTATTGTGCAGAAGAATTGTTTCTTTTATTTTAGTGCATTTGAAAAGTGAAAGTATCATAATGAGCATGTTTCAGGCCTTCAAAAGCAACAAAAAATGCGAATGAAATTAAATTCTTTTTTTGAGCCTCAATAGGGTTGTTTCACGACGTGGATGGCAACAACCTGTTTGTTTTCATTTGTTGCCTGCAATTACTATTGCTTGATTATTTGAAAATCAGTTTTCCAAGAACACTTTAATTATTTAATTTTTTCCAAAGCCAACTTCTAGCAGTGTTGCTGGTTGTTCAGAGGCATCGGCCATTCTGAGAGTGAAACTGAAGTACGTAGAAAGCGAAAAAAGAGCGTTAAATCATTTGAAACATTTCCATTGGTAAATCAATGTAACGTGGGAACAGAATACTAAACGTAGTACCTATCGATAAAGAACAGCAATGAAAGCTGGAAGTAAATGCGTCACTTGAAACGAGCCAATTGATAAGCTTCACACATTTTCACTGATAAGTCACGTGACTTTCCTTTCCATGTTTACCAACTTTTAGGTTTGTCAATACTTAGACCCTTTTGTCTGAGTACCGTCGGAGTTTTTAACGTTTTTCTATTTCGAATTGTTCTCTAGTTTTAAAACGCTGAAGGTGATTGTACTTCTTTCCTATTAGGTAAAAAAGGTTTTTATGTACACTGTAGAGGTGTTTTCAGAAGGGAATGCGTCGAGATAATTATGTCGGCAGGTTAATTTCGAAATTCTTTCACTGAATTGAAACCGTTTTGTTTGGTGATTAGTTTTAGCAGTGTTCTTTAAGGGTACCTGAGAGTATGTCCGACATTTAAATTGAAAGAAGTTTTGTACTTTGTCAAAAAAAAGTAAGTGCCGTAAAAAAATTTTCGGTAATCAACGCATTTGTGACCAGATGCAAGATGCAGCCATTTGTGCAAAATGAATGTAGGGGCTGGGAAGCCCAGTCGGTTAGGCACTCGCCTAGCATATGAAAGGTCCCAGGTTCTTGTCCGGACATCTTTAAAATAACTGCCAACCTATAAACGCTAGCGCAGCCAAAAATTTACGACTAATAATACTCCGTGTAAAGGGAGTGTACGTTAAATATTCTTCAAAGTCCTAACGCTGCGTACGATGTCGCCCTTTTAACAGTTGCCTACTCAGGTGTCGGCTCGTCACTTGACCGTGATTATAAAATACGACTCCCGTATCCAATAGCTATCGTGTAACTCTAGAGTGACAATAAATCAAACTAAACTAAACTAAAAGGAATGTATTTTGCTTTAAATAAAGTTGAATGCATGACAATAACAAAAGGAGTTTGGGTAGTTTTTGACGAATTTATATCGCAACGTGATAATATGGTGAATCTGAAAATATATGCTGGCATTGAGAAAAGAAAGATGTTAAATAATTTGTTTCTAATGATTGTACTGATAAATTTTAAAACAATTATAATAATTTGCAGATTTAAATTTTGCATTTTTTATATATTTTACTTGAAATTTTTATAGAATTGTGTAATATTACATTTAAGTGTAATATTCTATGGCTAGCTAGGTAACATAGTACGATATATAAGATAATTTTAAAGAGATAGACCGAGATATTCGTTGAATAGTGCTTATTAATATGACCCATTTTCCATGCGTTGGGTCTGAAGAAAAATATCACAAACTCTTGGTGGTTTTTATCACATAAAAAATTCGTTTGTCAAGATTTTAAATACAGGCGGAGAATTGTTGTAGAAAAAAATTCCATTGTATTAACACTGATACACTTTGCTTTGGAGACCCGCGATCCAGCACTCCCATTCCCCAATTCTCGTTTGCCAATATTCCAAATATGCTAGCGACTCAGAATCCTTCGGACAATACATGTAGCTGACCATCGCTTAAATGGATGCTTGGCACAGGTATATCTGTCAATTGAACTAAATGCTGTAGTGGGCGTAATCTATTATGAGATGTTTAATTCGCCCTGATGTAAAGTGTAGTGGAATGTGGCTGTGATAGATTCGTAATTAGGAAAAAGGACTGAGTAGTGTGAAGATTTAAGGTGCCAATACCAGGTTCTGTCGGCGTTCTGACCATCTATATCATCTTAAGACCTGATCAAAATCCTACACGTATATTCTTAATATAAACATACTTTTCATGCAAACATATGCTAAAAAGTACGCTTCGCAAATAAATTTTTAAAAATGTTATGTTCAATAATTACTTAGGGACATGGCTTAAACTCTAAAAATGCAAATTTTTTGTACTATAAATGGAACAAAAAAAGCTGTATCACTTATTTGTAGTTAGCAATTATTTTAACATTGTTTTATTGCAAAATGCTTTTAAATTAGGTTACTACTAAAAGAATTTTTTTTTTAATTTTGAAAAAAAAATAATGTTTTTAAGAACTCTAATATTGTATTGACCCTCGCTCAACTTCATTATTTATAGAAATAAATGACTTATGAGTTTTCAGCCTTTGATTACATTTATACGTGTATCTTCTATCGGACCAGGTTATATTAGAACTAATTGACGTGTTTATTGTTGGTGGGGAGGTTTTGAAAAATGTTCTCAAACGGGACACCAGGTCGCAAAAGGATATAGATCAGCTCGCCATTTGACTATGAATCGAAATTATATCACATGTTGCCAATAGCCCTTGTGTAGCTAATGTGCGACATTAATGTAACCTCATCCTAATGATTTTATGAACTGGATAAAAATCTGGGCAATGAATTAAATATTGCCGTAAGCCGGGAATGCTATGAATCAAGCATTACGGATCCTGAATTAAATTCTGGGAATTTTCCCTTAGGGTCTAGTTCTAGTTCTTTTTCTAGTTGAATGCAACATATTTTTTAAACGGTTAACTTTTTATTTTAAAATATAGTTCACAATAGATGACAAATTTCTAAAGTTGACAAACGTCAACAATATTTTTAAATAATAAAGTTGATTAATGGCAACAGTATGCACTTAAAGGTATAACCCCCAATGTAAGGGAATTTCGCTTGTTTGAATGGTAGTTAGTTCAAATGTTGTAAATATCTTCTCATACATGTACTAATTTACGAATTTTATAAATAATACTTTCGCAAAACATTATTGTTAAAGTATCCACGATCCATTGTAAAATGTTATTGTTGAAGTATCTATTAACATAAAACATCATTGTTAAGTATCATCTATTAACATATAAAACATTTTTATTATATATCGCCTATCAACATAAAGCATTATTGTGAATGTTTTGTCTATAATGGGAATGCGGCATATTTCTTTGCATTGAGTGCTATATTCTACGTGTTATTTTAAACTGCTGCGACTATCAAAATTTATTTATGTCTGAGACCTCTAATTAGTCGGTAATCGAAATGTGCAAGCGACTTACAATAAACCTCGGACAATTTTGGTTATTTTGAAATTTACGGTTCGTTCAAAAGTTTGTGAATATCTTCTTATACATGTACGCATTTATTTAAAATACAAATTTTATGAATGAGTAATACTATTGAAAAAACATTATTAAAGTATCCTCTATATTTTGCTCATGACAGGTTTATTCGCTTTCAGTGCTATACATTCTATGTTTTTGTTTTATAAAAACAAAAGTACAAAAATGCTGCCCCCTTCAAAATTTATGTGGGAAACCTCTAATTAGTTGAGAGGCCAAGAACCCAGTCGGTAGGGAGCTTGCCTTGCATACGAAAGGTTCCAGGTACGGTAATGATCCATTACAAAATAACTACCGACCTATAAAAGCTATGTGCAGTTAAAAAGTCATATGAATAATATCCTGTGTGTAGAGAGAGTGCATTTTAGTATCCTCCAAAGTCCTAACACTGCAAACGATGCCACCTTTAAAAGTGGCGTTGGGTGCCTGTTTCGGTGTTGGCTCGTCACTTGACTATAGTTATTATGACGCCTCTCGTCATGAGCTCTAGTGTAGCTGTAATGCGATGATAATTCTACTCAACAACTATTTTTGAAAAACATTTTATGACTACCTATTCAGTGTTTTCATTTTATAAGAGCGAAACTCCAAAACTGCAACCCAAATCAAAATTTCCTTATGTATGAACCCTCTAATTGGTAGGCATTCCAAATGTGCAAGCTGCTCAAAATAAACCTCGGACAATTCACGGTATTCCAGCATCAGACTATCGCTTAGTTACATTTAATGTGCTTAGCATAAGACACATCCATCAGACGAACTAAATGCAGTAGTACACGTAATCTATTGTGAGAGGTTTAATTCGCATGGGGACTTTAGATGTAGTTTCTAGTTGCAAAACTCGCATTCTCAAAAGTATGACTAAGATATAGGGCCCGGAGCGGTAATTGACGACTTTTAATGACAGTAACTTAGATTAGCGAAATATTCAAGGGACGGGCTGGACACGATATCATAACTTTACTTTGAATATCTGAATTTTGAAACTAGACTCTTCAAATATTTGTTTTTTTAAACCAGAGGAAAGCAAATCCAACCACATGCACTAAAACCGACATTAAGTTTGCAGTATACAAATATTCTACGAGGAAAAAGGGTAAATAGTTCTCATTTTCGAGTGCGAGAATCGAATAAAAAAAGGTGTTTCACATTCAATAAACAATTTTATTTGTTATTTCAAGACATAAATTTATTATTTTTATTAGTTTAGCTTCGGTTAGAGTGTAATTTTAATTATTTTTTCCTTCTATTTTGACGTAACAGGGCGCACGAATATCAGGGTCAAAGGAGCAACCAATCAGAGCATTCGAAATTTCGGCGCCAGCAGCGTTTTTTACGCAGTTTCTTCCGCGTAGTACATTTCTCTGCTGCAAACTTAAGGTTTTTGTACAGTAAAATATGGTACGTATCGGGTATACGATGCATTTCTTTGCTTTTAGTACTTCAATGTATAAAATGTCTGCTGTTTCGATAGGAAAAAAAACTGACAGCTGCTGTACCAAAAAAATGCGTATAATGCACAAAGAGAAATACGATTATTTTATGTGATTGATTTATAATTTTAAAACAAAGTATGATTTTTTACAGATAAATTGCAGAGAAAACAAGTCTACCTTTCGGCTTGGAATCAAACAATAAACTGCGCGTGATAAGCGGGATCGCGTTCTTATTTATGCTACATAGAAATACCAAACTTCCGATTTACCCGGGATCGGACCACGGACCTTATGTTCATCAGTCCAACGCTCTCCTAACTGAGCTAAAAGATATTAAAAGCAGTTGAAGTGTGTTTCGTTTGGCAGTCTAGTACTTCTAAGCGATTGAAATAAGAAAAATTTGTTCATACTTTTTATTACTAACTACTTATAACTGCTACTTTTTCGTAATATTTCCACCGTGAAATATACTACAGTAAAACCGACATTAAAATTGCAGTCTACAAATGTTCTACGAGAAAAAGGGTAAATAGTTCTCATTTTCGAGTGCGAGAATCGAATAAAAAAAGGTGTTTCACATTCAATAAACAATTTTATTCGTTATTTCAAGACATAAATTTATTATTTTTATTAGTTTAGCTTCAGTTAGAGTGTAATTTTAATCATTTTTTCCTTCGATTTTGACGTAACAGGGTGCACGAATATCAGGGTTAAAGGAGCAGCCAAACAGAGTAGGCGAAATTTCGGCGCCAGCTGCGTTGTTTACCCATTTCCTCCGGGCAGTACATTTCTATACTGCAAACTTAAGGTCGGTTTTAGTATAGTAGATAGTACTTCTATAGTGAAGTCGACTTAACATTTCCATATTGGAACTAGTATAATACCATTTGGATATAAATCGGTATATTTTATACAAATAATTAAAATATTAGTTTTAATCCGACTTGTGTGTGTGCATTATCAAATAAAGAAACTAAAATGACCCAATATCTCGTATTGAAACTACGAACCAAAATCCTTTTTCTTCTATGATACACATTTAAAATCGCTTAAAAATTGCGTGACATGTCGTCATATTTTTACCTGCGAAATTCCTTACTATAATTCATTCATCGTGGAGAATATTTGTCCGATCATTGAAGTGTGGGAACAAAAATAAGAAATTTCCTATGAAGATAATGGGAAGGAAATTATCTCTTTTTTTTTACATATTCTCAACAAAGAAGTATTTTCACTATTTATTATGTAAATATTTTTTAGTACTTGGATTTTTTTATTTTAGTTTGAATATTTGTAATGGGTTATGTTAGGGTAAAATATGGTATAGTTAAAATTACGTTCAGGTAAAATATGGGATAGTTAAAATTTACTAGATATTTTTTGTACTGGTAATTAAGAATATCATACTCTTGTGTGATACATAAAAACAAATTTTAACTGTTATTAATATTTTAGTTAATGTATTTTTTATAATTCATCAATTATGTATTACCGCTATTCCTATAATTATGTTTATACAATGTAATGAAATATATTTTAAATTTATTTACGCATATTGAGATCTAATTGTTATTAGTACTTGACTTACTTTTTTTATTTTGTTAGTATTCCTCTTTTAAACTTTAAACCAATATTTTTGGAATTAAAATTATTTGCTGTTTACAGAAATCAGGTTTTTTAGTGCATTTTAAAAAAGGCAATTATTTGTTATCAATTGCTTCAGCTCTTCATATCCTTTTAAGTTATTATCTTATCGATTTTATATACCAACGAAATAATCCCACATTTATTTAATATTTAAGGGATGACATTTAGTACTTGTATAGGATAGTTTACCTTTATAATAACAAGTATATGTGTTGTTTGTTTCACCTATTGCCCTTTCAAACTATTTTGCGTGATATTCAGATATTAAAGGATAATAGTAAAGGTGACGATTATAGGAAACTTACGTGCATCTGAATCATTAATATCTCGTCTAGCAGGCAAATTGCCAATTGTAACTCTTCAATGACTATGATAGCATTTATGTGATGCTATATAAAATTAAGAAAAAGGCGTTGCTATTGTTATTATAGGAAACCGCGACTTTCAATTTAGATAGGGTAATCTGATACTGGAACAGAAAACTTACCTAGTATAAAAAAGATTGCGTATTTATCAAAAAAAAAATTTAAAATTAACAAGTGATAGTTTTTTTTAACTTTATTTTGCGAGTGTTTGATGCTTACAAATGCATACAGTAGAGTCCCGTTTATCCGAATCAAGGTTATCCGAAATTCGGCTAAACCGGAAAAATACGGATTTTTTTGCTAAACTATGTAATGTATGCAAAAATAATGAAATACCCCAGAAAATAAATATGTATTACAAAGTAGGATTTATTTCTCAAAATATGCAGGTTTTTTTTTGCTGCTCTATTTGGTTTGTTTTAAAGCAGCCCTACCCACCCTCTTTTAACCGAGAATTTCTTAAGTACTACTCTTTCTATGTATCTAAGTACCTGATCCAAGATTTGTGTAGCTTCCGTAAGCGAAATGCTGCACTTGTTAGACGAGAAACCGTCTTCATTAACCCTTTCAGTCCCAGTGATGCCATTTGGCATCATCATTTTCGATATTTTTTTCAAAATGTTTATGTGCCATTATAACATCCAAACACACATCATTCGATTATTCACACTTTGTTCTATTAGCCAATATTTTACATTAATCTCAATAGAAGCCAGAACTACTATTTTTTTTTATTTAGAAAATAGCCAACAAGCGTTTCACCTGATTTTTTATAAGTTCACTTCAGTTCCACATATTTAAAACACAATTTGAACTATTTCGGTTTAAATAATTACTAATTTTTTTTAATAAAATTGTCAGATACCTTAAAATACATGACTCGAAGTGTTTTTAGGTAATATATATTTTTTTATTTTGTATTTTTTCACAGTTAAAAAATTTTGGCATTGTTTCAAAAACCATATAAAAAAATTTAATGAATTTTTTCTTATGGAACTCGTATATTTGACCTAAAATAAGCTTATTTTGTGAATATCGGATGTTTCTGTAGTGTAGTAAATTTTTGGGACTGAAAGGGTAAAAGGGATCGTTCTCGTCCCGAGTAACTATGGTCATTTTTCTAGGCTGAGGTAGATGATTTCCGATTATCCAAACATTCTTATAGAATCTCGATTAACCGAAAGTACTGCGATCCCGTACCTTTCGGATAAGCGGCACTCTACTTATTTGTTTGAACTAGCAAGATTTATATAATACTGGAATCTATGTGCGCATGTTAGTTCATTAAAAATATTTTTATTTTCATTTTTCAAATGAATTCAAAACATTTAATAACTAGGTCAAGTAACTGCAAATTAAATAATAAAAGTAAAATATCAAATAAATAATTATTAGTTGACAGAAAGATATATGTTGGGTCGATTACTGTGTTGAAATGAATACATAATTAAAAACAAAAAAACTGCATTTCCTACAATTCCATATGTATTTTCCTCGTTACTTGACAGTGGTCATAAATTGTGAGTTTTGTCAATACTCGCCGGTATCGTAAGGCTTCACTGCGACGTTAATTGTTTAGTTTAAACAAATTTCCATAGAATGTTTAGCTGTTTATTTTGATCTCTGTAAAACTGTTTTTGTTATTATAAGATATTTGTATCAAGAAAACAACATTCAGGGTGTAAAGGATAAAGCCGGGAAATATAAAATTATGTTGGAACTCTTATTTTTGATGTTTTTATTTTGCTATTTGTTATACTCAATGCTAATTCCATGTAACTTTAGTGTAAGTCGCTATTTAAGAGGAGATTAAAAGCCTTAAGTTTACAAAAATATGCAAATTAAATAAAGTATATTATATTTAGTTATAATATGTGTTGATTAACTATTCCTTAAGTCCTGGGGGCGGTCTTTGAGCAGTTTCTCACGGGTACAGGTCAATGGAGACAATTTATCTCCCCTTCAGGGACATGTCTAAATTGTGGATTTGGCGCGAGATAGATGGCAGCATCCGTCACGTATGTGTGTGTTGTGTCTGTCTTCCTTGATGAAGGTTTACAAGCGGGTCTCTGACCAAGCACACAAGCCAGAAAATATACGTCTACCAACCAACCATCCATAACAATGTATCCATATTAACACACAAACTTACCACTCGCTACATCAGATATATTTTCTACTTCACGAATACAGTTACAGTTAGATGAGTCACAGAAGTAGGGTAATGAAGCAAACCTCTGACATTAAAGTTGTTTATTTAAGTTAATCGCGGTAATCAAGTTAACATTCCAGAAATCCCATTAGGTAGTTTCTTCCACATCATTTGTGGTTAATTTGACTCTTCTTTCCCTTTATTCTCGTGGCCCATTGATTAAAGAGAACTTTGGGAAAACGAAAGAGGTTTGTTGGGAAATGTTAATTGTGAATGGTTTTGTAAATAAAGGAAGATAAAATTGTTAGTTTGTAGCTACTGTGAAAATTGCATTAGAGGACTTCGTGACCACGACGGAAATTAACGTGCACCAGTCACCATAAGCGTACACCTGAGTTTTCGGAGGGCAGCTGGGCTCAAACTCGCAACCTTAGTGATGCCTGTCCAAGACCCTACCAACCGGACTTTTACGGACCTTCCAAAGGTGTATTTAGTACTGTTTTTGAAGAGATTTTTTCCGAAATAATTCAAAATGTTAATGAATGAAAAAAATTAATAACTTTCAATAATTTGTGCCATTTTCACTATTGGCTTTGGGGCAGTGTTTAGCCTAGTGGTTAAGGCCTCGTTCTCGGAATTGGAAGGTCCCGCGATCGAGTCCCGATGCCACTGAATACCCACCGATTATACTATGAATAGTATGTGCTCGTTAAATTTGTGGGTCCGAAAGTCCTGTGGACGGACACGTCGCATTTTCCCACGGGTACAGGTCCCTTGAGACTATGTACTTCCCCTTCATTGACATGTCTAAATTGGGGAGGTGGCGATAGATGGCAGCATCTGTCACCTATGTATGTGTGAGTGTTGTGTCTGTCCTACTTGACGAAAGTTTATCAGCGGGTCTCTGACCAAGCACACAAACCTTAATATATATGTCTATCCACCAACCACTACTTGCTATAAAAGAATCATATCCATCGTCGTAATCCTCAGCCAAAATGTGTTTTTTTTTTCGGATTTTTTTAAAAACTTTTTTTGCACAAGCGTGACTTTCGATTTTATCACCTCACGTGAGAGTCGAATAAATTATTCAAATTGATCCAGGTGAGATTTCAATAAATCTCGGTTACACGAAAAAATTCAGCAGAACTGTTTTTTTTTTTTTGTAAGGGGACTTGGTTACCAAAATATTTTTTCTTTAAATTAAGATTGACACATAAATATTTGTTTTAGCCAATCACGCAGCACTATGGTTAGGGAGCTAGCCTTTGGAGCTTCTGGTTTCGGGATCGAATCCCAGTAAGGCATGGATGTTTGTGTTTGTCTCGAGTATTTGCGGAGTACGTGCTCGCTAAATCTGTCGGGTCCGAAAGAAATATGGGCGGTCATTCGCAGTTTCCCAACATGTACAGGTCCCTGGAGACTATTTCCCTCTATTTCAGGAACATGTCTAAATTGTGGAGGTGGCGCGCGATATATGGAAGCATCTGTCACGTGTGTGTTTGTCTGCGTGTGAGTGTGTGTGTGTGTTGTGTCTGTCTTACTTGACGAAGGTTTATGATCGGATCTCTGACCAAGCACACAAGCCTCAAAATATCTGTCTACCAAGCAACTATATGTGCTTTATACAAAAAGGTGTACAATGGTCTAAAACAGTTTTTATGTACAAAAAGTTTGATATTAAAAATTATTGAATTAAAAAGTATTGGCACGTATGTTTAAGCATTTTTTCTACTACAGAATAAATTATTTTTCAGTGATTAATTGTAAGCATTATTAGTTATATATTTGCACAATATTATCTTTCAATAACTTTTGGAATTTATTTTCAAAGAGAAGTGTATTTTTGGAAAAAAGCACCTAAATTTTATTAAAAAAATACAAATTCTAAACTGTTGTTTAATTTAAAAAAATAATCAAATAGCTTCACTATTCATTAATAATTATATTTAATCTGAACTCTTGTATAGATTAAAAAATATTCAAATCATGAGATTTTTATAAATAATTGATTTCATTAGTAAGAAATATTAAAATAAAACTGGATTTATAATAACCTGACACAATAATTGGAAGCATGTGCCAATTTAAATAAAAGAAAAAGGCTTTAATATGCGAAATTAAAATTTCGTATGCTCATCCTCTGTTCATGTTTAAAAAGTGTTCAATAAATTTCCAAAGAACTCCACTAAAGAAGAAAAGATTAATTGAATCGTTTATATCTCAAAGAACCTATGTGATAAATCCCTTGACTTGTTTTTGAAATAAACAATTCAATTTAGCACACTTTTTTTTTTAGTGGATTACTAGGGACACATAGCAGTATTGACGTAGGGATGTGATCTTTTTCGTTTGTTTAGTACCCACTAGCAGTATGGTCTCGCCTTACTGGGAACCCGTTAACTTCTTTTTGCTTCCTTTTAGAGGCATGCTTACTTGTGAAAATGGGGGATATTCACGGCCATATCCACCTGAGCTTTAATTCCAAGCCGCTGTGGTAAAAAAAAACGGTTAGACAGGTTAGAGCAGTACGAAAACATTGGCACGTGGTTCGAGAGCTGTAGGATAACTAACCGCGTGACGTCACATGAATGTTTTAAATACACTCAATATCTAAACAAAATTCAATTCGTGTTGGCGCATGCGCAAGAAAAAGCAAATAATAACAGAGATTGGTGTCAAGTCAATGTTACGGCACGGTCGTTGTGTTTTGAAGCCCTGTTATGGTTTGCCTACTTTTAAACAACACTCAAAATCAAAACAGAATTCAATTCGTGTTGGCACATGCTCAAGAAAAAAGCAAATAATAACAGAGAATGGCGGGGTCAAGCCCCCGTTTCGGCCCGGTCCATGTATTTTCCAGCCCTGTTATGGTCCCGCACTCCCACGTGGAAGACGTTTTTTGAAACTATGTATATTAATTAAAAATCACAATCAAATATGAAAAAACTAAGCCTCAGGTGCACACGTTGGTATTAAAAGGAATCTATATTAAAAATTTCGAATTTTTTAGAGCAGTCTAAGTAGGTCTTTTGCGATCCACAGACACACACACAGACAGACTCTTTCTTTTATTATTATAGATTAAAAAGTGTGTTAAATTACATTATTTATTTCAGAAACCAGTCAAGTGACTTGTCACTTAAGTGGTTTCCGATATAAACGATTCAATTACATGAGCTGGAAGACCTATTTATTTTGAAAGGTAGTCAAGTGATTACTTGTTTCAATTCGTCAAATAGGAAAATCAAATTCTCAATTTCTTGTTACACCAGTGATCGGTCTATTTACATTAGTGTACGTGTGCTTCTTTAAGCATTTGATTTTATAAGACTAATATATTTTTATCCCTACTTTACTCACATCAATTTCTTTGAAGGAATGCCATCAGTAATAATTCAACTGTATTGTAAATACATTAAAATGCAGAACCAAACTTTCTCTTGTATATTTTATTAAATAATGCTGCAATATTAGACTATTCTTACCTTTTATAAGTATTTCGAGCTAACTATGATACATTCTGCAAGATACCTTCAACTCTACTAATGATAACGACTTAATTCATTTTTTTCTAAATGCGTTAGAAAAATATACGTTACAAAGTGTTGTTGCTCCGTTTTATCCACCATATTTTTTCTGGAAACTGCTATAACTTCTTAGAAACAAAGCTTTTAAGCTAATTAACGAATTAGCCTTAATTATCGCACAAAGTAAAAATATTATCACACAATTTAACCTAGCTGTTTCGTTTAATTGCATTTTTAAAAAATTTATGCTGCTAATGTGTAACTAGCGTGCTTAGCACATAAATTTACCATGTGTATAGTAAGGTAAAAAAAAACAAGTCTTTTAGTTGAATGGTATATCTGTTTTTGTGGTAAAAGTAATTCTAACTAAGTAAACCATTATTCTTAACTGCAAATTTTAAATTGCACTTTATTTCTTACTTTTCTACACAACAAATACAATACTGATATTTACCTTTTATTTTTCTAAATCCTTTATCTTAATTATAAAAACTTTTTAAAGGAAACGAAAATTAAAATTATTTCAATAAAAGATTATTTTGTGACATAAACAATGTTCCAATACTGTTTTTAAATATTTATATTAAAATGAATTTTATTAGATAAGTCATTATTTTTTTATGTAGTTGTTGGAATTATTTTAATAAAACTATAATATTTTGTAATAAAACAATCTTTCAAAGAATGTATTTTAGTAATTAAGGCATTTTTTTTTCTTTTTCAGGTAAGAATGTCTTAAATTCTTCTCTAAAAGTTTTACGAGGTAAGATTTTATATCCCCATGTTATACATTGATAAATACGTTACACAAATTACAATTAATTTTGGTTTGAACTTCGGTGGCTCGTTTGAAGTTATTTTTTATCAACAGTTAATCATACATTATGTAGAAAACGTAATTTCATGCACCAAACTATACGAATATACTGTCAAAGATATAAAAACAAATATTAAACTTTTCATGTTAATCTTATTAAGGCCAAAGAGCTTTTAATTCAGTGACACTGTAGATATAATCTTTTTCAATCAACGTATTTAGAACGAAAGATTATCTTCTGAAGCAAAACTTGTCATTTTAGAGGCGTAAGTGTGTGTTTCTTTACTTTATTCTCCTTGTCAACCTAACTTGGGTTAAAAAAAAAAGTAGCGTGAAAAGACAGCGGGAAAAGTGTGGTTGTTCCATTAGTTGAAAACTCTTGTAAGGTAATATTTACATACAAAATGATCTGAATACAATTTAAAGAAAATACACTTTTCATTCTGATAAAATTGACAAATTTTCTCAAATCAAATCTGTAGCAGTAAAATTAACAAAACGAAATTGTTGTTTTTTTATCATGTTTTCTGGATTGATTCACAAAAATATTTATGGAACTCTTTACATCCGCGGAAGGATATTCTGAATAGCATATTTCTATCTACCCAACTTAGGTTGGCAAAAGAGTGTAGAAAAATTTTCTTATACCTTGTTCCTGTAAGGCCTAAGTTGAAACCATTTATAAAAAAAGTAACCAGCTATTACATTGAAATATTAATTTATTTTATTAGGGATCTCTGAAAATGTATCCACTATTACAATATTGAAACTTGAAATCCTGTTCTCGCTTTGTTTAATAACCTTTTTAACTTTTTTGGGTATTATACCATCTGCCATTTTAGCTAATTCCAATATTATCTCCAAGCAAAATATATATGTATTGTTAATTTATAATATATAATAAAATATAAAATTATAAAAAAAATTAGAAATACAAAAATTACCCTTAAAAGAGTAACTAAAAATAAATACGCAAAATAATAATGTACAAAAAAAACTTTAAATTAAAGTGTTAACTAAGGCAATTTTTTAAATCATGATACATGTATAATTATTTTTAAGTGAAAAACAAGTACCAAAGGATTTAAAGACAACTGACAGGTTTACCAAAATAATTAATAAATATAGTAATAATAAGTAATATAATAACTTTTAATAAATATAAAAACCAATTATAGAAAACTAAAAATCTATAATAATTATGCACAAAATAATATAAATAAGTACTAACTTTTTGATACAATTTATAATATAAAAATATTTGTGAAATTATTATACATATATTTTTTAATTTTTTATTTAAAATCAAGCGCCAATGGATTTAGTAAACGTTGGCAGGACTACCAAAGTTTATTTATAAAATGTATTTTGGCCACTTTAAACACATCAAAATGGCAATTTATGTGCCAATTCAAAACACCATACCCGCTAAGACTAAAGTTAAGGAGAAACATAAAAGAACATTATGTAAATGACCTTCCTCATTTTCCAAAACAACTTGTGTGGAACACTGGAACTTTTAGAACAAAAACCACCAAGCATTATCTATTTTTCAATTGGTAAAATCTCTCTTAGATGTCTTATACCGAACATTATCTTTGTATATTTTTATCGTTGTTTTTTACAAGAAAATATTCCCTTTCAAAGACTTATGATATGAAGTAGACAACAAATGTAATATTAAAAAGATCACTTAGGGGTGGAACCAAGATGAATAGCTGATTTGGCGGGAAAGGTTGCTATTTTTAGCGACTTATCCCTGATGTTTGAGCAAGTAACAAAAAAAATTAATTTCTGTTGTCCGTTTTTGTTGTAGTTTTGCAACGTAAATGTTGATTACATAACTTTTTTGGTTAAAAATTTTGTTGGAGCCCACTTAGAGCATTTATAAAGCTTAAACGCTATTTTGAACAATATAAATTTTTAATGGCCTGAAAAGCCTGCCACGTACCTCATATAACCCACGTGACTTAAGATAGTTATGTTGATCACCTTTAAAGATTGTCAATGCTTTCTCAAGTCTCATCTTAGGTCATTGTTTCATTTTTAGTTTCTGGGGTAAAAGAATGCATTGCAAATGTATAAGGGATATTGGCTGGAAAACTTTTGGATACTGTCCAATTTAAAAGAAAATTATTGTGCTATTTTCATTGTAACTATTTTTTTCTAGTTTATGGTTTCTTTTGCTGTTTATTCTTGAATGGCAATGGGGTTTTCTGAGTACTTCAAATCCTAAAACGACCTTTAGTTTTCTAATGTTTTAAAAAGTATCAAAATATGCGTTGGAATTATTTTTCTGTATATTTGTTCAGTGCTTTGGTTAGTTTTGAAAAAAAAAATGAAATTTTGAAATAAAAAGATGATTTCTAAATGTTTTAAAATTTCAGATTTTACCCAATTTCTTATTTTATCCCCAATTATATTTAATTGACATCAGATATTCCCAGATGTGAATGGTTACCTTCATAAATGGATTATAAAGCTTAAATTTCCATTAAGCATATCTTATTTAATTTGTTTTCGTTTGAAAAAATAATTTAATTAAAATTCACTATTTCCACAATTTTTATAGATTAGATTGTGTGTACGTGTGTGTTGAATAACACACTACATTTTTCGGCGAAATCGTTATCCCTGGTCACCCTACGCAAAGTTGCTAGGTAATATCAGCAAATAAAATTTATTAAAATGCTAGCAAAACTCTTTGATTTTGTCCATCAAACTGCACTATCAGCTGTTCACTTTAGCTCTTTGTACTTTTCGGTAATTTCAGTAATGTTTAAAACGTTAAAAAAACTATTTGTTAAGACTAAATGTTAAAAATTTAATTCCTAGATAGAAACTATCTGCATGTTAAGAATTTTTCCATTTTTGCAAACATTGTTTAGTGATTTTTTGTTTTAGATAGAAAAAAATTTAAGTTTTATGGAATATAAATGCTTTGTTCATCTTTAAAAATAACATTAGCAGAAGTAAAAAACAGTTCTTATTTTGTTTTAATAATTTAATATTTATCCAAAGCTAACCAAAAAAAGCTAGTTTTCTGCTTATTTTTGGTTGTCATCTATAAAGGTAGAAGTAATTTTTTCGCGTCTCCATGTTAATGACAAAAGATGCATTTTAATGTGCATTTTCACGTAACATACTTTTTATAAAATTCGAAATTAGATACATTTGTATTTCATATAATTTGCTTGTTTATGTTTGTATATATTTGTTTGATACATTTTTGCACATTTTACCAATTTAATCTCAAAAAGTCAAAAATTGCGCAACGCCACTTTTCTGGATTGAAAGTGTTTTTTTTTTAAAAAATCAGTTTACTGTTTTTGTTTTAATATTTTGTCTTTGAATTTAAATAAAATAATTTACATTTACGTATAGTAGTTTTAAGTTTAATCCAAAACACTTATATTTAAAATCTTTAGTTAAACCATTCTCAAATATTTTATTTTTCGGAAACCGTTTTCTTAATTAAACAAAAATAATAAATTCATCTCAACACTAAATAATATTATTTAATATTCTCCATTTGACAAAAAAAAACACCATACATACAATCGATCGCTACAAAATTACAAAGATAAGTGACAGCTGACCCTCAAATCCAAAAATCTCATATTAAGCTCCTCTTTCTAGGTCGTTTACTTCACCCATTTGGAGCAGTATCTGATATCATAGTTAGGGGATTTTTTGTGTTATTAATTGATTGTCTTCAATTAATTTAGCAAACGATAAGATATAGAGGAAATTTTCGAAAGAATATGTGTGAAATTAGCCAATTTTATTGTGTAAATGTTTAATATAAAATCAATGCTTTTTTTGGTGCGTTTTTTCCTGTTGGACACGAATGTTGTATGGAAGACGGTTAAGTAACAGATTCTGTTATGAATTCTTACTTGGTTTTTTACATAAAATTCAGTTTAAATATTTTTCCTTTATATTTACGTATGATAGTGTTAAAATCACTAAAACTTCTTTAGTTTAAAAAAATTCTTAAATAATTTTTTAGGAAACTGTGTTTCCTTAATCAGCCAAAATACGAATCGGTTTCATTTCAACAATGAATAACATTCTTTAAAGTTCTCCATTGTTGAGAAAATACCTTATATTCAATCGATCCCAACAAAATTACAAAGATAAGTGACAGCCGACCCTCAAATCCAAAAATCTCATATTAAGCTCCTCTTTCTAGGTCGTTTACTTCATCCCTTAGGAGCAGTATCTGATATCATAGTTAGGGGATTTTTTGTGTTATTCTTTGATTGTCTTCAATTAATTTAGCAAACTATAAGAAATAGATGAAATTTTCGAAAGAATATGTGTGAAATTGGCCAATTTTATTGTGTAAATGTTTAATATAAAATCAATGCTGTTTTTGGCGCGTTTTTTCCTGATGGACGCAAATGTTGTAAGGAAGCCGGTTAAGTTTCAGATTCTGTTACTTTATTTCTACTAGTTTTTTTTTACAAAAGTTTCAGCTTAAATATTTTCCCCTTGTTTTTACCTATTGTAGTGTTAAAATGAGTAAAAAACTTCTTTTGTTTAAAAAAATTCTGAAATAATTTTTAGGAAACTGTGTTTCCTTAATAAACCAAAATATAAATCTGTTTCATTTCAGCAATAAATAACATTGTGCAAAGTTCTCCATTGATGAGAAAATACCTTACATTCAATCGATCGCAACATAATTACAAAGATAACTGACATGCGATTCCCCAAAGCCAAAAATCCTCTGTGAAGGCCCTCTTCCTAAGTCGTTTTCTTCACCCCTTTGATAGGTGTCTAATCACCCCGTTAGGGGATTTTTCGTGTGATATTTTGATTGTCTTCAATTAATTTAGCAAACGATAAGAAATAGATTGAATTTTCGAAATAATATACATAAAACTAGCCAAATTTATAGTGTAAATGGTAAATATAAAATCAATGCTATCTTTGGCACGTTTTTTTTTTCTTGTTGGACACAAATGCTGTATGGAAGCCGGTTAAGTTACAGATTCTATTATAGATTCCTACTTGGTTTTTTACATAAATTTCAGTTTAAGTATTTTTCCTTTGTGTTTAAGTATAGTAGTGTTAAAATGAATCTAAAACTTCTTTAGTTTAAAACGATTCTAAAATAATTTTTAGGAAACTTTTGTTTCCTTATTCTACAAAAATATTAATTAAATTCATTTCAACAATAAATAACATTGTTTAAAGTTCTCCATTGTTGGGAAAATACCTTATATTCAATCGATTGCAACAACAAAATTGCAAAGGTAACTGACATGCGACTCCCAAAAGCCGAAAATCCCCTATGAAGGCCCTCTTTCCAGGTCGTTTTCTTCACCCCTTTTGAACGGTGTCTGATCACATCGTTAGGGGATTTTTCGTGTGATCTTTTGATTGTCTTCAATTAATTTAGCAAACGATAAGAAATAGATTGAATTATCGAAATAATATACATAAAACTAGCCAAATTTATAGTGTAAATGTTTAATATGAAATCAATGCTATCTTTGGCACGTTTTTTTTTTTTTCCTGTTGGACACAAATGTTGTATAGAAGACGGTTAAGTAACAGATTCTGTTATAGATTTCTACTTGGTTCTTTACATAAATTTCAATTTTAATATTTTTAATTCATATTTACGTAAGATAGTGTTAAAATTACTAAAACTTTTTTAGTTTAAAAAATTATAAAATAATTTTTAGGAAACTGTGCTTCCTTAATCAACCAAAATATAAATCAAATTCATTTCATTAATAAATAACATTGTGTAAAAATCTTAAATGTTGATAAAATACATTATATTCAATCGATCGCAACAAAATTACAATGGTAACTGACATGCGACTCCCAAAAGCCAAAAATCCCCTATGAAGGCCCTCTTTCTAGGTCGTTTTCTTCACCCCTTTTGAACGGTGTCTGATCACATCGTTAGGGGATTTTTCGTGTGATCTTCTGATTGTCTTCAATTAATTTAGCTAACTATAAGAAATAAATTGAATTTTCGGAAGAAAATATATAAAACTGGTTACATTTATAAAGAAATGGTTGGGTGTTTATTCAGGTGTCGTCTCGTCACTTGACTGTGGTTCAAAAATACGACGCCCGTCAAAAATAGCCCTCGTGTAGCTCCAGTGCAACGATTATTCAAATCTAACCTAGCCTATAGTGTGTAAAAGTTTAATATAAAATCAATACTGTTTCGAGTGCTTTTTTCCCCGTTGGACACAAACGTTGTAAGGAAGCCGGTTAAGTAACAGATTCTGTTACAGTTTCCTACTTGTTTTTTTTTAATAAAAATTTTAGTTTGAATATTTTTTCTTTATATTTACGTATAGTAGTGTTAAAATTAATCTAAAACGTCTTTAGTTTAAAAAAAATCTAAAATATTTTTTTAGGAAACTTTGTTTCCTTAATCAACCAAAATACGAATCTGTTGCATTTCAACAACAAATAACAGTGTTTAAAATTCTCCATTGTTGAGAAAATACCTTATATTCAATCGATCGCAACAAAATTACAAAGATAACTGACATGCGACTCCCAAAAGCAGAAAATCCCTTTTGAAGGCCCTCTTCCTAGGTCGTTTTCTTCACCCCTTCGAACGGTGTCTGATCACATCGTTAGGGGATTTTTCGTGTGATCTTTTGATTGTCTGGAAAAGGCCACCCTCGGGGAGTATCGTCTGAAGAGTGATTTCTTTTGGATGTGGAGTTGAGTTGTTAGGAAGCTGCTTCAATGGAGCGTATTTTATGAAGAGGAGATTGTTTGAAATGAAAGTAGTGTTACTTTACTTTGGTGTTTAAGGAGTTTTTATAGTTTTGTCGTTGTTATTTGATGGGGTTTTTAAGCTTATTTTGAATTTATACTAAGACTTTTGCTCATTTTTGTTGTCGTGGACTATGATCTCCCCTTAATAAATGTTTTGAAAAAAGCAGAGGATTTTAGCAGATGCTACTCCAACAAGAGGTTTTTCAAATAAATTAATGTTGCAGATAGAACATATTCTGATATGTACCTTAAAAAATACTCTAGTTGTTTTGTATTGGACGAAATACGGTTTGTCAACAGCAAAAAAATATATATATATTTTTGTACCGCACTATGTGTCGTACCAAAACGCTTAGTACAAATATATTTCTTTAGATAACTAACATTGATAGTAGAAAATAATAAAATACAATTATTGTCTCCCGAAAGATAATTTTATTATTAGATTAGATATAAAGATTAATACGGCGATTTTTCTATATCATATTCTTTTAAATGTTAGAAAGAATGATATACATTTTTCCCTTTTAGCTAATTCCAGCCAACCAAATAATAATTTCAAAAAGCTACTGCAATATAATCTTCTATTAGTTATGTAGCATTAACGACGATAGGCATGACAATTTGTCAAGCGGGAAAAAAAACCTTTATTGTTTAAAGTTAAAGTTTAATTCTTAATCGTTAAAGTTTACCTTTATAGTTAAAGTTTACCTAATTTGGCAAGCGAAAAATATACCTTTATACTTAAGTTTACCTAAATAAACTAATTAGAAGATTAATGAAGACCATAGTAGTGAGCAATTTGTGTGGTAAAAACTAAATTTTGCCAAAAACAAATTCTAACAACTTAAAGTTAACACCTTGCTTGCGGAATAAAAAAAAGTTCATTCTCTGTTTACAAATAAGGCGTGGATGAGTTAATTCTTATTCAGTGTCTCATTCAGTCATATCTCCTACGAATTTCAGTTATATTCAATTTATCTTTGATTTCCATTCAGTGTCGCATTCTTAGCGATTCAACGCAGCAATCATTGTTATTCCATATAGTTATCCAACAAATTCATTGTTATCCAACAAATTCATTGTTATCCAACAAATTCATTGTTATCCAATATATTCATTGTTTTCCAATATATTTATTGTTATTCAACTTATCCATTGTTATCTAAGATAAGCATTGTTATTCAACATTTTTTCTCATTGTTATCCAATATATTCATTGTTGTCCAATCAATCTATTGTTATTCAACTTATCCATTGTTATCTAACATAATCATTGTTATTCATCACACTCATTGTCATTTCAATTATCTTTGTCATTCCAATATTTATAGTCTTTCAACAGGGTTATTGTTTTTCAATGTGTTCATAGTTATACAACATATCCACTAAGCCAGTGCACCACAATCATCAAGTTCCCCTTAAAAATGTTAAGTCACCCCTGAACATGTATCAAGTTTCCCTCATACTGAGGGGAGATATATATAATATAGGGTCAAGTGGGGTAAGTGTGATAGGGTTTCTGCATTTTTCATTAAGAAAATTCGTTCTATGCTTCAAGTAAATTCAAATCCTAAAATTGGTAGTGAATTAGTATAAGAAGCATACATATGTAGAAAAAAAATTATATGTTTGAATTCCAATTTTAAGTGTACAAAATTTGCATTTCAATATCCATTGCTGTTTTATCACACTTACAACACATAGAAAGACCCACATAAAAAGAAGACAGTTGCACTTGAATTCAAGAGCTCAAAACTTTCTTTAAACAAAAAATAAGGTCAATATTTCTTTTTAGTTTAATTATAAGTGGTCTAATGTTATATATTGCAAACTTTCAGATTTTTAGAATGATTTCCAAAGTTACAAGAGCTGTTTATCACACTTACCCCCAATCACACACTTACCCCACTTGATTCTAGATGAAAATTGATCCTTTAAAAAATTTAAATTGTTTTTCACAATTATTTTTTAAAAACTAAAAGATAAGTCGCATACATTTATTTCTTATGTAAACATACCTGCTTTGTAAAAAAAACTATTCGCGGGACACATTCAATGCCGTACGTTCCACTGAATAGAAGAACATAAAAATCATTTTTGCTGTTCCTCTTCCCAAAAGAAGCTACCGTTAACCAAAAAAGGGAAATTGACCCTAAATATTATTAATAGACTCTAACAACACGCGAAACGAAGCGTAAATATCCAATGTCCCATTTTCCTTTTTTGCAAGCGATTCCTAGACAGTTCGGGGCTGATCCAGTTAACTTGACAGTTAAGCAAATTTCACTAACAGAACGTGTGATCGATGGGGTACCCGGATGCACTTCTGAAACAAGAGTTTGGAAGTTGTCACTTAAAGACGAATTATTTTATTTTTGTATCCATTTACTTTGTCATGAATGGTATAATGGTATATTAGTATTAGGTATGGTTGGGTCTGTGTTTAGCCCTCTAATTCATGATTTTTTTTTTCATCCCGAAAAAATTTATACGTATCATTTATACTCATACATTATGTGGAAAACACTGAAAAAAAAATGTAACTGCATTAGAATTTAAATAATTTCACATTTCAAATTTTTTTCCACATGACAAAAACCAACTACAATATTCCACTTTTTGTAATAATTACTAGAAAACTACTAAATATATTTCAAAATAACCCTCGTTAACTATAATTAATTTTTCGAAACAATTTATTTGTATTTTATTTTCTAATATTATTATACTTTGAATACTGCCAAAAGCGTAATTTCACAACAGTTCATAAATTTACTCTTTAATTTTTAATACACTTTTACTATTGTCATCTATGAGGATTATTAGTAACTAAAACTTTAAAATGAACTGTAATAGATGAAAGAAACACAGACTTGTCTAGGACTAGCTCTCATTTAATAGAATAAAGTGGATTATGTTACTTGTTGCTAAACGGCAACAGTATGCATTAGAGGGTTAAACCAAAACTTTTTTTTCATGTAATTAGTATAGAGTTATGTACGCTAAATAAAATCTGTTGTTGAATTTCAATACATTTTTACATTTCAATACATACCTACATTTTTTGGCTGAATCTAAGGAAACCAGGGAATTATTAGAATAGTTTTATATCTAGTTGATCTAATGTAGTGGTAAGTCCTCAATTTTGTGATTTTTTTTCCACCATTTTTGTATAAATGGTATGAAATATACTATTTCAAGAAAATTCCCCCCCCCCCCCCCCTGGTAAAAGTATTTCACTTCCTTTTGAAAATTAACGAGAATGATATTGATCTCACTCAACCATCTTGCAAAAGCCGAAAATTAAATTAAGTTCATCATCAGGAATAACTTACTTAAATATAAATGCACGAAAAATTATTTGATTCTTTTTATAAAAAGTACTCAAAAATTACTTTACTTCTTATGAATTGCATTTTTAGAATTTAAAGACTTTCAGTACTTTTCAAGAAACCTACCTACAAAAACTTCGTACTCTATCATTCATAACATCCAACCTTTTAACTAATTGTTCGATTGCTCAAATTTTCTTAATTAAAAGGTAAAAAGAACTTGCCTTGTGAATTTCAAAACGAATTCATTACGGACTTACCCCTTTTTAACTCTTAGCCTTGCATATTCGAAGCCCTTCAAAAATGTTATAAATGACTAGATCCGTTCCTGGTGAGAATATCTTCGTCTGGAGCTAAATTTATGCCAAAAAGGGCGCCAAGCATGATTAATTTGGTTCCACACACAGATTGAAAGATTAAAAACCTCTCTTTGTTACTTTGTTGAGTTTAATAAGTAGCGAAATACCTTAAGTTTCGGTTCCTTTTGTTGCTTGACATATTATCGTCCTGAGGTCTGGCAACCCTTTAAATGGATGTTTTGCTTTGCGTACCTGTAACTGCGGAATTTAATTTATACTTTAGAAAAATTAAATAGTTAAATAGAAAAGAATGCACTTATGTGGACCTTTCCGGAATTAACTTCACCATTTTACAGTTCGCTTAAAATAACTTTTCCTTTATAAACAAGTCTTTTAATTTTTTTATTTGTGTAAAATATGACGTAGCATGGGGATCATACAAGATTTTAGAGGATTTAAGTAAGTTATTTCAGTAATACATTTAAAGGACATTTTGCATTAAAAAGAAGTGTTATAATTAACTACTAATTAACAAACCGAGTTTGTTTGTTTAATCATATTACAACATATGTCTGCACTCCTTGTCAACCTAAGTTGGATAAATAGATATATGCTATGAAGAAGATCCTTCCGTGCATGTAAAGTGTTCCATAAATTATTTGTGAATCTATCCAGAAAACATGTTTAAAACGTTAATTTCGTTTAAGGTCTAACATATTTGAATATTATTTGAGAAAATTTGGCAGTTTTATCTCAATGAAAAGTATATTTTGGTTAAATTGTATTCAGATAATTTGTATGTAAATATTACCTTACCAGAGTTTCCAACTAATGGACCAACTGCGCTTTTCCATCTTCCATTTAACTCTTGGTTTTTACCCAAGTTAGGTTGGCATGGAGTGTATGTCAGAGCTTTAACGTTAATTTTGAGCAATGTATTATTTTGCCAATTATGTAGAAAGTATATTTAAATATAATAAAAAAGGTTGCATCAAACTTTATTTTTTTATGATCATTGCTATTCGTAAAATAATATTATATTGATATTATTAAAATAATCACAAGAACTAAAAGAAATGATCATGAAAATTTAGCGATATCTTTTTAAAAAGGTAGAATTAGTTTGCATTTGTTAATTACATTTTGACTTATCAAATCGTTGTTAAAATATCTTTAGAAGTTTTATGAAATTTATAAGCACCTTCACTTACAGAAGGTAAATTCGTTGTGAGCTTTTTTAATTTCGTATGTTATATTTAAGAAAATCATTGTTTTAAATTTTTTAAAGCAATAATGTAAAAAACGTTTACCAACAGAGATTGGTTTTGTATAGTTTTCGCATTATTGAATGAACAACTATTGTTTAAAAATTATGTTTAGTTATAAAAAAGTTATTTATAACAAAATGAAATCGTAAAAATTTGTATATTGTTAAATGAAGTATCAATTTCTGTATCAAATCGGTTCCTTAATTATAGAGTGCCTCAAGCCCCTAAAGAAAAAAAAAATATTTAACATTTAAACACAAGTTTGTAAACTTAATATTCTCTTTTAATATTAACAAGGATTTATTATTGCACTGTACTCGGAAAGCTCTAAGAATTTTTCAAACATTTGTGGTACTATGTCGTTTAATTTAATCATTACATCAATACATAGCACAAATGGGATACCTTGCATTTCAAGTGATGTTGTTTTTTAGGGTTTTTTTATTACCAATTCATTTCATACGTCATTCAGTTGTTTTTGGTATTTCCTGTGATTGGTTGGCTGGTAGACGCATTTTCAGGCTTGTGTGCGTGGTCAGAGACCCGCTTATAAACCTTCGTCAAGTAAGACAGACACAACACAACACAACATAAGTGACAGATGCTTTTCCTGTGATATTTTAGTCATTGCCGCATTAAGGAAAAATTCGATTACAATTTAACTTTTATATTTAACTTTTATTATTTAATTCTGTGCTATATTTTAAAATCGTGCCTTGGTAAAAAAAAAATTACTAACGTATGAAGATTTTGTAAAATTAATATCACACTTCAAAATGGCCATTTGGTCTGTAACTGTTTTCAATAACCAAATATACAGTTCCTCCATAACACGACAACCCGTCCGAATGCCCCAGGGATGGGGAGCCCAGTCGGTTAAGCACTCGCTTAGCATGCGGAAGGTCCCAGGTTCGGGTCCGGGCATCGCCAAAATAGCTGCCGACCTATAAACGGCCCGTGCAGCCAAAAAAGTCCGACGAATAATACCCCGTGTAAGGGAGTGCACTTTAAATATCCTTCAAAGTCCTAACGCTGCGTACGATGTCGCCCTTAACGGTTGCGTTGGGTGCCTATTCAGGTGTGGCTCGTCACCTGACTGTAGTTCTAAAATACGACGCCCGTCGCCAATAGCCCTCGTGTAGCTCTAGTGCGACGATAATTCAAACCAAAGCAAACCGAATGCCCCAAACACATATAGGACAAAATAAAACGCACATAAATTCCGGCTCTCTCCAAATTGAGTCTTCAAGTCGGATATAAGTGATTTATGAGGCAATAGATTCTTTTGTGCATATAAAAAAACACCGCCAAAAGAGCCATGAATTGGCGCACAATGGGACGAGCGTCAAAAATTCATTCTCATTTCAAGTTTCCGACAGGAAACATAGATTAGCTGCCGGTTGAATTTCTCGGAATATTTATTTCGTTCTATTTTTTGAAAAGTCGTTATTTTTCCTCCTGGGGTTCTTTTTTTAAAGAATGCTTTCGTGGTTCTGCTGTGTTGGGTGGCGTCATTGACAATGGCGGGAATGTGTGTAGGTGAATGGTTGACTTTTTTAGTTTCGAAAGTTCGCCAAGTTTGGCACAATGATTGCATGTGTAGATATTAATAGAGACGTGTGAAGATTTAAATTTCAGAAAGAAGGCAATCAATGAAAATAACATAACTTTAAAAATGATGAGCTTTAACTTTAGTATAAACTGTGTCAAAATATTATGTATAATTAAATTCATTACATATGTAATAAGAAATTTCCAAGTGACCTTATCATTGTTTAAAGTTAAACAAAAAAAAGTAAAATTTTACAATAATGGAACTACTGTAGAAAATAAGCGCATTGGAACGTATACACTCTTAAAACAAACGAGCGATTGAAACTCAGCCTGAGTTAATTTTCACTCTTTTCGATGTCGAAAATGCACCTCCCCTAAAGCAGTGGATTTCACTCTTTTGTTTTGTTAAACCTCCAACAATCGTAACAACAAACGAGCGATTTTAAGGCGATTACGAGCAATTTAGGGCTATTACGAGCGATTTAGAAGTTAATTTTCACTCCTTTTCAGAGTCGAAAATTCACTTCTCCTATATGAGTGGATTTCACTATTTTGTTTTAAGAGTGTATGTTCATTTAAATTTTTGTCTCAAGTCCTGACGCAATGCACCTAGTCGCTTTTTGGTTTGCTTTGAATGCCCTCTCAGGCTTGCTGTTCAAAATTGAGAAACCTTACGCCAAAATTTAGCTCTAATGCGACATAAATACAACGAAACCAACAACATATGTTTCTTGCCAATTCATTACATATTGAATTGTAAGTATTATGAATTTCGACTTCACTTTATTTATAGTCTTGCAACGAAAAAGCACTTCTGCAGAGATAGTCATAAATAACGATGACTGGGTATGAATAACGAAAAATAGATAGAAATTGCGAAAATGTATATTTATGTTGAAACATTGACCATAAGTAACAGTATATATATTGAAACATTTGTTACTACGCTTGTTTATGCAGATGATGATAGTTTTTTTACATCCATTGACTTCTAACAATACTTTTAATGCTCATATAAAGTTTTTCTTCAAATATAATTTAGAATATTTTTCAGAAATCAACGTTAAAACAATATAAACACAAAACTTAACTGTAACACCAAAATACTTATTATCTTCGTCACTTTTTATTCAATATTATAAGCTATCTTGAAAAGTACAGTAAAGTAGTATCTAAATGTGAGAAATGCACAAATATATAGCATTAAACAGTCTAACACCTAAAAGGCGATATATCGCCAAAACCCAGCAACCCAACCAATATCACTGACGTCACTCGACAATGATGAAGCGTAAGCAATCTCTCGAAGACGAATTTATCCCCACTCTCCAAAAGGAAAAGAGTAATTTGTCACAAAGTTTCCCTCTTTTTGGGGATGTTTGCTGTTATTGCTTCCCTGTTTTTATTTCGGTATTGTTGTTTGAAGCAGCGTCTGCTTTTTGTGGAAGAATATTTGCATAATAGAAATTCCATGCAAAGTTTATTTGTTCGACAGTCATGATTTGAATCTGACGGTATACAAATGGAAAATCAGGGAAAAGTATCCGTAGTGAATTGGTGGGTAGAGTTTATTTCTGAAAACTGCTGGTTACTGGTTCGAGCTACTTTCATGGCTTAGTAGGATCCCATATAGCAATACAATTGTATTTGTGCTTACTTTTCAATTTTTAATAGGGTACTTGACTAAAACAAAATAGTGGCATAAAATATTCTTATGTCAAAAATATTAGACCCATATTTTTTTTGTCAAATACCCCATAAAAAGGGGGAAAATGAATTTTAATATTAGGACGAAAATTCACCCCCGAAAACGCTTTGTGGCTATCACGTTGTATCTATGATGTCACTAGTAAACAAACTTTAAATTACCATTCTGGAATCTACTTTAAGCCAATATGAACTATCTGCTTCTGTAAAACCTCCATTATCTATATATAATTCTTATCTTAATAGTAAGTTAGATTAAATCAAGTTTAGGTACAAGCAAAAAAAACATCACATCGGTTTGTTTATACATACTAGTGACGTCAGCCAAATCGACTTGTTTTTGATCACGCGACGTACCGATGATAAAAAGCCATTTTAAAATTATTTTTTATAATTGCGTGAAAAAAAATCCGACTTTTACATTATAATTTCAATATCAGACGCGTGCAAAAAGTTAGACTTTTTGAAACAGTGAAAAAAAAGTACTTTTTTTCACCCAAAGGCAGTGAAAAAAAACTTTTTTTCACTCTTTTCATAAGATGCCAATATTTCAAGTTAAAATTTCAATTTCATAATATTAATAAAAGCCAGATATTTATCGGTCTGTTTTTATTTAAAGATATAAATGCGCGTGAAATATTTATGGACCAATGATATTTTTTTCACACAATTATAAAAAATAGTGTATGAAACACGTGCGAAAAGTAAACCTTTTAAAACACGTGGCATTATTTCACTCGCTCGTGAAATAAAATCCACTAGTTTTAAAAAGTGTTACTTTTCACACTTATTGCATAAATAACTATTTTATTAATTATTTAAAGATTTATTCTTCAAAAATATATATATAAATTTGTTATATTTGGGTTCAAACTATATTTAAATTAATATTGGAAGATATTTTAGCGATACTGTCAAGTATGTTATTCGAATGAATTCAATTTTTGTTTTTTCAGTTCGTCTAACTAATCCCACTTTCAACTTTATTTTCAACTTCCGTTCTAACCATCAGAATATCACAATGTATTTTTCTTTTGTTGGAAAAGTATGACATCGTTTACCTATTATTTACATTTTCACCCTTCCAATTTTTCGTACTCCACACACAAACACAACTTTCCTTCTAAGCATAGTATTTTTTAAATTCTGCATTATTTTTAGAGGTACAACAATAGAAACCTTTTTTTTTTTACAATTTTTGTCCGTCCATCTGTCTGTCGGTATTACAGTATTTCCTTAGAGTACTAAAATGACAAAGATATTTGCGTTCTTTCTGATAACGTTTTAAAAAATATAATTAGATTATCTTGACCTGGTGTCGATCTCATTTTTTTTCTTCTTAAACGATTTGTGCAGGTAAAATTAAGTTACACGAAAACCACATTTCTAAAACTTAAGGACAATTAGTCAAAGTCAGTTCGTCTTTCTGCCTTAAGTTTATCTAAATAAGCAAATTGTGAAACAAATGAAAGTTATAATACTGGGCAATTTATGCAGGGTAAATTGAATTGCACAAAAATTAAGTTGTAACCAATGACCCCTGCGTAGCTCTACACTCCTTGCCAACCTAAGTTGGGTAAATAGATATATGCTATGGAGAAGATCCTTCCGCAAATGTAAAGAGTTACTTAATTTATTTGTGAATAAATCAAGAAAACATGTTTAAAACATTAATTTCGTTTAAGGTCCTACAGATTTAAATATTATTTGAGAAAATTTGGCAATTTTATCGGAATGAAAAGTGTATTTTGGTTAAATTGTATTCAGATCATTTTATATGTAAATATTACTGTACAAGAGTTTCCAACTAATGATCCAACCGTTCTTTTTCCCCTGCCTTTTTACTCTTTGTTTTTACCCAAGTTAGGGTGGCACGGAGTGTGGTGCAACATTTTCAAATAAGTCTTAAGTCCGGGAAATTTTAGAAATAACTCCTGAATGTTGTTTTTCTTGTGTACAATGTCTTACCATAAGGAAACAACTTGTACAGAAACTGCTTTGAGTTATTTATATTTGTGAGGCGAATTCGATTATCCCTAATACGTAGTATCCAATCACTATTCACAATGACCAATAGTTATTATATAAGATGATAGGTTATGTGTATATATAAAATTAATGTCTGTCTGTCCGTTAAGCATTACTATTTGCCTTTTTGAATTGCCATGAAACCCTGCTCGCTATCTTCAAACCGAATACAGTAAACTCCCGATTATCCGCGGCCACCATTCCTCTCCCATTTTTCTGTTCAAACATAAAAATTAAAAAAAAAAGCGGAAAGGGAATTTTATTTGTTTCAAAACTTTTTGGAAGAATGCATTCAAAGAACAACGAATTCCTTTCTAGAACGACGAACACATTCAAAAGAACAGCGAATACATTTAACAAGAACAGCGGATGCATTAAATAAGAATGACTGTAAGAAATCTGGTGTTCAGTCAGGTGCACATCACGAACATATTTTACACGAAAAGAATCACTTGTAAAATAAACTGCCCGCTATTTTAATTGAATTGCTTTTTGTGATTTTGATACTTGCGAAGTGCGCAAGAAACTAAAAAAAAGTTGTCTTGACAATTCAAGACGAACTGCAACTTATTAAAAAGACGGAAAACAGATCTTCTAAAAATCAAATGTGTTTGCAGTATAGCATAGGAGAAACGACAGTAATAAGACATTTTGAAGCAAGTAAATTTGTACATGCTCTTATATACGATTGCTGAAGTTTACTTTAATAAAAACCCAGAAGAAATTTTGTTTACATGCATTCAATTCATTTTTGCGGATTATCCGCGAATTCGCTTATCCGCGGAAGCTGCGCCACCCAATTCCGCGGATAATCGGGAGTTTACTGTATTTAAGAAAATGACCAAGGTGCAGCCTGTGGTATAAAAAATAGGTTTTAGCAACAGTAACAGTTACTTGGAACCGCTACCACAATCTATTATTCATACATCTAACAAGAAAAATCACCAAGCTAGTATTCTATCAAGTACAAATTTATACTTATAACGGACGGACTGAATGGTTACAGTATACTTTCCACATTTTTAATTTACAACCGAATTGTGAAACTTAAATTGAAGATAAAATACATCCAAATATTTAATAAGTGTAATTTGATCAAAATGCCAGATTTTTCGTCAACAATTCAATCTATTTAATACATATTTTTTTTTTTAATTCTTTAGTGGGGGGGGGGGGGGGGGGGGTTGTAGCAATATGCAAATCCAAGTACATCCGGAAACCAAATGCACTCGCCAAATGCGTGCGCAGCTAGCGTTTCCTTTAAATACTAAACCTTACAGTTGTATCTGTAATCTGGTGTTATCAATAAAGATATTTTCGTTTTACCTGCTTGTGGTTGTCACACTCTCTATTTAGTTTTTACACTCTGCTACAATTTTCTTTAATTTAAAATACTAGGAATAAAAAGAAATGCATGAATATCACGTTATTGCAGTAAAATTGTTCCTTAAAAATGAAAAATAGTAAAATGGAACGTACTGTTTCGTGTCCGCAACTTCACGAAAAATTTACTATACCAGGAATGTGTTATATAAATTCATTTGTATTAGGATATGACAATCTATTTTAATGTTTTTAATTAACAACCATTAAACAATTCATATTTTTTTTCTGTATTTATACCTTTTAATATGCTTCTACAAGTTTTTCATAATTAACATAGCAGAAACAAAACGTGTCCATGAAGGAGATTGAAGTTAATATTCAATTAACTTAGTTTCATACACAAACTTTATATCTACAACAATTTGTGTTAAACCAACGTCAATATCATTAAAATTTTACAGTAGTGAGTAGTAATCATCCAAGATACAGTTTACTTTACAACGAAATTTTATATGTCTTAAGTATTTTAACATACAGATGGCAGCACGACTGACTTTTGATAGTGTAATTTCATCAAATATTTTCCCCTCAAGCATAATTAAATATATTAAAGTCTTAGAATTTTAAATTATTGCGATTTTATGAGGAAACTAATGACCAAAGCGTGTATAAGTGCTACGAATTAAATAAAGTATGTAAGCAATTTAGAAAAGTATTGTTACTTAATCTCGCAGAAACTGAGCAATAACTATAAATGCTCATACTTGTTTTAAAATAGATGTTTTGCCTTAAAATATCAATAAAATATTTTTCATACAGTTCATCAATAAGCAGAAAATTTTGTTTAAATATTTTAAAAATAGGATTTTACGAACAATATTAACTGCAAGAACGGATAGTTTCTTTGAATGTGCTCATATCTCTTTCAATATCTTATACTGAAAATAGTTTAACATGTTTATATATTTTGCATGAGTAAATATTTCTTTCGTCTTTCCATAGAATTTTTGGAATTTGGTGCTCGAAAAACGCTTTTCTTCTTTGGATCTGTTCTGTGTACTATATATTATTAAGGACAGTATTTTTGAGCAAAAATGTATGCTGTAACACGAGTTAAATTACAAGTCATCAAAAGCATTTTAGAAACTTCAAAGAAGTTTATGAGATGAGAAAAAAATATAACAAATTCAAAATGTCTCATTTATTTTATCCAATTCCTGAACGTTCCATAATATGAATTTTTAATGTGCATCATGTATGTTCAACTAAGTGTGCATCAAACTATTTAAGTACTAAAAGTATCCAAATAAACTCATTGATGTAATTAAATTTATCCTGAAAACTGTTGCCACTACACCTTAAAAAGAATAATAATCCGAAACTGTTAAAGAAGTTTATTTTATTGAATATAAAGTACCAACCAGATTGCAACCACATAAACAAAATTTGAAGTCGTTGAATGAATATATACATCAAATGAAAATATACAAGAACCTAAACATATATACTATGAATAACATAACTACTTTAAACAATAACAAACAGGCATGATTGTTGATAATAAAGTTTCACACGTAAAAAAATATAAATAATATTTTTTCAAGTTTTAGTGCAACTTGCAACTCATAAAATATAGAAATGAAAGTTCAACCATATAAGAATTACACTAGATTATAAAATATATTAAATTATTTTTAAAACGCTCATAAATCACAATTAAATACATCAGTCACAGCAAAGATTAAATTTGTGTAGAAACTTTTTACAAAAAAAAAACATTAATAAATTGGTCATTATAAGTATACAATAAACAACACAGATACTATAATAAAAACTAAACTAAAATAAATAATGAATCATTTTCATGAATTTGAACAAATATTGTATTTAAAATAAATATTTTATAAACAAGTAGGGTAGACTGACCAGTGAGTGAACAGGCCCCAGTGAATGAACAGTTGGTAAAAACATTTAAAAAATAAGGATTAAAAATCATTCCACAGGATGGATTGGCAACACTGACTTCCTCTCATCTAGTTAGAAGTTATCTGACATCTGATAGGCTGTAATTGGTCATTAATTAAAATCCAACATGTTTATTGACTGGACATTTTTGTGTTCATTCACTGGTAAAAGAACTGTTCATTCACTTGGCTTTTGTACCACTTTTTATTTGGACCCCCAAAAGACCCACAGCAATGCAATATCAAGTTACCTAATTTTTTTTGTAGAATTTACATGTAATGACATTTCACATTGTCCTAAACCAGAAGCTATATTTTCTTAAAATGTATGAATTTTCTTAAAACAAATTGTGCTTAGGCGTTCATTCACTGGTTAGTCTACCCTAATATGAACCAAATGTAAACTATGATTATGTTGTAACAAATATTTGTCATTGCATTGAATTTTAAAAAATTCTACCTTTCAAAGATATTTAAACACTATAATTTTAAAAAAAAAAAGCGTTTGACATGTTAATTTAGTATGAATTAAAAATAAACTAACCATTTTTTTTAACAGTCAGTGCAGGTTTTGGCCTTGTAACTTGATCATGATTAACAATACAAGAACTAAAGTCAATAGCCCTCGTGTACCTCTATTGAGTAGTTTATTCAACAAAATAGTCAGCAACGTGCAGAATAATGCTAACTCCTTGAAATTTAAATGTCTAGAAAATGGTAAATATAACTTGTAAATGTTGAAAAAAAATATTATTAAATGAATAGTCCAAATATATTTATTCCTAAATTCCTTTTATCCTTTAAAAAAATTCCTATTAAAACTACTTCTGTATTATCAGTGAATAAATTTTTTTTGAAAAAAAAATCTTCAAAATAGGACTTGCTCTGCATATCTTAGCCGAGACCTTTCAGTCACAATGCAAGTGTCTAAGACACTTTCTTCCCCTACTCAATTATTTGTGTTATAAATTATTTTTTAAAAATGCTCGTCACTTAACTGTGGCTCAAAAGTACGACACCCATTGCCAATAGCCATCGTGTAGCTCTAGTGCAACGATAATTAAAACTAAAAACTAAATTTTTTAAATAGTTTTTTCGTGACCTGTAATGATAGGAAGTTTTTAGCCCGTAAACAGAAATGTTGCTAACACAACAGATTAGGAAACACAAAAATATTGAATATTCTGTGCATATGGAACCATATTTCAATATCTGTTTTTAAAATCCAATTTTAAAATTATTTTCTATCTTAAAAGTTATGACATCAGAGACCTACATTTTATACTTTTTATCTGTCCATCCACCTATCCATGACTCTTTAAATTTCTAATATAAATATTCAAATTTCAAAATTCTCTTTTTTTTTTGTAGGAAAAGTATATTATTAGAGATCTATTTTACACATTTTATCTATTTATCTGTCGTTATTATAAGAATTTTCGCCAGCATTTACTTGTTTTTACTTTAATAAAAAAAATGCCTTGTGGAAAATGGTCATATGTTTTTTTCATTATATTAAAATTAATCATATCAAAGATTTTGAAAGCGCATTTTTTTACTTAGAGACAAGTGGAAAGAAAAGTAAATTAATTTGAAAACAAAAACCTGCATATTTAAAAGTCAAATTAGTTAATGTTTTAGAATTTTGGAAAAATAAATAGAACATTGAAATAAACAATTTAAAACCATATTTTCTTCTTCATCAAGAAAATATAAGTGGAACTTTAAAACATTTACCCTTCTCTAACTTTAAAACATTTACCCTTCTCTAACTTTAAAACATTTACCTTTCTTATGAACTTGGAGACAATTTTAAAACACGCAAACTTGAGGCTAAGCATACTTGAAACTACGGAAGCAAATTATCGATGCAAGTTATAGAAAAATAACTAAATATAGCTTAACTTAGGGGGAGAGTTTTTAAAAATTCATGTACCCTTTATAAATAAATATAAAACACAAATACCCTAAAAAAGAAATACTTGAAAGGCTGTTAAAAAACAATTGCTGACCATCATAACATAGTAAAATATCAAATCGCTTAATATGAAAAGATTTTAAAACCGTAATCGTCTCATTAGGCAAACTATCCTGCATCATTCCTGGCTTCCATATGGCCATCTTTCGCATGTGACAAACGATCGCTTTCAGTTCCGCGACTTTTACCTTGTAAGCTCTTCCATTTGAGAGGTGTGTCTTTCTACGGAATAGAATGTTTTGTCTTTTGCATTTGTTTCGTAGAATAAGAAGATTGTGTTCATTGCTGTTTCTATCATTTTTAAACAAACAGTTCATGTAGTTTAGACAAAGCTACTATTTTAATAGTTAAATTTGTATATAAAATTTATCCTTACATAAACTGCCGAATTGTTGCCTTCTCATAATCAGGCGGAAAACTACTTAGCCAATATAGAAATACAGCTCAGGTTAAAACACTTTGAGTAAATGCAAAACCTAAACTAAGAAACACTTTTAAAGATTTAAAAACATTGCTGACATTCTATGTTAAATTGTTACCAAATCACTTTATATGAATAGATTTAAAAAGCGTAATCGTCTCATCACGCAAACTATCCTGCATCACTCCTGGCTTCCATAAGGCAATTTTACACACCTGACACATAATTGCTTAGAGTTCCGCTACTTTTACGCTATAAGCTCTTCCCTTTGAGAAGTGTGTCTTTCTATGGAATAGAATGTTTTGCCTTTCGCTCGTTGCTGATTCGTAAGTAGTCGAGAGTCCACTTTTGAATACCACTAGGCGACTCTTGCTACCAATTTTGATGCTCAGATTAGGATGAATCTGAGCTCTTTGTGGATGTTAAAGTATGCCAAGGTTTTAATTTTGACGAGACAACCCAAGAAAAATGGGTACTCAATGGATCTTTTACAAGCCACATAATCTTCAAACATAAAGTTATTATTTAGATACAGCGACAATTTAAATAGTTTATATTTTTATTTCAAATTATAAACCTTTAATAGATTGCCAAATTGATGCTTTTTCAGAAGTAGTTTTTTTAGACAGCAGCATAATTTAGCCTAATTTGAAATACAGCTTGGGTTAAAATGCTTAATCAAGTAACATAAAAGATGAATACCCTTGAAAAAGAGAAATACGATAAAATATTTAAAAAACGCTTGCTAACCTTCCCAAAATAGTAAACAATCTAATCACTTAATATGAATCGATTTAAAAAGCGTAATCGTCTCATCAGGCAAACTGTCCTGCAACATCCCTGGCTTCTCCATTGCCATCTTTCGCATGCGACACACGATCGCTTTCAGTTCCGCGACTTTTACGTTGTAAGCTCTTCCTTTCGAGAGATGTGTCTTCCTACGGAATAGAATGTTTTGTCTTTCGCTCGTTGCTGATTCTGAGGAAGTCGTTGTGAGTCCGCCTTTGAAAACCACACCTTCATGGATGGTGGTTATTTTTCGCTTCGGAAACGTGTTGGAATCGTCGCCACTTTCTGTTGTGCTTGTGGACGGGAGGTTGTTTGGTTTGGTTTTGGGGAAAATGCGGACGGGTTTTCTTCGTTTGCGGATCTGTAATGAAATGGAATTGTTTTATTACAGAAATATGTAGAGTAAATGCTGTATAGTAAACGTGTAGATAATGCTGTACATAAATGTGTAGAGTAAATGCTGTATTTCAAAATGCAGTAGAAATTTACTATACGGTAACCTTGGCGAACTTTCCGAAATCGCGCCAAAAGTCCTTATTCCAGACTTGCCAGAACAGAAACCCAACCGATATGAGAAAATAACGGTCAGATAGGGTTGCCGGAATACGTCATTGTTGCGATGTCAAGGAATTTGAATCATCAGTCGAAGTGGGACAGGTTACCACATAAAATAATTTATCATTTATTCCGAAAAAGACGCACCAATGGTTACCATACAGTAAATCTGATTCTAAAACACAAATGGGTATTTTTCCATTTTGTGGGCAAAAATCTCTTCAAACATAATTTTTTTTTCATAGATTTCTTTTGTGCTGACAAAAAAGTATAAACAGTTAAAGATAACTGTGGGAATAACTCTGTTAGGCGGCAGTTGTAAATTTGAGACGACTTCCATCGCTTGTGTTCGCAAAGTGAAAAAGTACCCACTAATGATATATTTGCCGCTTGTAGGCTGAAATCGATTTGCCGCCAGATATAGTTTTCCTGGGTATTATTTCCTTTCTATATATATTTCATATCATATATGTACACTTTAAATTGAAAGCAAAATAATGTGATTTTTTTAAAGCGTTATACTATTTGTGTTTCAGCTTCCAAATCAGTGAGGGAGAGTAATATTGTGCACGCAGCTACAATATTTACTACCAAATATTAATACAATAGATACATTTACGATTTATACATCAATGTAAATTATTTATTTTCTTTCTCAAAAATATTAGTATCTTTATTATAATAATTTTTTAAGGTCGAATTACCCTTTTATTGTTCCAAAAATTTGCCGCTCAAGGCTACAGCCTACTTAGAAATCCGGCCCTGATTTCAAGCAAAATTAAACTATAAAGAAAAGCTCTAGGTGTTAATCTCATTTTTAAATTATTCAGCTGCGTTAAAGCATCTCTTTGACACAGCTCTACATATTTCGAGAATCAAACTTTTGTTTATGTTATAAACGATGTTTGTCAAAAAAAAGGAGAAAACTTGCTTTATTTATGTAGATACTGCTAGCGTATTCAACCTGGTCTCGATTAGGCGGCTTAACTCTTGCAGCCAAGTAGCGTAAACGTACTAAATTCACGAATATTTAAAGTCGCCAAATAGCATTCCGGCCCGAATACGCTAGATGTTCTCTTTTAAATTGGTGTTTGGATGATAACTAAACTCGTAAAAATATTTTGAAAAATACGTAAATATTTAAAACTTGTTGAAAAAATAATTAATTTAATAGTTATTCATAATAATTATATTTAATATTGTTGGCATGTAAGAAAAAAATAACATTCGTTTTCGTAGTTAAATAAACAATATCTTAAATTAGGTTAAGCAATACAGTTTACAATCGGATTTTTTTACTATTACATTACCGATCTCTTCTTGCGATGACATTTTCGACACTACATTTCAATTGAAATCGCCAATCGTTACCATAAATCAGTTACACAATAGTACACATTATTTTTGTTTCGGAATCTTACTTTTTGTGCATAGGTTTTGTATTCCATATTGCTAGCAGAAATATGCGTTGCGGATGGCGATAACAACGGTTGAGATGTTGAAGGAACGTTGTAATTTTCAGAAATATCTGAAGTTGACGAACAATCTTCTGTGTCCATTGCTCAGATAATATTGCTCAACGGATAAGTTTGCCTACGAGTCGATTGATAAGCAGACGCTTTTCTGGTATTCACAGTTTTTTTCACAGAAATAGTCTTAGCACTGTTTGAAACTATAGAAATCGATCAAGCGAAAGTATTTAATGATACGATTTAACGAAAAATTCCGATTATTGTTTTATAATTTTGATAAACCAATGTAAAATTATATTTTTTCTAAATGAAAACCTGATTTATTTACTTTTTTCGGAGATGCTCACATTTGTTGAGTTGTTTCAATCCTGAATCATTCTAGAGAAAAAATATTATTAAAATATAAACTTAAAATGAAAAAAATATAAATGGTTAATAAAGGTTAGAAAATATAATTAAAACTTACAATAGCTTTTGGTTGCAGTTGTCTTTTAGTATTATTAAAATGAGTTAGAAAGTGTTTTTTTTTTCCGATAGTTGATTATAACCGCAAGGGTGTGTTGTGTGGTGCTGCCATCTATGAGCTGTAATGAATAACTAAAACATAGTTCAAATGCAATGATATCTATTGTTAAGAAAAATAATTAGTATGGGTGGAAAATATTTGCATTTTAGTAATTTAATTTATTGAAAAAGAATTCTGAAATTTTCTTTGGAGAGAATAAAACTATTCTGCTCAAATACAATTATTGAGATTTGTTTCTTTAAAGAGGTTGTTTTTTTATCGTAAATACCAAATTAATAAATACGGTCAAAACAAATACAGATATTCTGCAAAATAAACTTGAACCTCTATTTAAGCAGCGTTTTCCGAAAGAAATTTAAAACGTGAAACATCCTGATAATTTTGAGTAGCAGCAGTTCTAGTGACTTTGTTTTAATTTTTAAGCATTCTGAGTTATATTTGCTTTGGCTTTTGCGAAAGTTAGTTTTCTACACCTAAACCGACATTAAGTTTGCAGTATACAATGTTCTACGAGAAAAAGGGTAATAGCCTTAATTCGAGTGCGAGAATCGAATAAAAAAAGGTGTTTCACATTCAATAAACAATTTTATTTGTTATTTCAAGACATAAATTTATTATTTTTATTAGTTTAGCTTCAGTTAGAGTGTTATTTAAAGAATTTTTTCCTTCCATTTTGACGTAACAGGGCGCACAAATATCAGGGTCAAAGGAGCTACCAATCGGATCATTCGAAATTTCGGCGCCAGCCGCGTTGTTTACGCAGTTTCCTACGCCTATACCTCTCCCGACCTTAAGTCTGCAGTATACAAATGTTCTACGAGAAAAAGGGTAAATAGTTCAAATTTTTGAAGGCGAGAATCGAATACAAAAAGGTATTTAACATTCAATAAACAAATTTATTTGTTATTTCAAGACATAAATTTATTATTTTTATTGGTTTGGCTTCAGTTACTGTGTTATTTTAATTATTTTTTTCCTTCGATTTTGACGTAACAGGTCGCACGAATATCAGGGTTAAATTATCAACCAAAAAAAATCGGAGCAGGCGAAGCTTCGGCGCCAGGCGCGTTGTTTACGCAAATTCCTCCGCGTAGTACATTTCTCTGCTGCAAACTTAAGGTCGGTTTTGGTATAGTACATTTCTCTGCTGCAAACTTAAGGTCGGTTTTGGTGCTGTTAGTTACGAGTTTTATTTTGCAACTTTCGAAGCAAAGTCGAAATGAGTTTTTCACTACCACTCTTAGTATTACCACCAAGAATTGATAAATTAGTCTAATTTTTTAGATTTAACTCATTTTTTCCATTAAATAAAATAGAGGCACTTTGGTTTGGAGACCCGTGGTCATTTATTTGCCCTTCAGGGGGAATGAGTGTGCTGGATCTCGGGTCTCCAAACTCAGAGCCTCAGTGTATTCCAATGGAGAAAAAACTATTTTCTCTTCCACATTTCTCCAGCTGCATAGAATATTTTTGCTAACGGATTTTTTATGTGATAAATGTAGCTGACTTGCAGGTCCCGATTTTTGAAATTGATTCGAAATTTAATTCTTCAAAATTGTGAATAAATGATTTCTCAAAAATAATTCGAAGCAATTTAAAAAAGTGGGATTAGGGACCTATGAGTTATCTACATTTATTATTTAAAAAAGAAAAAACAGCTTGCAAAAATATTCAATACAACCGGAGAAATTGACAGAGAAAACATTTTCCCCCATTGGATTAACACTGAGGCACTTGAGTTTGAAGACCACCGACCCAGCGCGCCCATCCCCCCTTAAATCCAGGAATAAATTGCTCTCAAAAATTACTATACATTCACAAGATTACTTTCCCGTGAAATGATAGCATACACTAAAATTCTATATACTTGACAAATACTAGGACTATCATTTACAGATTTACAACTAAACTACCCCTGTGGCGACAATAATATGGCGAAATAATTTTTCCCCGGACAATGTTTTTGGACACGCCATTGATTTTTATGGTCAAGAAAAAGTTTTCAATTTGATTAATGGTGACGACGATGTAATAACAGTAGAAAATGAGACATTAATAATTTGAAGAGTACTGCGAAAAAAGGAATTTAATTACATAAATGGTTAGTGATTGTAGCTTAATGTTATTGGGGTGAAATTACAGTCGAACTGGATTTACACTTTCGGCATGTTTTTGTTGCTTATCGAAATTATTATAATTGCCTACTTTTCTGTTCCAAGAGAAATTCGGTTGTAGGGATAGACAGACAAGCGGACGAAAATAATTAATGTAGATAATACTTTTTAGGAAATATATAACTTTTAAAATTTGACTTTTTAAGCATAATGTAGATGGGGCTATTGGCTGACAGAGAAAATATCCACGATGACTTACAGACCAGTGTTAGGTAAATTTTAATTGCAAGAACAATTAAATATTAACAATTAATTTGTAAATATAACACAACAACTAACAAAACCTACGCTCTTAAAACAAAAGAGTGAAATCCACTCCAGTAGGAGAAGTGCAGTTTCGACACTGGAAAGGAGTGAATATTAACTCAGACTGAGTTAAAATCACTCGTTTTGAGTGATCCTGTCGGAGGTTTAACACACAAAGGATCCACTCCAAAAGGGGAAGTGCATTTTCTAGACTGGAGGAGGGAAAATTAATCAGACTGAGTTAAATTCCCTCGTTCGTTTTTAGAGTGTACTTTCCATTTTCAAAATTAAAAAATGTTGGAAATTATATCAATGTAGCGGTTAGTTTTAGTTGATCAAAGGGCTTTTTGAATAAGTATTAGGTTTTTCTAAAGGTATATAATAAATTAGAGATAATTTGTAAAACGTTGGCCAAATGTTTGAAATCGTCTAGACGAATATTTGGTTGCCAAAAAATCGACTTTATTACGTGCAATCCCGAGTACACTGGGACAAACGTTAAACCTGTGAAGTCCGAAAACCCGACGGCATTAGCGTTCGATGTCACTCCTAAAAATTGCGTTGAATGTTTACACACGTCGTTTGCCAGTGATCAAAATTACGAGACACATTTGACTGTGTTAAAGCCCCAGCGACTGAAACCAGAAACAGACAGCCGGAAACGTTCCAACCAAAACACGCACCCTGTGGCTCAGTCCCGAAGCGCGCATTTTAGGGCCAAAAGGGGGTTCAAAGAGGCAGTGGCGCGTTTTGGCGATCGCCCAAAACGCCCCTGCACCTACCCACCTGCCAGTGGCGAATGTGACAGTTCCAGGCGATGGCCCCGGAATCGATCCCGGACGCCACTGACGCCACTTGACTGAAATATACACATATTGTGTCTATGTTGATTCAGGATTTTGGAGTAGGGGCAGATTAAATATGCGTAAAGAATATGCGTACTCGGCATTATTTATTAACTTTTGGGATAGATTTGAATTATCGTCGCACTAGAGCTACACGAGGGCTATTGGCGACGGGCGTCGTATTTTAGAACCACAGTCAGATGACGAGCCAACACCTGAATAGGCACCCAACGCAACCGTAAAGGCTGACACCGCACGCTGCTTTAGCGACTTTGAAGGATATTTAACGTGCTCTCCTTTACACGGGGTACTATTCGACGGACATTTTTGGCTGCACGAACCGTTTATAGGTCGGCTTTTATTTTGGCGGTGCCCGGACCCGAACCTGGGACCTTTCGCATGCTAGGCGAGTGCCTAACCGACCGGGATCCCCATTCCCCATTAACTTTTGGGAAAACGCGAGATAAAAAAAAAAGCTAACACGAATATTCACGTACATTTCAGATACGTAAGTCCGAAATTAAACTTTTTGAAAGGTAAACAAGTATTTTTTTTTCTTTCAAAATGTTAAACATTATTTTTTGTTATCATCCTTTAAGTAAATACTTTATTTGAATTCTACTTTCAAATTTAACTATTATATTATAGTTTTTTTATTTATATTTAAAGCTAAGTTATTTTTATTTACCATTTTTATTTTTATGTATTTAATGAGATAAGCCTATAGTTTAAAATAATTATCTTTGAAAAACCTTAAAGTTTGGAAAATAAATTGTTCATATTAACTTGTCAAGAGCACGCCATTTTTTAAGCCTGATTATTAAAAAAGAACACAAGGAAAACTTTTTATTTTTTTAATTTTTGTCGTGGATAAAATTACTCTTTAAAATGTTTTGTTTTCAATCATTGCATGATTGGCAATTTTGGTAAAACTGTTTAATAAGTGTAAAATTTACGTTATATTGCTAATAGAATTGTTGAATATTTGAAATATAACGATTTTTTTTTGTTCAATGAGTCATAATTTATTGAGTGAGATGAAAGTTAACTGGGAAATCATGGAAATAAAGACTCATCTTTAAAATTAAACGCTGATAGTTCATTCAATTCAAACATTTGTATTACAACAATAATATTTATTTCATAGCATTGTCGCTTAACAACATTAACTTATTTAAATTATTGTCTTACAACCCAATGATTTTAGTCATTTATATTTAACATAACAACGATAACTAATTCAACCCATTGTTTCGTAGCAATAACTGTTTCAAAGCAGTGTTGTAAAACAATAATAGCTTTTAAAAGTTATTGTCTTATTATAATGGCAACTGAATCAAATCTTTTAAGTGTTATATTTAATTGTAAATTCATTCAATTCGTATATTTCCTTTTCATATATTTTATTTAATATTCAAATTTCCAAAAAATGGCTTAATCTAGAACTTTATAAAATAACTTTTTTACTTACCCCAAACAACAATTCGCATGTTTCACGTCTTTCAGTAACAGTTCTACAGGAATAAAACAAAAGGTCTTGAAAGGTATAGTTTCATTAAAAGTTTCATTTGTTTGTGTAAAAATTATGCTAAATTATACGATAAAATCTGTAGTTTTCTGTGTGTGATAAATACGTCATGTAAAATAATAATTATCGATGCAATCTTTTAAAAATGTGTTTGGGTTGTGAAGGTCCGATATTTATCTATAATAATAAAAGAAAGAGTCTGTATGTCTGTGTGTATGTCTGTGGATCGCAAACGACCTACTTAGACTGCTCTAAAAAATTCGAAATTTTTTAATATAGATTCCTTTTAATACCTACGTGTGCACCTGAGGCTTAGTTTTTTCATATTTGATTGTGATTTTTAATTAATATCATTGGTTTAAAAAAAACGTCATCCACGTGGGATTGCGGGCCCATAACAGGGCTTGAAAATACATGGACCGGGCTGAAACGGGGGCTTGACGCCATCCTCTATTAGTTTGATTGATTGAGTTTGGTTGAGATATGCGCTCGCCCGAAGGCTGCTTCATCCTCTATTAGTGTTTGCTTTTTTAAGTGCGCATGCGCCAACACGAATTAAATTTTGTATTGATTTTGAGTAAGTAAGTAAGCATGCCTCTAAAAGAAAGCAATGCGAAGTTAACGGGTTCCCAGTAAGGCGGGACCATACTGCTAGTTATCATAATATTTGTATTTTGAATTTCTAACTCTATGCAGAATTACTCTTTACTGTAGTATAAGGCGAGTATATTAAATAGTTATTATCACTACAATTTTACATTAACGACAATTGGAGAGAAAAATTGCTTTGAAAATAAGATTTCTGCCTAAATTGGTTAAAATTGCCGGCCACGATTCTTTAGTTTATTCCAAATCTGGTAACCCCGAAAAATTGGTATAGTGGTAACCTTTGGCGAAATTAGCAATTTCGAATTGTTAATGTATTTCAATCTAAAATGCATATAATTTATTCTGAAGTTTTCTTATACTTATCTTGTATTAATTATATGCTTAATGATTTTAAGTAATTATTTACTTTTTTAAATCAATTCTTCAACTCTCCACTTTTTTTTATAAATCTGGTCTGCAATTTAATGAATTTTTCCGTTGTTTTATGTCTGCTGTTTTGAAATTATGTAGCATTTTTAGTCATTTCGAGATGGCAGCCATCTCGGCAAGTGCCGGGGTTTGTTATCATTTCCCGAATTGGCGATATTTCGAAAAAACCGCCAAATCCGGCAACGTTTCTTTAGTTTAACCGAATAAACAGTATAAATACAGTATAAAACAGTATACAGTATACAGTAATAAACAGTATAAAACTGAATAAAAGTATAAGACAGATGAAAACCATACTCCTAAACAATTTACGTGGTACAAATGAAGTTTTAAGAAAAACTAATTTAAGAACTTAATGTTCAGCTTTATTTAATTTGATTTTTTATTCAAATAAAAATGCTTCACACAACAAAAAAAGAGCTTCACATTGATACAATTAGCCAAATGTGTCAGATTAAGACACATTTAAAACGTTATTAAAATGTACCACATTGAATGTACAAAAAACATGTAAATAATTCTATTGCATTTATTAAATATTTTTCAATTTATTCTAACAACTTTCTTTGTATAAATATAAAAAATGGAAAGATATTAATCATCTTTCATTTTTTGCTCTTATGTTTAGCAAAAAAAAAACTAATGGGGTTGTTTCACGGATGATCTTTCAACAGCTTTGCGATCTTGTTTTCCTTTTTCGCGAATTACTTTTGTTTTGGTTGTTTGGTAGAGATATATTCACGTTTGTGTGCTGGCCAAGCACACGTCAACCTGAATACCTGTCTACCAACCAATCAACCAAAACAAAAGTTATTCAAGAAAAATGAAAACAAGACTGCGAAGCTGTTGCCAGATCCTCCATAAAACAATCCCATTCATTATTCTGTCAAAAAGTTATAGACCTAATTCTTTTTTTAAAAAAATATTTATTTGAAATATACTTTCAAATTGAACTATAACATTGCAACTTCTAATTTTTATTTAATGACGAAGTATATTCATTACTCCCAATACATACTATTTTTTTTTACCTCCTACACATATTTTTTTTATTTAATGAGATAAAAGCTATAATTTAAAATAATTATCTTTGAAAAACCTTACTTTAAAAAAAAATTGCCCTAGTTTACCTGTGAAGAGCACACTGTCTATTAAAACTTGGGTATTAAAATAATAAATGGATATTATAAATATTTGTTTATTCTTATTTTATATTTTTGTCATTGATAAATTTATTCATTCAAAGAAATATTTTTTAATCATGGCATGGTTGGCAAATTTAGTAATACTTTTTAACTTTGTATTAAATTGTTATTGAAATTGAATATTTTCAATTATCAATATTTTTATAATTCAATGGATGTTATATTATTGAGTGATTTGTTGCAAGAGAAATAAATCATGGGAAAAATGACTGATATTCTTTAATTTGAATTGGATAGGTGTTTTTGTAAAAAAAATAGATTTTCTGTTTTCCTTTTATTTTGAACCTGCTTATCTATTAGCTTTAATTTAAGACCAATATTATCGATTTCTGTTTAGAGGTTTTCTTTTCATAAGCATTTTTCAAATACTCTGTCTATTAGTTGCTACCTATACCTTACCTTTCTTTTGCGTTTCCTGAAACATAAGGTTTTTCAACAGCTAGGAACATTTTTCTATAAAAGATATCAACACGTTTTGTATTATTACTTTTTCCCCATTAATAGCTCTTTGATTTAAACTGAGGAATTTTATATATATCTGCTAAAAAAATTATGTATTTTTAAAACGGATTATTTGGGGGTTTTCTAACACACGTTTTTTTTTTTTTTAAATAACGGTACAAGTATTTTTTATACTGTGAAATATCCTCAGTTTATATCAAAGAGCTATATGTAAGGAACAAACTATGGAAATAGTATAATGATATATCATATAGTTCCTGAGGAAAATGCTCCAAAAGTTAGTAAAATTAGCGTGGGCGAGATATAACCATCCGACTCCCCTTAAACAATGGTCTAATGGCACACACACAACATAACTTATTTAAATCAAACCTTGGTCTGATAACAATGCTGTTTCGAAGAATTGCCGTGCAACAATATAGCTCACTCGAATTATCGTCTTATAATAACTGATTCAATTCAAACCTTTGACTGATAACAAAGCTAACTGTTTCAAAGAAGTGTCTTGTAACAATGTAGCTTATTCGAACAATTGTCTTAAAATAACTGCTTCAGTTCAAACCTTTGCCTGATAACAACGCTGTTTTGAAGAATTGCCGTGTAACAGTATAGCTTATTCGAACTATTGTCTCATAATAACTGAATCAATTCAAATCTTTGCCTGATAACAATGCTGTTTTGAAGAATTGCCGTGTAACAATATAGTTTATTCGAACTATTGTCCTATAATAACTGAATCAATTCAAACCTTTGCCTGATAACAATGCTGTTTTGAAGAATTGCCGTGTAACAATATTCAGTTTCGAAGAATTGCCGTGTAACAATATAGCTTATTCGAACTGTTGTCATATAATAACTGAATCAATTCAAATTCTAGATAACAATGCTAACTGTTTCAAAGAATTGCCGTGAAACAATACAACTTATTCGAACTATTGTCTTATAATAACTGAATCAATTCAAACCTTTGCCTGATAACAATGCTGTTTTGAAGAATTGCCGTGTAACAATATAGCCTATTCGAGGTATTGTCTTATAATAAGTGATTCAAACCTTTCTCGCGTGACAATAACAGTTTACTGAAACAATTGTCCCATAATGGTAACAACTGCTTCAAATCATTGTCTTGTTACAGTGGCGCCGGAACCGGTATGGCAGGTATGGCAGCTGCCATACCAACTTTTGCACAGATTATGTGTTATGGTTTTTTTCTTGATTTCACAGAATCAAATCCAAAAGTGACCGATATTATACAATGTCAAAGAAAACAAAATGCCAAAAAATGATGATTTTGGGGCATAACTTTTGCATAGGCATCCGAATCCGAAACAGTAATTTAAAAAAGTAGCGAAAACCAATGTAGCATTGTTTCCTCACCAACGACAAAACAATTTTTGTAAAAATTCTTTCGAAATGATCTTCTTTCGAAAAATGCTTTGGAAATTTTTATAAAATGTAAATCAAAACTAATAATTCAATCAAATACATTTATTACATATTAAATAACTAATAACTTAACCGTACTAACTTAAATTATAAAACTTTATGTATATATTTTTTATCTTAACATCATCATTATTTTTATGAATTAGTTCATTTTATTTAATAGAATTTACTTAACAATAAATAATAAAATCTAAATTACAAGATTTAATATTCATAATTTAGTTAATATTTAATAATTTACATAATTATTGAAAATATAGTATGTATTGAAAAAAAAGCTTTTTAATCAAACTTCTAATAAATGTAAATATTTTTTTGACAACCTAAAAAAATATTTATTTGTTAAATAATATATTATAGTTGAAACATGTAGAGGAGGGGAGGGGGGGTAGATCATCGAGGCATTTCTTGCCATACCTCTAAAAAATAAGTTCCGGCGCCACTGGTCTTGTAACAAAAAAATACTGTTTCATACCATTTTCCTACAACAGCAATAACTTATTCAAATCATTGTTCCACAGCAATAACTTTTTTCGTTTAAACTAATATAATGGAGTTTTGAATAAAGTGTGAAATAACATTGATAACTGCTTCAAAACATAATCTTACAATTTAGAGTGGTGTAAGAATTTAAAATTATAAGTTGGTTGGTAGACATATATATTCAGGTTTGTGTGCTTGGTCAGAGACCCGCTTATAAACCCTTGTCAAGTAAGACAGACAGAAAATACACACACATAAGTTTATCCATCTAATTTTTAGAGACAGGGGCCAACTAGAGGATCCCCAGAATTGACTTGTCTCCCCCAGAGGTATTGATCGGGCATGGGAACTTGGAGGACTTGTGACCACGCCGGATTTAACGTACAACATTCATCATTAGTGTACACGGGGGTCTTCGGAAGGCAGCGGGACTCGAACTTTCAACCTTATAGGGATTCCAGTCCAAGACCTTACCGATCAGGCTATTCCGGGCCCATTATCTTCTAAGTGTGCCACTACTGAAATCCAGGAATGGAAGCAGGTATGATCTACGTCATGTGAAACAAGCCAATTTCAAAAAGCATAAAAAGTTCAGTTTACTTCCCACAACCCTTTAAAACTCATTCCAACTCTTTTCTCATAAAAAGAACTTATCTTTAAAGACAAAAACCGCATTCTAATAAGAACAACAACCCAAACACAAAAGCACGCAAATAGGCTTAGGGAAAAGCATACTTCCTTCCGTTAGCTATTACTTAAGTAGAAATTCAACTAAATCCACCATTTTGGAAAAAAAATTTCTACAAGTAATCTCTTCGAAAACCAACCAATTAAGCTGAAGTACTGAGAACCCAAAGTATAGGCGAACTTCGAAGAAGACTCTCCTATGAATAATAACGATGTTAAACTCCCGCTTCTTCTTAAAACCCCCAATAGAATATGCGGTTACCGTTAAACTCCCTGTTATGTAAATTCTGCTGGAACGCTAGTATAAAGCTTAAATTACGCTGCTTCTTTTGGAACGATAAATAAAATAAACTTGATAAAATGGCTATTCGAAGCATGTTCTTTTTTGTGGTGTTTAGACTTTATAAAGAATTAGTGTAGTGTAGTTCTTCATGGATCATTTGACGGAGTTGAGTTGTTTTTTCTTCTTCTTTTTTTTAGAATGTCGAATAAGAATCGGAATCACTACTTGAATCGATGTAAGTGGCCGAGATGCTAAGCTTAAAGATTTTTTGGGGGGCTTGGACCAATAAATGTTTTCAGTATTTTGCATTGTTGTCAATTTTAAGTGTTTTTAAATGGAAGTTAGATGGTTACGATTTTTTCTTTTGATTTTTTATATGTTTGTTGTGGTGAATAAAACTAAACTAGGAAATGCTCGATTTTCAGAAGAAATAAATCAGGAATTGTAAGGAATGTAAAAGAATGAAGTCACAGTAAAATGTACTAGAAACGTACTGCGTACACAAATAGTTACAAGTCTTATTTATTGGTTGGAATTGATAAACATATAAAAACAGTTGGAACCTCTAATGCTAAAGAGTAAACTTGTTTTTAATGCTTAAGGTTTTAATATAAACATTCAATATATTTTAAATTAAATTTTTTCTATTGAATGCTTTATAATTACTTATCTCATAAATGCTTTAAATTATAAAAGAAAGTTAACGAAAAGGACATGTTTCAGGTTGGTTGGTAGACATATATATTTAGGTTTGTATGCTTGGTCAGAGACCCGCTTATAAACCTTCATCAAGTAAGACAGACAAATTACACACACACTTAAGTGGCAAATGCTGCCATCTATCGCCACCACCACAATTTTGACATGTCCTTGAAGGAGAGAGAAAGTCTTCAGAGACCTGTACTCGTTTGAAACTGCACTTCCAGTCCCACAGTTTTAACGAGCACGTACTCTGCATATACTCGGCGGGTCTTCAGTGGCATCGGGACTCGATCGCGGGACCTTCCGATTCCGAAAACGAGACCTAAACCACTATTCTACACACGGCCCCTTAGTAGGGGAGAGTGTTGTTCCTTGGGACGCTTGTACCTTGGGACACTGACAATTTCTAAAACATATTTTTTAAATATATTTTTTGCCAATTTGTGTTAAGGTTGTCATGGGTACAGTAATAACATATAAGAGAATGGACCACAAAAAAAAATAAGTTGTTAGGCCGATTATATCCAGTGGTATGAGGGTCTAAAGTCGAATTATGCCAAAAAGGTGGCCCACTTACCCCACCTTACCCTACATTGTTTACTTCTAATAGTAGCCTTAACCAACAGACATCATCAAAATAAAATTTAACACTAGCATCATTGAATTGATGAATTGGTGACAAAAAATAATATTTCATTACCCCAAAGTAAATATTTTTCTCATTCTAATATATTTTTTTACCTTTGTACTTTTACAAAAATTCAACTGCATTTTATTTTCTTCATAAACGAGAAGATTTTAAAATATTTTGGTTATGAGAAAATAATGATAATGCATTTAGATCGGCCACTATCTTGTTTTTATTTAAACCATGTAGTGTATTGTACCTTGGGACAGTAAAGCACATTGTATCATCATATAATGTTAAATAATTTAGACTTGCAATTTTGCTGTATAATTTAAATTATTCTTGAATTATGAAGTTTTATTTGTGTAGTTCCTTGAAAAAACAAAGTTTGTTTCATGACACAAATTAGTTCAAGTGTATGACTATTGACGGAATTATAAAGTATGTCCCCACGATACAACATCATATTGTACCTTGGGACAGTTTATCCTCTCTACTTTAAATGAGTGGCAATTTTTTAATATCAAGCTGCCACAATTTTAAAAAAATATATTAGAGAAGAATATATTGGTGTGTTGAAGTGCTGCTTTTAAATTTTTATTTTGACTATAATTATCGAAGAAAAAAATTAAAATGCAAAAATTGTCCAAAGGTACAACACTCTCCCCTTCTAGTGATTCTTATGAAATGGTAAGCTACATCCGCTATATTGATTAGAAATGTTGCCACCCAAGACGTAAAACAGTAGCGAACACTAAATTTAGAGCATTTTTATTTAAACTGACCATCCCTCCCCAAATTGTAAGTTTCTACATTCGGATGTGTAGGAATATTTCAAACTTTTTTAAAACGTCTAAAACTACATTCATTTAGCAAAGACAACTACCTGGCTTCTGATGATGTATCGAAAATTCATCCCAACTTTCATTCTTTGCCTTCGTTCTACCAATGTTCTCATTGGTACTCTGCTCTCACATGACATCTTCACCTATCATGGCTCGAGAAAGAATTAAATTTTACTGAGTATTTCTGTTGCCACTTAAAATCTAAAGCATTCCCCCTCCCTTCAAACTCTTATTTTCTGACAATTCAATGCAAAAACAATCACACAGTTCAGCAAACTTCATTAAATCAAGATGAATGAGTCAACTAATTTTCCTCATCTTTTTAGCCACAACATTTATTCTCAAGATGCGTTCTAAAACGTTTAATTCATTTATGTTTTTTTGCCAGCCATTTTAGTTTTGAGTCTAGTGATTTTCCTCATCTTTTTAGCAACATTCATTCACAAGATACATTCTAAACCGTTTATTTCATTCTTTTTTTTGCCCGCCATTTTAGTTTTGGATGCCTACCAATAACAAAACCATTTGACGAACAAAGGCGAATACAGCTGGTGAAGATGGCGTAGATTCGGGTTCTTATTTTTGTTTGGGTTTCTCGAGTTTTGCTGTCTCTTTGAGAATGGCAGACGATTTGGAGTGTGAAAGATGGAACGTAATGACTGGATGGAGTAAAGTGAAGAGAAGTGGTTCTTTTTTTCTTCTTCGGCTTCACTTAGTTAGAATGGAATCTATGAAGGATTTTGTATTTGTTTTCTTTATCTGGTGTTGTAATGTTTCGTTACTTTGTAATATAGATTTTTTTTTCATTTTAATAAATTAGGTTGAGCTATCATTGCATTAGAACATGTAAGAGTATAATGTGAAGCACGACGCCTTGCAAATACAAATAAAAAAATTGTCGACCAACAACAGGTCAGAGGCCCCAAGGTTGGTCCAAAATAAATATAATATTATGAGGCACAACATAATCTGAAAAAGCATTCCACTCATTGACAATTTCAATTGTAAAAATTTTTTCCTTACCAAGAGTTCTATTGGGGCTGGGGAGCCCAGTCGGTTAAGCACTCGCTTAGCATGCGGAAGGTCCCAGGTTCGGGTCCGGGCATCGCCAAAATATCTGCCGACCTATAAACGGCCCGTGCAGCCAAAAATGTCCGACGAATAATACCCCGTGTTAGGGAGTGCACGTCCTTCAAAGTCCTAACGCTGCGTACGATGTCGCCCTTAACGGTTGCGTTGGGTGCCTATTCAGGTGTTGGCTCGTCACCTGACTGTAACTCTAAAACACGACGCCCGTCGCCAATAGCCCTCGTGTAGCTCTAGTGCGACGATAATTCAAACCCAAGAGTTCTATTAGAGGAGTCGGACTGCGTTGTAAAAATGTTAAAGGGTAGATGGGCAAGAATTTAAGAAAAATAATAATAAAATTATTTGAACATAAAAATATCGATCTCTTATTATTCTTTATAATTACGCACCTTCACCATCACCAAGGTACGAGCCTCCTTTCTCATGTACCCTCAGCAGAAAAGATACCTAACCAAATTTATTTATTTTTATTCGAAATAATTTTTAAAAAAATCGGAAAAATAAAAATAACTTTTGACATGGTGGGTGAAGATGGCCAAGATTGCCATCGGTCTTATGCCTTTACTTTCCTTTCGGGGACTGAGGATCCCAGTCGGTTAGGCATTCGCCTAGCATGCGAAAGGTCCCAGGTTCGGGTCCGGGCATCGCCAAAATAAGTGCCAACCTATAAACAGCCCGTTTAGCCAAAATTATCCGACGAACAATACCCCGTGTAAGGGAATGCACGTTAAATATCCTTCAAGTCCTAACTCTGCGTACGATGTCGCCTTTAACGGTTGCGTTGGGTGCCTATTCAGATGTCTGCTCATCATTTGACTGTGGTTCTAAAATAAGACGCCCGTAGCCAATAGCCCTCGTGTAACGACGATAATTCAAACCTAACCTAAAATTATTTATAATTACGCACCTTCACCACCACCAAGTCAAGTAATGAGCCTCCTTTCTCATGTACCCTCAGCAGGACAGATATTTAACCAAATTTATTTTTTTGGATTTGAAAGATTTAAAAAAAATCGGAAAAATTAAAAATAAATTTTGGCATATTAGTTGAAGATTTCTATCCGTCTTCTGCCCTTACTTTCCTTTCCAATTCCGTTTTATCTCGGATTTTAGATTTTTTTTGTTTCAAAGGTATGACACTAGATATCTGTACTCTTACATTTTCTTCATACGTCTGTATGTCAGTCTTATAGTCAATGCCCCTTTCTATGACCGTTCTACACACCGTGCTAACCCAACTTAGGTAATAACAAAGAGTAAAAAGGCAGGGGGAAAGCACGGTTTGTCGTTAGTTGAAAACTCTTGTAAGACGTAATATTTCAAAATGATCTGAATACAATTTAACCAAAATGCACTTTTCATTCAGATAAACTTGCCAAATTTTCTCAAATAATATTTAAATATGTTAGACTTTAAACGAAATTAATGTTTTAAACATGTTTTCTGGATGGATTCCCAAATAATTTATGGAACTCTTTTACATCGGCCGGCGGAAGGATCTTCTCCATAGCATATTTCCATTTACCCAACTTAGGTTGGCAAGGAGTGTAAAATAGAATGTATAGCAGGTTAATAACACTCTCATTTTGAGGGTAAAATCGAAACAACCAATGAAATCGCAGGAAGCCAAAAAAAATTATTGGAGTTTGCATCATCTGAAAGAATGTCATTGATTCCTTTCAAGTTATCTATTAAATTAAAACTTGATGAAAAATACATGATCAAAGCTTTTTTATCCTGTAGTGTAGATGATACTATAATTAGTGAAATATTCTTCCTATCTTAAAAAGACAGAGCATCTGGCATCATTCCAAAACTAGGAATTATTTTATTTTTTATTTATGCGAAAGCTCCAGGTGTTAGTCTTCATCTCAACTCTACTCTTATTTCTAACGTCATAGTTGCAGCCAAAGAATATGGAAGTTCTTTTCTCTTCTTAGATTTTGGAAAAAGTTCTGGGGATTAGAGTTTTTGGTTTACATAAAGCAGATGCGTGTAGTTATCAGAGGGGAGTGAATTTATTTATGATTTTTTTTATCTAGATAGATTTCTTTTATTCTGATGAAATAAAGTTATACCTTTCAACATTTATATTTCATTTATTTACCACGGTATTTTCCGTTGATATATATTTTATTAAGTTTTTTTAGTTATAAATAAAGTTCTTTTCTAAATTTATAAAGATTTGATTTGCATTAAGTAATTTTAAATTGATCTACATTTTCTAAGTAATTGGTATTGTAGTAATTAGATGGATGTTTTGAGTAGAACATATATTTTCCCAAGAATAGGGTACATAACAAATATTAATTGTCAAAACCATCTATGTGATATTGAAACACCTATTTAAAGACTGTGAGATTTTATAACGAAATATAAATACTTGAAAAAGTAACTACTGTGGATTGTTTTAAAACAATTTACAGCAGAAATATAGTTTTTTAAAAATATTTATCTTGATATCGATGAGTTGCACATTTTATTAACATGCAGTGAAAACTAGTTGTAACAAGAACTTTTATCGTATTACTCATTCTTTAGAAAGGGTTTCGTTTAAGGGGACAGGGGACAAAACGAATATTCAAAACATCAAATTTTCATTTTAACTTTCAATCACTAAAATGAATATTTACCACACATTTTATATAATACGCATCTGAATATGGGGTTGGAGTTCTCAAATTTGGTAGTTAATTTCAATATAACTTTGTTGCCAGTTTCATATGTCACTATTTTAAAACACCGATTAGCTTAGCTTTTTTTACACTTTCCAGCACAACTATTGCATGTATCTGAAAATATTTTTTATAGAAGTAAAAAAATCCATTCTACGCAAGTAACTTAAGTTTGACGATAAAACATTCATAATTTTAAGTTATTAACCTAAATAGAAATTTTGCTCACTTCTTAAATGAGAAAAATGAATGTTAAAATTATATATTAACAACAAATAAGTGATACGGCCTATTTTGTTGCTTTTATAGCACAGAATAGGTATAATTTTAGAGTTTCAGGCTTGTCCCTAAGTAACTATCAAACGTAATTTTTTCTAAGACTTCTTTGCAAAACATACTTTTTAGCATATATTTGTATGAAAAGTATGTTTAGTTGATACATAAGAATATACGTGTGGGATTTTGCTCGGGTCTTAAGAGGATAAATTGCTCTAGTTTAGCTGCATTGCACCGCAAATCCAACACAAAACCAAATTCCTCAAGGAAATGAAGATTTCTTGCCCATTACTTTTAATCTTCGCATTCGATGGCTTTTGCCACGGGCCATAGAATATTCCCGGAAGTCAATTCATTACATGCAAAGAACAACTGTGAAAACTTCGGCAGTTTCGTAAACACATTAAAACCAAAGACCTTATTGGATATAAACTGGGCTTTTTCAAACTTAAGAGGTGACCTTCATCGGTAACGTGACTTGGTACCAAGTCATGTGGTTTGGCCGAGATGATTTGTGCGTATTTCTAATTAATTGCAATACTCTCGTTTTAATTGTTCTATATTAGACGTAACAGAAGATTTCGACAATATTGATTATGTAGAAAATACAAAAAAAATAGTTATCTAATCACGCGTGTGTAATTAATCTATCTGTACGCATTTAATAACAGTTATTAAAATAAGTGGAATAACAATCTTTTGAGTCTTTTGACCGTCAAAAAGTAATAGAGGTTTCTGCTAGGGTTAATGTCGTGTGATGACTGATGTTATACTGTGACACATGCTCAGACAAGCAAGCTGCTCCCAACCCCTTACACCCAACCCGGTATTCCTTATGGTTTCGCTAATATGGCGACTGTCACAACCGTACCCAGGCTCTCCTACAATTAAAACAACATTTACCTATCCCTTCCTGCTAACCCGAAGAGTTAGGAAATAGATAGAGCGGCCCATGTATGTGCGCAGTAACGCACAAAAGAAGCAGGCTAAAGCGGTGCGTCTTGGAATACCTCAGTGCCAGTTTCCATAGTTTTGGCTTCTATGTTAGGCGCAGCTCAGAAAATCGCTAAAGAGGTGCATCTTAGGATACCTCAGTGCCAGTTTGTAGCTCGAAAAACCTGACAGTCCTTCTTCAAAGCATTTGAACTGATAGCCCCTCTACTCCTCCTTCCTAACTCTATGTGCTAAACCTGACGTCACCTTGTATTGGGAGCAGTTACCTAAACGGCAGCGATAAATTGCCAAACGTAGAACCTTTCTCACCAAATTACTGACTTGGCGCGATTCATATGGACTCCTCCTTCTGGGGTCTTTTTAAAACTACATTAGTAGCTGTCCATTCTATTTGTGTCGCTGCTTAAAACTTCTTTAATTTTACTTTTTTTTCTTCTTAAATTCCAGCTATGGTCGTTGAAAAAAAGACGCTAAGTTTTCGTTACGGAAAATTACGCCTAGCAAGATAACCGGAGCGGTTATTTTAATGAACAACCCTCATTAAAGTTTTTTCATTTTTATTTATTTTTTTTTATTTTCAACTTACTTATGGAGAAAGTAGAAAGAAAAAAAAACTGTACGCATAAGAAAATTGCTGAGAGTGTAAACTCGTTTTCAACGCATGAGATTTCAGTTGGGTTGGTTTTAGGTGACGAACTTTCTTCAAGCTTTCATTTTTGTTCTTCTTGCAAACTGTGCTGCGATTAGTCATCTGTCAAAGTTATTAACTTTTTTTTTATTTGCAAACTTAATATAGTTTTCCTAGTTTCCCAAAAAATGATAAATCTATGAAAGTTTTGATAATGACAGTTTATTGGGAGTAGTTAAGAGAATCAGGGCTCTAACTAGTTTTCCGAAGATTGGCTTTTTTTATCTCTTATACTATATTTCACTTTAAAAAAAATCTTAGATTTAAAACTGCTGTACGGATAATCTGCTTTGTATTTAGTAATCAAAATTTATCGAAGAATTATTCCTGTCCCTTTCTTTTCTATATATTTTTATAAAAGTTAGAATAGTTAGTTATAGAAGTTATACGAGACAAAAAATTTGAAAAAAAGTTCTTCAAAAAGTTTCATGCCTCAAATTTGGTGCACAAATTAAATAGTTTAATAAAACTCTGTTCATTAACCCCGTAAAGCAATAACTTTTTTTTTTTCATTCCGAAAATATATTTGTATCTTTAATGCTCAAACATTATGGATGGAAAACAACTGTATTGAAATTTAAATAGTTTAAATTTTTAAAAATTTTACCACATACCAAAAACCAACTACAAAATTCCAATTTTGATAAGAATGATTAGAAAACTACTAGATATATTTTAAATTAACCCTTTTTAACTATAATTAACTTTTCAAAACAATTTATTTGTAATTTAGTACTAATATTATTATTCTTTGAATACTGCCAAAGACGTAATTTCACAACAGTTAATAACTTCATTCTTTAATTTTGAATACACTTTTACAACTGCATCTATGATTTTTATTAGTAACTAAAACTTCAAAATGGAATGTAATACATGGTAAAAACACAGATTTGTCGAGAGGTAGCTCTACTTTAATAGAATAAAGTGGATTATGTTACTTGTTGCTATATGGCAACAGTATGCAATTGAGGGTTAAACAACAAGTGTGAATTTGTTTGAATAAAAAAAAATTAAGAACCATGAAATAATGTAATTATAAAGTAGTATTAATTCTCCATTGGAGAACTGCTTTTTTAAGTCAGGTGTTGTGTAAAAATTGGATGTATACAACCCTTGCATTATCACGGCCAACTCAACAAATAAGGCCAGTGAAGCCCTCTTTAACGTCCGACTATCCGTCCGCTTCGGGTTCTCATCTGTTCTGAAAGCGTGTTTAATTAAAATAAGTTGGGCAAAATATACTTTAGTTAATTCGCAAAAAAAGTCATGTAAGAAAGGCAATTTGGCTTTTTAAAGTGATAATTAAAACTATATGTTGTGGAATTAGATTGAAGTAATTTAAAGTGAGAAAAGCAAAAACTTGATTAACCCTTTCAGTCCCAAAAATTTACTACACTACAGAAACATCTGATATTCACAAAATAAGCTTATTTTAGGTCAAATATACGAATTACATAAGAAAAAAAATTCATTTAAATTTTTTATATGGTTTTTTAAACAAAGCCAAAATTTTTTAATTGTGGAAAACAACAAAATGAAAATATATGTATTACCTAAAAACGCTTCGAGTTATATATTTTAAGGTATCTGACTATATTATTTTTAAAAAATTAGTAATATTTTAACCGAAATAGTTTAAATTGTGTTTTAAATATGTGGAACTGAAGTGAACTTATCAAAAATCAGGAGAAACACTTGTTGACTATTTTATAAATAAAAAAAATAGTAGTTTTGACTTCTATTGAGATTAATGTAAAATATTGTCTGATAGAACAAAGTGTGAAGAATCGAATGATGTGTGTTTGGATGCCATAACGGGACATAAAAATTTTGAAAAAAATATTGAAAGTGATGATGCCAAATGGCGTCACTGGGACTGAAAGGGTTAAAGCTAAGATAGCACATGATTGTAATTTTTTTTTTTTTAGCGCCTTGAAATTTTCCGTTTTTTTCCTTTTACATTTCTCCTAAACTACTACGAAATATGTAAAATGCTTCTTGCGACTTGTAATAAATGTTACGGCTCACATTTTCGGGCAAAAAATGTAGACCTGTTCGGAACTTGAAAAGTATAGTTGGCAGCACGGAAAAAAGGTTTTGTACTTTCTCTTCGGAACATTCGCGTCACCTGGGGCTGTAAGGAGCCTAGTGGTTACGATCTCGGACTCCAGATCGGAAGGTTGAGAGTTCGAGACCCGGTGCCACTGAAGACTTACCGAGTATATGCGGAGTACGTGCTCGTAAAATCTGTTGGGTCCGAAAGTCCTGTGGTCGGTCATTGCGCAGTTCACCATGGGTACAGGTTCCTGGAGAAAATTTCCCTCCCCTTCAGGGACATGTCTAAATTGTGGAGGTGGCGACAGATGGCAGCATCTGTCATATGTGTTTGTGTGTGTCTTGTGTTGTCCTACTTGACGATGGCTTATAAGCGGGTCCTTGCGACCAAGCACACAAGCCTGAAAATATATTTCAACCAATCCAAATCCAAATTCGCGTCACCTGACTGTGGTTCTTTAGAACCATACGACGCCCGTCGCCAGTAGCCCTCGTGTAGCTCTAGTGCGACTATAATTCAAAACCTAACCTAACATTTGGAACATCCGACAATACAAACCAGACGGACAGCGTGACATCACGAAAAGCTTCAGCAGCCTAAAAGTTCGGTGCAGGTAGAATCTAGCTACCATTATGGCTTGTGGTAGAATTATCATCAAGCAAGTTTATAATCCTACTCAGCTAAAAATTTCCGTCGAAAGATTTACCACTTTTGAGGTGTATAAAAGTTCTGGTATTACCAAGAAAGTGGTAAATACACACTTCATATAGTGGTTGCAACTAGAAAGTTCCATGACTATGGTGCACCAACCTTGCACCCAATTTGTTATAACAGTGTATTCTATTTATTTCTCCAAAACTTCGTCTCTCCATATTATTCCGCAGATTTTAAGCAGTTTTAGTAGTTTAAACAAAACACTTCTGGGAAAATCTTGGGAATGCATGTCTTATGATAATGTGGCGTGTAAAAGATCCCTAGAGGGTCCATTTGGCTTGGATTCTTTCGGCATGCTTTGACATCCACATAGGTTCATTGTAATCTGCGCGTTAAAATTGGAAGCTAGAGTCACCTAGATGGTGCCACAAAAAATGGCTCTCAGTTCTGGGGAATATGCCTAGTCTGCAAAGCCTTGACCGCCAAAGTTGCAGCCCCTTTAGATGAAGAAAAAAATCCTTTTTTTAATTTACCACCATGCCATTAACAATTTTTCAAGTTTTTCTGTGCGACAGATGACAACTTTAAAGCATTGGCCATATTTTAACCCTGTACTTTTACAAGGATAGTCCACTCAACCATGCCAGGTATAACATTGGAAAGGGAGAATGAAATTTAGTAATTACGATCAACGAGACCCCTTGGCGATAAAATTGCATAATTTATCAGCCGGAGTGCATGGGATCATGCCAAGACGTAATCGAATTTTGGGCCTTAAACATATTCGTTGGCACGAAAAGCCATACCTGAGACTAACAATAAAAGGGGGGGGGGGGGTTGGACAAAAACAATCTAAGTCCATTCATAACTTGACCCATTCTAGGTATGAAGCACTCAAACTTAAAAGCTGTTTTGGTGGGTTTAGAAATAAGTTAGTTTTAGAGCAATAATGGTTCAAGATTGGAATGAAATTGGATTTGTTTTGTTATGATAAACCCAAATGAACTTTGCATTAGAATAATTGCAATTGCTTGTTAATCGTTGAGTATATTTTGAAACAAAAACAGGTTACTGTGGTTTGCTATTGGATACAAAACAGTCTTGATAAATAAATAGAATTACATTATTCAAAGCATATAAGTTTTCATTTTTAGTTATTAGCTGATTGAAGAGGATAATAAAATAACTAAGCGACATATCTTTGAAAAAATTGAGATTTTTAGGTCCCAATGAACATGTTATCTTTTAAAGATAACATGTTTTCCCTTTCCCATGAACTTAAAGTTAGGTATATTTTTTTTACCATTTGCAAGTACAGTTTTTAATTGATTTAAATGTAAATTAAAAACTTTAAAGCTCAAATTACCGTTTACACCGTTTTGTCACTTAGCACGTTCTTCAACTAAGCTCTACAATTGTTATTTATTATTGGCAATAGTAGTACACTATTGAAACAAACAAGCGATTTTAACTAGGTCTGAGTTAATTTTCACTTCTCCAGTGTCAAAAATGCACTTCCCCTATAGGAAAGGATCCTTTGTATGTTAAACATGCGATAGGATCACTCCAAACGAGTGTCTTTTAACTCAGTCTGAGTTAATATTTACTCCTTTCCAGTGTCGAAAATGCACTTCTCCTGCAGGAGTTGTTTTGACTCTTTTGTTTTAAGAATGTAAAATGGTAGTAGACTAAAAGGATTCGGAAGCTTGGCTTCAACATATTTGTAACGCAATTGCACTAATGGCATTTGATATCGTTAATTAAAAAAAATGTTTAATAAATATAACTTTAAACAAGCTATCATTAAGAATTTGGTGTTAAAATTGAAATGGTCACTAATATCGGCATTAGTTATAAGTTAACGGTTAACATATATATCGGAGCAGGGCCGCTCAGAGACTATGACATATGGGTGTATACACACTCTTAAAACAAAAGAGTGAAATCCACTCCAGTTGGAGAAGTGCATTTTCGACACCCTAAAGGCATGCATATTTTCTCAGACTGAGTTAAAATCACTCGTTTGGAGTGATCCTGTCGGAGGTTTAACACACAAAGGATCCACTCCAAAAGGAGAAGTGCATTTTCCAGTCTGGAGGAGTGAAATCCACTCAGACTGAGTTAAATTAGGAGTGTTTGTTTTAAGAGTGCAAGTGTTCTATACAAGTGGGTTACAGTCAAACGGAATGAAAAGGTAATTATAAGGCGTCAATCTTAAAGCAGAACACTCATAAAAAAAGAGGGAAATCCGCTCCTAAAGGACAAGTGCATTTTCGACACTGGAAAGGAGTGAAAATAAACTCCTAAATCGCTCCTAATCCCATTGAAATGGCTCTTTTGTTGAGGGGAAGTGCATTTTCGACACCGAAAGGAGTGAAAATTAATTCAGACAGAGTTAAAATCGCTCGTTTGTTTTAAGAGTGTACAGACAGTTTATAACAGTTAAATTCATTCTCAATGAACGGTATTTAATATTAAAGAATGTATCAATATCTTTTGTTGAGGGGAAGTGCATTTTCGACACCGAAAGGAGTGAAAATTAATTCAGACAGAGTTAAAATCGCTCGTTTGTTTTAAGAGTGTACAGACAGTTTATAACAGTTAAATTCATTCTCAATGAACGGTATTTAATATTAAAGAATGTATCAATATAACAATGACTTATTTTCAGATTTTTTTTTTTTTTTTGTGTAGCGTGTAGACCTTTTAATACCAACAATTGTGGATAATATTTTTGCCTAATATGTACAAATAAGTCCGAACTGGTTTTGTTGTATCATGCAAAAAAATAATGCTTATTTTAAAGCAAAGCTTAATAATAAAAATTATATAAGTTATAGAAATTATAGAAGTTTTGAAAGAAAATTATTTCAACGAGTCATTTATTTATTATAGAAAAATTAAAATAAACCGAACAAGGTAACTTCGTGATTTACCAAAAGGTAAATATATATCAAATTTACTCTTACTGTACAAAATGCTATTCTCATCTTAAAGCGCTACTAATTACATTGTCAAACATTTCACTGTCCCCAGCACAAGAAAAAAACAAAAAAAGATTGGCATTTGATCAAATTTAAAAGAAAACTTCCACCACTAAACAAACACAGCCAAATGCTTTCCATCAGAAAACCTAAACAAAACATAGCCTCGAACAAAAACCAACAAATTACTCGTGGCTTTTAGAATTTAAGCAAGAACTTGTGCTAAGTACAGGGTGAGGCAAACAAAAGTGGCCCCGGACTAGATATAAGAATACGACAGAAATGTTGCCAAGTCTAAAACCAATACAAAAAAAGGTTTGCTAACTGAAGCTATTGATTGCTTCAATATTAAGCCCAAACAAACGCTTGGCGACTTATTTGCTGGCAACTACGCTACGGTCTTAGAAGCTAGTTGAAATGAAATATAAGCAAGCTTTGTAGAGCTGATCAAGAAAAGTTCAAACTAGTGACTATTTGATTGTTTCGGTCGTTATTTATCGTAGAGAATCATACTTTTTTTTTGGTAATACGAAACATTCTAAACTAGCAGTATGGTCCCGCCTTACTGGGAACCCGTTAACTTCGCATTACTTCCTTTTAGAGGCATACTTACCTTATGAAAATACACTCAAAATTAAAACAAAATTAAATTCGTGTTTTCGCATGCGCACCTAAAAGAGCAAACACTAATAGAGGATGAAGCAGTCTAGGGCGAGCGCATATCTCAATCAAACTAATAGAGGATGAAGCAGCCCTAGGGCGAGCGCATATCTCAATCAAACTAATAGAGGATGGCGTCAAGCCCCCGTTTCGGCCCGGACCATGTATTTTCAAGCCCTGTTATAGTCCCGCAATCCCACGCGGATGACGTTTCTTTGAAACTAATTATATTAATTAAAAATTTCAATAAAATATGAAAAATCTAAGCCTCAGGTGCACACGTAGGTATTAAAAGGAATCTATATTAAAAATTTCGAATTTTTTAGAGCAGTCTGAGTAGGTCTTTTGCGATCCACAGACATACACACAGACAGACACACAGACAGACTCTTTCTTTTATTATTATAGATTGATTGCAAGACACAAAATTCGCATTATGGGACGTCGTCATACAATACGAACAAAGATCTGAACTCGCCACTAGTCTGTGAGTAGCTCTAATGTGAAACTAATCCGATCCAACCAATACAAAAACAGGTTTCAGGCGGCTTCAAGAGTGTTTCTCGCCAAGCATTTCAACGTATTCCTATCTCTAGACCGGGGCCACTTCTGTTTGCCTCACCCTGTATAGCAAAAATCAATCATTAAAAAGCGCCCTGTAATAAGATTTCGACCGCAAGACTCGAAGATTCTTTTCTTAGTCTTTCATTTAAGGGGTCATAGGAGTCTTAAAAATGTGCAAAAAAGGTACTACAAAGCATAGTTTGATCTTTCAGGTAATTTTTTAACTACTCAATATATAAGTATAATTTTTTATATGTAATTCTACAAGATTTATTTAATACAAAACAAATTTTAAAATTTATGAAACCTTATCCAAAACTAAAATAAATGATATTAAACTTAAAGCTCTTTGAACACATTGTGATTAGGCTTGCGCGGCAAATTTTGAGGTCAAAATTGAAAAAATGACCAAGAAAATGACTTTATATTGTACAAATATGCACAAACAAGGACTTATACCTGAATTCTCAGCTCAATTTTAATTAGAAATTATTTTTTAAAAAATTTTAAATCATAATTTAAAAATTTTTAATAATTTTTTAGAAAAGAGTTCTTAAAATAATTTCTAATTTAAATTGAGCTGAGAATTTAGGTATAAGTCTTTGTTTGTACATATATGTACACCATAAAGTCATTTTCTTGGTCATTTTTTCAATTTTGACCTCAAAATTTGCCGCGCAAGCCTAATCACAATGTGTTCAAATAGCTTTATGTTTAACATCATTTATTTTAGTTTTGGCTAAAGTTTCATGAGTTTTAAAATTTGTTTTATATTAAATAAATCTTGTAGAATTACATATAAAAAATTATACTTATATATATTGAGTAGCTAAAAAATTACATGAAAGATCAAACTATGTTTTGTTGTACCTTCTTTGCACATTTTTAAGACTCCTATGACCCCTTAAAGTAAGAAGCTTTTCATGTTCAGCTACAGTTAGTAGTTTGTTTTGAAGTGGGTTAAATTAAATTTTATAAGAAGAGTTCGGTGTCGAGAAAATTTGTTTTTGGGGTTCTACGGAAATTGTTTTTTGATGCATGTTAAATTGAACGTTGTCAAGTTTAAAAGACATAGATTACTTTATTTTTTTAAGAAATAATTTTATGCTTCTAAGTTGTATATTTTAAAGTTTTAATTTAATTGAGTTGGGCAAAAGATATTTTAGTTAATTCGCGAAAGAAAGTCTGTTAAGAAAGGCAATTTGACGTGTTAAAGTGCTAATTAAAGTTAAATGTTGTGGAATTTGGGGAAAAAATTAATGTGTTCTTGCATTAAAGTAGCTTAATGTGAAAAAAGCGAAAACTTGATTAAGGTTTAGATAGTACAGAATTTTTAATTTTTTTCGACGCGCTTCGTATTTTTCCGGGTTTTTTTTCCACATTTCTCTTAAACTACTATGAAATATGTAAAATGCTTTTTGCAACTTGTAACAAATGCTACAGCACACTTTTTCGAGCACAAATGCAGACTCTAAAGGAATTATACTGTACATAGAATAGGTTCAAATAGGAAAGATGTTTTACAAAATACTGATCTTAAAAATACAAAATGATTATTAATTTTAAAGAAGTGTAGTAAGTAGCCATGTGTGCAGTAAGTTGCCGGCAGTAGTAAGTGAACAGTATGCATCAATACTTCTCCTCAATTTAGTGGGCCTGGATAACCTGGTCGGTAAGGTCTTGGACTGGCATCCTTAAGGTTGCGAGTTCGAGCCCCGCTGTCTTCCGAAGATCCCCGTGTACGCTAATGGTGAATGGTGCACGTTAATTCGGCAGTGGTCACAAAGTCCTCCAAGTTGTCATACCAAAACAATACCTATGGGGGTGGCAAGTCAATTCTGGGGATATTCTAGTTGGCCTCTGTCTCTAATAATGAGATGGATCCACTTATGCGTGTGTTGAACCTGTCTTACTTGACGATGGTTAATAAGGGTTCTCTGCCCAAGCTCACAAGCCTGAAAACATATGTCTAAAAACCAATCATCCTCAATTTAGTGATTTGGCAAGATTCATTTTGAGGACATTTTTGGTGAGCTGCTTTGGTTTAGAGGTGCAACTTTTTTAATTTATGTCACTGATTAGAACTCATGCAATGTAAACAACTGTTCCTTTTGGTCAATTTACTTATACCTCTTTCAGTTTGAAAAAAAATCTTTTTCTCTAATGGGGCTGCATTATTGGTGGTCAAGCCTTTGCAGACTCGGCATATTCCCCATAACTGAGAGCCATTTTTTTGTGGCACCATTTCGGCGACTCTCGCTACCAATTTTGACGAGCAGATTACTCTGTGGATATTAAAGTGTGTCGAGATTTAAATTTGCCGCGAGAACCCAAACCAAATGGGCCCTCCAAAGTTCTTTTACATGCCACATAATCATATGACATGCGTGCCTATGATTTTCCCACCCAGAAAATCCGACGACTCAGCCAGGGCTCAAACCCGCGATCTTGGGCTCACGAGGCGGATGTTTAAAAACTTAAAAAGTTTTAAAAAAAAAAACAAATCACAACTGTTGATTCTACTTTTGGTTACTTTCGATGCATTACACCATTAAATTTCTTAAGGTAGGCGAATACCCAAAATTCCTCCAAATTCTAAAATTTGTACTATTACTTTAATCTTTTCCAAATTTGGCATGGTGATTTCAAATATTATGAATAATTCTATTTCGGCATTCTTTTAAATTTAAATACAATTTATTTATTTTAAACGGTGTTTTTCAACTAAAAAAAAGAGGTTCACGCCAACAAGCCTACCGCATTTAATTTTCCTCCGATAAACATGAATTATGTGTTAAATTCTTCGTTTTGAACTGATCCGTGCAATGACCCTCTAGAGTTACAAACAAATCATAAGAATATGTTTTACGACAAATTTTATGAATAAACTTGAAACGAATACAATGTGGCTAATCTAACGACAGTGCCGAAAATCTGCGCATGCGCAGATCTCGACTTGATAGCGAAACGTTTTTGTGAGCAGCCAAGTGAAATATCGCCAAGTTGTTAGTTAGGGTTGTAGTGAAGGTTTAGGTTGTTATTGAATATCAAGCGTTTACCCTCGCCGACCGCGTGCGTTCATGGATTATAATAGAATTATTGGATTATAACACTGTCAAATTCTAGGCCTATTTTATTATGGGATCAATTGATGTAAAATTTAACATAAACAGACCCGCTTATAAACCTTCGTCAAGTTTAGAGAGATACAACACACACACACACAAATGGATCCATATAATTTTTAGAGACAGGGGCCAGCTAGAGGATCCCCAGAATGGATTTGTCACAGGTATTGATTTGGTATGGTAACTTGGAGGACTTAGTGACCACGACGGATTTAACGTACACCAGTCACCATTTAGCATGGCTTTGGAAATTATGGTTATCAGTTAAAAAAGCAATTTCCAGATCCATAATTCATTTTAAATTATACTGGGTGGTAAAAATAATGATCGCTATTCAGATTGGTCTGTAGTTTTAATGAATATTCCAAATGCAAAAACTTTGAGATACTTGCTAATAAAGCAGGGTAAAAAGGAATGGAATCGTAAAAAACCAACTCGTCTCTTGACCAGGCTTCTAAATTACGAGGCGTAATTGGATGCGTTGGCCTTAATTAGCCATAATTGGCTGTGCCTCGTAATTTAGAACCCAGGTCAAGAGACGAGTTTGCTTTTTATGATTATTTTTTTATGATTATTTTTAGGATTCTATCTTTTTTTATGATTCCATTCTCTCCCCCCTCAGTTTTTTTATTAGTAAGTTTCTCAATTTTTTATGCAGTTGGATTATTCATTCAAGCTACAGACAACTCCGAATAGCTAGCGTTATTTTGTAACCACCCTGTATGTTTATTAAAGTAAATGGGGGAGGCTTACTTTTACCCACACTAAGTTTTTTTTTAAATCCGAAACTAAAACTAAATTATGCCTCGGATTTGCTTCCGTTTAGAAAGAATATAGGTTAGGTTTGAATTATCGTAGCACTAGAGCTACACGAGGGCTATTGGCGATGGGCGTCGTATTTTAAAACCACATTCAAGTGACGAGTCGACACCTAGGCACCAAACGCAACCATTAAAGGCGACATCGTACTCAGCGTTAGGACTTTGAAGGATATCTAACGTGCACTCCCTTTCACGGAACATTATTCATCGGACATTTTTGGCTGCACGGGCCTATGGGTAGGCACATATTTTTGCGATGACCTGCCCCAAACCTGGACCTGGGACCATGCTAGGCGAGTGTCTAACCGACTGGGCTCCCCAGCCCGGAAGGATATAGACAAGCCTTGACTAAAAGTCTTGCAGATTAGTAAATACATAAGACAATTGAATTCTGTTTGCTACAGAAAACATTTGGGGCAATTAAAATAGCCACAAACCCCCAAAACCGATTTTTTTTTTCAAAAAGTTTAGGTACTCGCCTATCTTAAATATTATTTTACTTAGATTTAATGACTTTATATTTTTAAGCATTTATTAGCTCCTCTTTCCAATTAAAGTGCTTATGTGTGCTCATAGGGTAAAGTAAATAAACCAGAAAATAATACCGGCAACGAGGGTCGATTTTATCTGAAACAATGTTAATTTTTATTCCCAAAACCTTATCAATTTTGGGCGATAAAAAGCCAACGTGACAGATATCTTTCCCTTTCAGTATCCGTCTGCACATGCGCAGTGTTTTTACGTAAGAGAGCTGTATTTCCGGCAGATACTGAGCATGCGCAGATGGTGCCGCATAGGCAATGGCATTAGACAATGTCGTACTAGAAGCCATAGCGAGACAAATTTTATTTTTGATTGACTTTCACTTGAACATTTTTTTTTAAAAAAACTACTATATTTACACCAGATGTTAGAGGTTCATGGCACAGATATATATTGAAATATCATCTGTAAAAAATTTCAGGTAAATTAATGTAAAACTTTTTGTGCTAGAAGTGTTAGCGTAAACCCCTTTTTTTAGTTGAAAAACACCGTTTAAAATAAATCAATTATATTTCAATAAAAAAATTGCCAAAAAAGCATTGGTAATTATATTTGAAATCACCATGCCAAATTTGGAAAAGATTAAAGTAATAGTAAAAATTTTAGAATTTTGGGTATTCGCCTACCTTAAGAGAAACGCAATTTTATAGCTAGAAAAGCCCATTTTTTTCTTTAATAAAAACAATACATTTAATTTCGTACATTCTCCGTATGAACCTTCTTTTGCGTAGGCTGCTTTAGTATTAGTTTAGCAATCCATTCTGTTTTTGTCGCTGATTAGAAATTATACAATGTAAACAACTGATCCGTTTAGTCAATTTACTTACCCGTCTTATAGTTAAAATTGAAAAGTTAAACAAAAATATTTCCCAATGGTTGACTTTGCTTCTGGTTTCTTTCGATACATTATAACTTTAGAAACTCAATTTTATTCCTAAATCTACACTATTATATTATCGTATGAAGCCCTTTTTGTGCAGGCTGCTTTATTATTTAGCAATTCATTCTATTTATGACACTGATTAGAAAACACACATTGTAAACGACTGTGCAATTTGTCCAATTTGTACCATAAAGTAAATAACTCGTACATATACACCAATTACTCGTATAGTAAAAACTACACTCTAAAAAATGAATGCTCAAAAACGACGAAATTTTCCTTAATTTTGACGATTCCGTTTACTGAAAATTCTCCGAGTTTTCATTCCCTCAAAGTGGGGAAATTTGAATCTTCATTTTTATGAGGATTTGAAGGCCGTCTAATCTAAAGAACTATTTAGTCATTTTTGAGCATGCGAGAACAACAATGAGATTCAGTTTCCTCAAAATCAGGATACTGAATCGTCAAATCAAGATCGTTAAAGTGAGGATTCGCGTTTACTTAAAAGTCACGTGATAGTTTGACGAAACAATCCTCAAAATTAACGAAATGAGGCTTGAGGATTCATGAATCGTCAAAAATGAAAGTGTTAATTCTGAGAGAAGTTAAGACAACAGATGGGGAAATATTTTTGTTTAATTTCTATATACAGTATTATTATTTATTTGCAATAATACATTTCTTTAGAAATCACCCTTTTTACACCTAAAACTACACTTTTTTTATTTCCTACACATAAAAAAACATTGCATTTAATTTAATATAGCTGTTACCGTTATAACGCGGAATCAGCTATAACTAGAATTAACTAGTGAGAACTAGTTTAACTGAAACCATTTTTGAAAAATAGTTTCCTCTATCCTAAAACTAGATCCAAGCAAAAACCTCTCAGTAAAAGAAGGCCAAGTTCTTAAAAAAATATATGGCCTGGCCTTAAAAAGAAGTGAAATCCTGAAAAAGGTACCAAGTTCATTAAAAGTTACTGATGTGGCATTGAACACCAAAACATTTTAGTCTTTGATCATTCTTATGTTTACCACATTCAAGCAAACTCGCACTTGTGTTTGTGTAACTTGGCCATTACGCATTGGGAAAATTTTGTTGAACCGTTTGCATTAGGGATGGGTGTAACCAATAAATTATTGAACATTGAAATGAAAGTATACCTTTAGGTATAGTGTTTTAAGTGTTTCAAGCCACACAAAAAAAGAGGCCTAACATAAAAAAAAGTTTTATTTTTGTAAGCTTTGTTTTCTGCCTAGTGGTCAAACAGAGTAATCTTGGCCTTTTTTTTCTTCGAAAAAAATTGTCAATGAATATTTGAACATTGATGTAACTTCTTTTCAGTATCAGTATTTTATGCGTTTCTTTATATATGTCGTAAACGAATTTCTGAACTACCATTATATTGAACTTAGGATTAAATAGTTACTAATTTTAGTGGCTGTCGCAATATCGTGGGACCATTGGAATCGAATTGTACAGTAATGAATAGTCATGTATCGAACCTTTAATGCCTCGTTTATTTTTATTCAAAAATGCGTAATGGCCAAGTTACACAAACACAAGTGCGAGTTTGCTTGAATGTGGTAAACATAAGAATGATCAAAGACTAAAATGTTTTGGTGTTCAATGCCACATCAGTAACTTTTAATGAACTTGGTACCTTTTTCAGGATTTCACTTCTTTTTAAGGCCAGGCCATATATTTTTTTAAGAACTTGGCCTTCTTTTACTGAGAGGTTTTTGCTTGGATTTCACTTCTTTTTGTAGGTATGCTAAATAAAATAATTTCAATAAGTTCTTAAATAAAAAATATTTTATTTTTAAATATGACGCTTTCAATTTTTTTTTATAAATATTAACTTTTTTAGAGGACAATCCACGTGTTTAAGTAAACATGATACATAAAATAAATACTATATTTGACGAATGTCCATACATTTTTTTTAAAAATCTTGTAATGTTTAATTTTACTGCTCGTTCTGTACTGCTTGTTGACATAAGTACATTTTGTACCTATTTTAAATAAATTATCACTACTTAAAATCATGGGCACTTCGTAAATAATGAACAAAACAACGTCTTGTAGGTCGCATCTTAGAACTTTGTGCTTGTTTAGTTGGAGCCTAAAGTAAAAAAAAATAGTTGTCCATAAACTTTTGAGACACGTTGTATACGACCTAATAGTCATTTTGCGATCAAAATGACTAAAATGACCCTTGGCGAAAAGAATCGTTCTGACCCCAATTTCAGTTTGAAACCCGAATAGTTGCTTTTATACAAATTGTCAAAGCGTAATATAAGTCCCCCCCCCCCCCATTATTATCAATATAACTTCATAATTTGCGTTTTTGGACTCTGGTATCTATTTTTTTTTAAATTTTAAGTAATAGGGAATAATTGATTAACCCATGTGTCCCTCTAGTGCGATGTTATTCCAACCAAAACAAAACAGAAAAAAATCATTTTCCGATTGTAAATCATTGTGGTTCCAGTCATTGCTCATGCGCATACATAGACCTGTAGCGATGTAACTCCTCCTACAATCAAACAATAATAACTCATTATAAAACATTGAGCTGGTTGCCAGCTCAGGTGTTGCACTGGAAAACCATTACAATTAATCAAAATGATGATTGAAACGTTCCATTAGTAATATCGTGTGCTAAATTCTACACTTGAAAAACCTTTCTCGTATCATCTGAAGGTAAATAGCTATTTGATTTGTTGGCGATTCAAGTAATCGCCGTTGGCATATCGGCGTATGAAAGGATATTACAACTGCTTTTGAAAAAAGGCGCCAAGCAATTTAAGACCAAACCCGTACAAAATATTCGATTTTCGGATTTTTTATGTTGGTTGCATGACAAAATCTACCAGTGTTCCAATTTTCGGGATTCTAGAACAAGTGGGTGTCATAGAACATTTTGATGATCGGTGAGTGAGTGAGCCCCAAAAGTGGTCATTTTCCAATTCAATTTTCTCGGAGATAAAAAGAGATAGAACGCTGATTTTTTTATACTCTTCATCAAGCCCCTATTGACCAATAAAAGTTTCTAAACTCATTTCTGTGATGCATAGAACCGGAGAACGGAGGGTCGGAAAACACGCCGAAACCCTTCCAGAAAAGGTTGGGTAGTGCGCTGAACTTGGCGGTTGCACTACCGTGCAACCAGATTTTCCGATTGTAAATCATTGTGGTTCCAGCCATTGCTCATGCGCATACATAGACCTGTAGCGATGTAACTCCTCCTACAATCAAACAATAATAACTCATTATAAAACATTGAGCTGGTTGCCAGCTCAGGTGTTGCACTGGAAAACCATTACAATTAATCCAAATGATGATTGAAACGTTCCATTAGTAATATCGTGTGCTAAATTCTACACTTGAAAAACCTTTCTCGTATCATCTGAAGGTAAATAGCTATTTGAATTGTTGGCGATTCAAGTAATCGCCGTTGGCATATCGGCGTATGAAAGGATATTGCAACTGCTTTTGAAAAAAGGTGCCAAGCAATTTAAGACCAAACCCGTACAAAATATTCTATTTTCGGATTTTTTATGTTGGTTGCATGACAAAATCTACCAGTGTTCCAATTTTCGGGATTCTAGAACAAGTGGGTGTCATAGAACATTTTGATGATCGGTGAGTGAGTGAGCCCCAAAAGTGGTCATTTTCCAATTCAATTTTCTCGGAGTTAAAAAGAGATAGAACGCTGATTTTTTTTATACTCTTCATCAAGCCCCTATTGACCAATAAAAGTTTCTAAACTCATTTCTGTGATGCATAGAACCGGAGAACGGAGGGTCGGAAAACACGCCGAAACCCTTCCAGAAAAGGTTGGGTAGTGCGCTGAACTTGGCGGTTGCACTACCGTGCAACCAGATTTTCCGATTGTAAATCATTGTGGTTCCAGCCATTGCTCATGCGCATACATAGACCTGTAGCGATGTAACTCCTCCTACAATCAAACAATAATGACTCATTATAAAACATTGAGCTGGTTTCCAGCTCAGGTGTTGCACTGGAAAACCATTACAATTAATCAAAATGATGATTGAAACGTTCCATTAGTAATATCGTGTGCTAAATTCTACACTTGAAAAACCTTTCTCGTATCATCTGAAGGTAAATAGCTATTTGATTTGTTGGCGATTCAAGTAATCGCCGTTGGCATATCGGCGTATGAAAGGATATTACAACTGCTTTTGAAAAAAGGCGCCAAGCAATTTAAGACCAAACCCGTACAAAATATTCGATTTTCGGATTTTTTATGTTGGTTGCATGACAAAATCTACCAGTGTTCCAATTTTCGGGATTCTAGAACAAGTGGGTGTCATAGAACATTTTGATGATCGGTGAGTGAGTGAGCCCCAAAAGTGGTCATTTTCCAATTCAATTTTCTCGGAGATAAAAAGAGATAGAACGCTGATTTTTTTTATACTCTTCATCAAGCCCCTATTGACCAATAAAAGTTTCTAAACTCATTTCTGTGATGCATAGAACCGGAGAACGGAGGGTCGGAAAACACGCCGAAACCCTTCCAGAAAAGGTTGGGTAGTGCGCTGAACTTGGCGGTTGCACTACCGTGCAACCAGATTTTCCGATTGTAAATCATTGTGGTTCCAGCCATTGCTCATGCGCATACATAGACCTGTAGCGATGTAACTCCTCCTACAATCAAACAATAATGACTCATTATAAAACATTGAGCTGGTTTCCAGCTCAGGTGTTGCACTGGAAAACCATTACAATTAATCAAAATGATGATTGAAACGTTCCATTAGTAATATCGTGTGCTAAATTCTACACTTGAAAAACCTTTCTCGTATCATCTGAAGGTAAATAGCTATTTGAATTGTGGCGATTCAAGTAATCGCCGTTGGCATATCGGCGTATGAAAGGATATTGCAACTGCTTTTGAAAAAAGGCTCCAAGCAATTTAAGACCAAACCCGTACAAAATATTCGATTTTCGGATTTTTTATGTTGGTTGCATGACAAAATCTACCAGTGTTCCAATTTTCGGGATTCTAGAACAAGTGGGTGTCATAGAACATTTTGATGATCGGTGAGTGAGTGAGCCCCAAAAGTGGTCATTTTCCAATTCAATTTTCTCGGAGATAAAAAGAGATAGAACGCTGATTTTTTTTATACTCTTCATCAAGCCCCTATTGACCAATAAAAGTTTCTAAACTCATTTCTGTGATGCATAGAACCGGAGAACGGAGGGTCGGAAAACACGCCGAAACCCTTCCAGAAAAGGTTGGGTAGTGCGCTGAACTTGGCGGTTGCACTACCGTGCAACCAGATTTTCCGATTGTAAATCATTGTGGTTCCAGCCATTGCTCATGCGCATACATAGACCTGTAGCGATGTAACTCCTCCTACAATCAAACAATAATGACTCATTATAAAACATTGAGCTGGTTTCCAGCTCAGGTGTTGCACTGGAAAACCATTACAATTAATCAAAATGATGATTGAAACGTTCCATTAGTAATATCGTGTGCTAAATTCTACACTTGAAAAACCTTTCTCGTATCATCTGAAGGTAAATAGCTATTTGATTTGTTGGCGATTCAAGTAATCGCCGTTGGCATATCGGCGTATGAAAGGATATTACAACTGCTTTTGAAAAAAGGCGCCAAGCAATTTAAGACCAAACCCGTACAAAATATTCGATTTTCGGATTTTTTATGTTGGTTGCATGACAAAATCTACCAGTGTTCCAATTTTCGGGATTCTAGAACAAGTGGGTGTCACAGAACATTTTGATGATCGGTGAGTGAGTGAGCCCCAAAAGTGGTCATTTTCCAATTCAATTTTCTCGGAGATAAAAAGAGATAGAACGCTGATTTTTTTTATACTCTTCATCAAGCCCCTATTGACCAATAAAAGTTTCTAAACTCATTTCTGTGATGCATAGAACCGGAGAACGGAGGGTCGGAAAACACGCCGAAACCCTTCCAGAAAAGGTTGGGTAGTGCGCTGAACTTGGCGGTTGCACTACCGTGCAACCAGATCTCACTAGTTAATACCGGTTTTGACCAATTGTTTTAGCTAAAACTAGTTGTAATTAGGCAAAAGTAGAATTATGTAACATGTTTTAGATAAAACTAGTATTAACTGCGAATGCTTGACTTTTTATCTATTATGAATGTTATTTTTTTTATCTTATTGCGACAATAGAGTCCTTAAAAAACTCGATGTCAGGCTCTTAATGGAGTGTTTTCCAATATCCAAACGCTTTAATTGCATTTCAGCCAAATAATTAACTAAACTAATCCAAACCTATTATCCTAAATCATGCTAGTTTCAGCTAATTTTAGTTTTATCTAAAATAAGTATGTTATAGTTAAAATTAGATAAACCAATCTATTTCGTCAAAACTAGTATCAACTGGCAGTAAATGGTTTGAGCTTGTGGAAACTAGTTTTAAATAATGACATCAGTTAAAACTAGTTCACACTAGTTTATTCTAGTTCAAGCTGATTTCGGGTTTTAACGGTAACATGGCTACTGCTTGAACCTAATGTCATTAGTTAAAACTAGTTCTCACTAGTTAATTCTAGTTCTAGCTGATTTCGGGTTTTAACGGTAACATGGCTACTGCTTGAACCTAATGCTCTCAAGTGAACCTGAATAGAGTTGCGGGAATATTCTCGTTAGTTCAGGCTTCTGAATCCCATGGCTCGAAGTCAAGTATTCATAATTGTTCGTCTATTTATTAGACAGATTCTATTTTTGATCCCCCTGTATCGAGATAACTTCACTGGCATTTAAACAAGGAGAAACTTCAAATTGAATGCTATGTCGGATAGCGAAAATAGTTACTACTGAGTTCTGTGTTGATTGGGGGTTTTGGTATATTAAAAGTGCTATTGTCAGGGCATTTACTGTGCTAGAGTTAATTAGATTAGGACCTTCTGCATATACCTAATTTCTAACGACTACTTACAATGCCATAACCTCTTCACCTTCCAGCAGAATTCCGCAAAAATGTACTTTATATAAAGATATTTTTCAGAGAAATAAATATTTAAATATTTAAAAAAAAATGACTTGTATTATTTGCTGTGGGACACATTAATTTAATGGAAATAAGATTTTATGCCATATGATTAAAAATAATTATTCTATGAATGCATATACAAGTTCTGTTATGTTTTTTGTAATTAAAAGCTCATTATAAAAAAAGCAAAAAGCTCATAAAATTTACTTCTGTGAAAAGTTATTTCAAAGCAACTAAACTCGTGCTTGTTCCTTGAAAATTGAACATTCCAGTTTGTAATAAGAATGTAAGCATTAATAAAAACTGTCAAGTGAAATTGTGAAAAGAAATTCTTTAACAACATGCATGTGGGCCGATGGAGTTTAGTCGTTTACTATATTTAGTTTTTTTTATACAGATTTAAAAATAGAAATTCAATAAAAGGACTTAAGATAGTGACGTCTTGTTTCATAATTTTTTTTAATTTATAAATTTTCGAAATACATTAACACTGACTGGAGTTATGTCAAACGACTAAGGTATTTTTTAATGATTACATGAGGGCATTTACATGATGATATTTATTAATTACATTTCGTGAAGGACAATTTTTCCTCTTACTGTTATTTTTAAGTGTAGGATTATATTTATTTTTGATGTTATTACTATTTAGATGAACAATTATTAAATGTGAGTATAACTTGGATAGAGCAAAATTGATTACATAGTTAATAATAGAGTTTTTAATCATATGAACCTTGGTACTCTAGAATTACTTCAAATGATTATTAAACTTCAACAAAAAGCTATTCAACAACTTCCATTCTTGTAAATAATATTCAAAGTTTTATTTTATACCAATCTTCATAAGATCGATGTCTCTATTCGGTAAATTTCATTCCAATCAATGCTAATTGGAACCTGAATCAGCTGCATTCGCACAAAACTATCGGCAAAGGCCTCCATTTTGCCCTTCGGATAACGTCAGATCTCATTATAAATGAAGTCAAAATTGCCCATTTATGCCCAAAGTGAAGTGAAATACTAATGATACCGATCATGACGTCAATTTTGCTCAGAGGAATGGCTTTTGATGGTGTCTTTATGGCATGTCATTTTGTAAAATTGCTTTTGATTTTAGGTATGGCTTGGATTCTGACTTTTATGGTTATTAGTATTTGGATGTATTTTAGCTTGGATGTTAATGTTTATTAAATACCGTTAAATGAATGGTATTTTATTTACTGCAAGTAGGATATGTTGCGTTCGTAAATGGGTTTTTGAATGATATGTAATAACATTAAATCTTCTCGTATTTGATTTTTAAGTTTCGTGCTCAGCTTTTTGATTTGTGTATGGTTTAGAATTCAATATCCATGAATCATTTATAGTCGTTTAGTGTTTCACAATCTAGTAACACGTATGAAAAGTATTTTTGAAAGCTTGAACAAAATCAAGAGTTACAAAGTTCTTGTTGTTGTTGTCGCGTGCCTCCAAGCCATAGCCTGGAAGGCAAAAAGGTTGCAGTAGCATCCGGCTGGCACAAGGCTTTGAGTACACATGAGAGGGTGGATGTCTGACTTCTACTCCGAGATGGCACCACCTCCTCAATTTAGGCATGTTGCTGGAGGGGAGGGGCAATTCTCTCCAGACGATCTGCACCCATGGTAAACTGCACTAAGACCGACCACAGGCCTTTCAGGCCCACGGATTTAACAAGCACGTTCTTCACATGTACTCAATACATCACAATGATGAACTCGGGACCCGGAACACATTCCACCAGGGATTCGAACCTGGGCCCACTCGCTGAGCAAGCGAGGGTCGTAACCACTATACTAACTGGGCGACAACAATTCTGATAGAAAAAAATTTATACCATTGTTATACACTTTATATTCATTATTGTTTTTAACAATGTTGATACAGTAAGGAATATAAAGTTCATAACAATGGTATAGGTATCAATGACAACCAAATTAACGATGGTGATAACACCAACAATTGAAGATGGATAGAACAATGATGATGAAATTAAAAATGAGGAAGAAATCAACGATGAAGATGGGTTTAACTATGGTGATAAAACCAACTATGATAATAAATTTACCAATGTGGTGAAACTATCAATGTGGAGTAAACTAACAATAAAATGGAATTAACAATCGTAATGAAAATAACAATGAAGACGAAACCAGCAATGAAGTTGTATTCAACAACGATAGGGAAACCAACAATAAAAATAAAATATTTAACAACAAGGATAAAGCTAACAATGAGGGAAAAAACCAACAAAGTATTTAACAATGTTGATGAAACTAACAATGATGACCAAATTAACAATGAGGGCGAAACCAACAATGAAGTTGTCTTCCACATTGATAGGAGTAAACCAACAATAATAATAATAGATTTAACAACAAGGATGAAACTATAACAATGAGGGTAAAACCAACAAAGAAGTATTTAACAAGGGTGATGAAACTAACAATGATGACTAAATTATTATGGGACGACTAAATTATTACACGGACGAAATCAACTATGTTGATGCAATCTACCATGATTGTGGAACCAACAATGATGATTTATGTTCATATTTATTGAATTGCCGATCCAAATATCTTCTCTAAGAATTCCCCCTGCGTTTTTTTTCATTGGATCTTAACATTTTGGAGGATTTGGGGGATAACTGAATGGAAATAATCAGACTAGTTAACAACAAATCAATTTCTACAATACGTACCCCCTTAGCCCTTCGCCACTATTCCTCGCGTAGCTTTTATTCGATGTAAATTGAAGAGCTTATAGTAGGTCTATCTAGAAATCAAGCTTCGAAAACATTTCCCTCCCCTTCCCCGCATGCTGTTTTCTTCGAAACGGCGGGAGCGTGTTTTTCCCCCACCCTACATGGGAAAATTTAACTGTTTTGATTGTAAACCTCAAGCTAGTATTAGATAAGCGATGCTCCCCCCTTTTCCTAGAAAACCCCGTGAAGGGAAGTTGGAAGAGAGTCTTTTCGAAGCTTACATTCTGGCTTAAAATGGTATAGTGGAAGAACGTGCTAAGTGACAAAAAGGTGAAAACGAGAAAATGAGTTTTTAATGTTTTTCATTTGCACTTAGATGCGCTAAAAACGGCACTAGAAAAATGAAAATAATATACTTAACTTAACAAGATTTTGCATTTTCATAAACTTTATCTTTAAAGAAGGGAATGACATGTTCATTAAAACAAAAATATCTTGATTCTTCAAAAATGTCACTTAGCACGTTCTTCCAATCAGCTCTCCAATTCATCGAAACCACAGCATCTCTTCTTAAACATTTGCATTATTTTGTTCTTTAAAACCAAACGCTAAGAAAATCTTTAAACATTCACTTGGCAGAAAAAAAAAATATTTTTAGTAAAACAAATATCTTAATACTTCAAAAACTAGTAATCCCCATGGTAAATCAGTAATATTTTTTATTTTGAAAAGGACCTTTGTCCGATGCTATAACGCATTAAATCTGCCTTTTTTGTTCAAATCACAGAAATAATAAGATCGATACATTAAGAATGTCCATTAACACTGTTACGAAACTTTCATTGAGCATATTCCCCCAAAATAAATTTACAAAGTTTCTTAATGGTTCTCACGGTTCTAAACCATATTTCAAAATGGATTCGTTGTGCCTTTATTGTTAGTTTTATCCTTTTTCAAGCGATGGGAATTCTTTTAATGGGTTTTACTTTTATATTTCTTTATTAAGCATATATGAATCAGTAAATGCAAAAATTAGTTAAATCCGTTGACAGGTTTCCTTGTACCATCTGAGCCTTTGCTAAACTTAACAATGAAGAAGCATAGAGGGAAGTTTCTCGATCGACTTGACAAATTTTCCCATTCAGCTTTTCACATTGAGTGTGGACCTTTAAGGGAAAATTAAATGACATAGAATCGCGTGTTTTCTCTTGGAATTTTTAAAATAAATTGTGTGGTTTAGTTACTGGTTGAGTTTAACTTAAAGACTTTTTATTGTCAAATGACTTTTAACTATTGTGGGAAGAAATTGGTATGCGTTGTATTTTGTGGTTGCCATTTTTTTTGCTAGGTTAAGTTCTTCAACACATTAAATTTATACTTTCTAATTTTTAACTGTAGTAACTAGTCTATAAGCATACACATAAGTCATTATTGTTCAACGCCGTTAAGTGCAATTTTGTAATTATATCATCCTTCCCTTAAAAATAACAAATACGGATAGTACAGCAGCTGAAAAAGCGATCCACCCCTCGCTTCTCGGCTGCTATTGGTCAAAGAATTTTGTGAAAGATGTCATTTTGTTAGGAAATAGCGTGTAAAGAATTGAGAAGTAGCAACAAAAATTGTATAAGAGGTCATAAATGGCTGTGTTGAAGCTCTGTTTGGAGACTAATAGCCCTCATGCAGCTTTAAGTGCGATGATAATTCAAACCTACCTATACCTACTTACCTTTGGAAGAAAAACTTGGAAGTTCACGAAGTTGATATTTTTGGGGGAATTTTGACAGTTCATTTTACTATGAATCCGTGCCCTTGTTCGAATTCTGTTATATTCTATCAATTCTAAATTTTTTGTCATCAAAACTGTCATCTCTCTCAAAATCTTTTGCTCAAAAGCAACCGAAAAACGAAGGGTCGAGCGTTTTTATTTCGCAGCTGTACTTTCTAAATGATATTTTTTTTATCCACCTTATTGATGAGTAAAGATAATTTAGTACATGTGTGATCCTATTATTTTCAGGAATATGAATTATCGAATTAGATTTGTTTGGCTCTGTTTTAGTCCGTAATTTAGAAACACTCAGAAAAATAAAAAATAAACTATTTTAAGCTTGTTATCATAAGTTTGATTCATAAACAACATTTCAATAGAACTGAGTTTATATGTAGATCCAGTGAAAATATAATTAAATCAAACGTAACGCAACCAAACATCAATTTCAAACCTACTAATGAAAAACTTCTTTAAAAACTTAAACATTTTGAGAAGAAATCTTGGAATATAATGCAACTATTATGGTAGATAAATATAATCAGGATAAAACTGTTATATAAACCAAAACAAGCTCAACAAGCAGTAGCTTTTTAAATTAATATAACTTTTTTCTTGTTGCAGGTAAGTGAAATTTTCAAAACTGGAATTTTGAATTATGATGAAAATACTTCTTGAAATTGTGATGTTTCTTGGTAAGTGCAAATTGCATGATGTATGAGAAGATACGATAAGGTGGCGTTACGTATTTTTTTAAAAACCTTACAAAACATATTGTATCACATATGAAGAGTACAGGGGAAGAACCACTTGATTTCTCTAGAGTCTTTTCGAAATTGTGCCTGCTTGGATGACATTGACGACCGGAAACCGGTTTTTCTTTCGGTTTTTCATTCGCAGTACAAACGTGTGATTCGTAACCACTGATCTCTGACGTGAATCAGGGCTGCCTCGAAAGATAAACAAAGCGAGTAACCGGTTACTTTGTACTAGTTTAAGCTATTTCTCGCTATCATCCCCAAAGAGGCTATTAAGGAAAGCCTACTACGAAATAAAGCGGTTCTTCCCCTGTACTCTTCATATACGATCAATTTTTTAAAAAAAGTTATTTAGTACCCAAATATGAAGTAGTTATAATTATATAACTCTATTCCTATGTAATTGAAACATTTATTACTTTTTGCAAATAAAATTACAACACATTTCAATATAAAAATAACAACATAGATTATTTCATATAAATTCATTTTCTTTTAGTAAAGCGTAACAACTGCAAAGGGCAGTAATTTATAATGTTCTTTATAATATAGAAATTGAAGAAAATGAAACTTTTCTTAATTGTAAGAATAAAAACATGGCAACAAAATATTTATTACATTAGTAAATGTTTGATAAGTCATATGACATTAAATTTTCAAGATTGAAAGAAATTAATCTAGGTTTAGTTTAATTTAAAGTTCTATTGTATATCCTTAAAATTTTTACATAAAAAGTATTTTAATATAAAACACTTCAAATCTTTTAAAAGCTAAATACAAATTTATTTTATTTAAGAGTAATATATTTCATTTTAAGCATTTTGAATTCAAATACTTTATTATTATAAGCTATTTTAAGGTATCAATTTACTTTATAAAAAACATTATTAAAAAAAATATTTTAGTTTTAACCTTTGTTTCGAAGTATCCAATTTTAAGAATTTCAATTTCTTTTTCTTATTAAAAATATATATTAACCCAAAGAAAAACTTTTAACTGCTTCAAGTTCCTACGCTACTTTTTGGAATTTGTTTTAATTTGAGCAAAACTAATATTGATTCTTAAGTACTTTATCCTATAAACTTTCATGTCAAAATAATCCCGTGGTTCTAGTTGAGTACACTTTATAGTGCCAGAAGCTGATTGGTTTTCGTTTTATGATGTCTCAAAGTGATTGGTTCGTTCATTTTTTTCGAAATATTTTCAGAAATTATTTTATCAGAAAATTACTTTGGCTAGCTCCAAGAAGTTGTTTAATTAAAAATGTTTCATAAGAGTTCAATATTTTTGTTTAAGCTTGCAAAACTTTAAATAAATTATTTGACTAAATTAAAAACTTAACATGCGTCTTATTTCTTAAGGTAGGCGAATACCCAAAATTCTAAATTTTTTACTATTATTTTAATCTTTTACAAATTTGGCATAGTGATTTCAAATATAATGAACAATGCCTTTTATGCAATTTTTTTATTTAAATATAATTGATTTATTTTAAACGGTGCCTTTCACCTAAAAAAAGGGGTTTACGCCAACAGTTCTAGTATAAAAAATTTTACATTAATTAACCTGAAAATTTTTAGAGATGCTATTTCAATATATATCTGTGCCATGAACCTTTAACATCTGGTGTAAATATATAAGTTTTTTTTTTTAAATTTCCAAGTGTAAGTTAATCGAAAAAATCTTTTTTTGTGGCTAATTTATGACATTTTACTTAATAACTTCTTTTCTTGTAATTTGTATGTAACTCTAGAGGGTCATTGCATGCATCAGTTCAAAATGAAGAATTTAACACATAATTAATGTTTATAGGATGAAAATTCAATGTGGTAGACTTGTTAGCGTAAACCTCTTTTTTTAGTATAAAAACACCATTTAAAATAAATAAATTATACTTAAATTTTAAAAAAAATGCCTAAATAGTATTATTCATTATAATTGAAATCACTATACCAAATTTGGAAAAGATTAAAGTAATAGTAAAAATTTTAGAATTTGGAGAAATTTTGGGTATTCGCCTACTTAACATGCTATATATTGTTAAACAATGACATCAAATATTGATTAAATTCGCAACAAATATTACAATAAAATTATTATTATTAAATTGAGCAAAATTATATTATAATATTAATTATACGATAATATGCATCATATTATAATATGATATTACATAAATATTCTTAATATATAAAATTATTACAAAGTAAAGTTATTATTGAGAAAGCAGTAATCGTGATAAAGAATAGTATAACACATTTCATTAATTGTTGTGTTTTACAATATTTCTAAAAGCGAATATATAATTTTAACACTTTTGGATTTTCAAGGAAATTGGTAAGTTTAAAAAAAATAATGTATTATTTCTTAAAGACTCTCAATATTACATAGATTTTATTAAAAGAAGAAAAAAACATGATCAAATAAACATTCAACATAAAAGTTATATATTAGGTTGTTAATGTTATAAAATCGTGAAGCTAATGTGCTGCATTTCATTTTTAATGCTAAGAATATCTGTATCAAATAAAAATGTATTCAAACGAAGAATAATTGACTTTTTGAATAGATTATTAAAATATAATATGAAGTAAGCATTTTAGTCAAATATGTATCTAAGCTTTCAGTATTACTTTATTTAGTGTAATTTATTAGGTACTTCTTTATTCTGGCATTAAAATATTCTAAAATTAAATTTATGGTCTTATTTTGAAGCCTTAATCGAACAATTCTTCTGCCCTTTTGAACCCCATGTATCTAATGACTTTTAGGAATAAGAACATCGGTCTTTCTATTAAAACGAGCATTTAAATTAATGAAATTTACTCCACATTAACAAAACAGCAGTTGGTCTGAAGTAAAATATGACACTATTGAAATATTTTTATATCCGAGATAAGAATTATGCTGTATTTGTATTAGAAGCATAAAACACAATTTTATGACTTTTTTATGTCACCTAAAACGCATAAAAAGTGAGACTAAATAGTTTTCAGTATTTCAGCATTTAAATGGTTAGTGACAGTTATGTGCGCATAAATACGTTACAGATATTTTTTTTAGTGAAATCATTGGTTAACCATGTTATTTGGTTTATAAAATTAATAACTAGGAGTTAGTTTTACAGTTAATGAAAAATGAGCTTTTATAAACAAGTTGAATAAATTATTTCATTACCGCAATATCGCGAGAGAAATTTTATTCACGAGTTCCAAAAAAGCTATTTTATACATATGAGAAATTATTATACATAAGACATGTTACATACAAGCATAAAATATTTTCCATAACCACCTTGTAAATATGTTTCTTACCGTTGCCATTGGAAATTAACCAGGCAAAAGGTAAATTACATTTTGAAGCAAAAAAGTGAAAATGTTAATCAGGTTCTAAACAAAAACGAATCCGCCAATAAGACGCTCCCATTTACATTTACGTTACACTCTAATTTATATTACGCTCTAATCTGTAAAATTAACTATTTAATATCATTGTTAAAAACATTGTTGTTTTTTTCACAATTATTGATTTTATAAAGTTAGCTTTTTTGCATGATATTAATAAATATAACACTAAGTTTTTCTTGTAATAGTATTTTATTTTTCGCCTAATCAGGTTAACGACTTATAATATTAATGTCATCCGACCGTAAAAACTTTAATCCGACGTAAAAAATAAACATTAAAAAATCATTCAAATTATGCACATAATAATTCTTGCACATTAAGAAAGTTGTAAGATTTTTTTTTGTTTTGTTTCAATGTTATTTGGGTGTAATTTGTAATGTGCTTTTAAATTTCCGAGATAATTTCGATTATATAATATTAATATTTCAATAACTCGAATGCATCGTTTTGAATTTTAAAACAATGTGGCAAAAACGTTGTTATTAAGTGAAAAAAAAAGTTTCTTTGGCAATAATAATAACGACAACAATAAAAAAATAAACTTTGGCAATAATAATAACGACAACAATAGATAAAAATTTTGGCTATGATAATAATAATAACAATAATAAAGGCAACAATACAAAAAAATTTGGCAATAATAATGTTTTCATATAAAGCACTTAAGCACAATTTTATAACAGATACTTTAAAGTATCACCTGAGTCACCTGAGTTGTAGGCACCTAACTTAGCTTTCGACATTGTACATAGCGTCAGATTTTGAAGAATATTTAACCTTCACTCCCACGACACAGAGTATTATTCTTCAAACTTTTTTTAGATGAACAGAACTTTAGGGTGGACAATTATTTTGGCAATACCCGAACCTGGGACCCACCGCATATAAGGCAAATGCCCTACCGACTGGGCTCCCAGCGCTAGCAAGACTTAATCTGTTTCTGTTCTCAGGCACAGATATTTTGCCTTACCTTTTTTTGCAGGAAGCGCATCGTCTTTTTTCGTGTTGTTCCCAAAAAAAACTGTATAGAAAATGGTTTTGTTTTTTCCACAAAGACCAAATCGGTGGATAATGACCCTAACACAAAGCGAAAAAATCTGGAATTCTTGTATTTTCATGGAAAGGATGGCAATTTTGGACGGAAAAGTTTTTTGACGATAATAGAGGGTTTGAAATTTTAGTTTATAAGTGAACCAAGTATAGAAATTTCTGCAAATAAGGGTTTTATAAATTGTGCCCGGCAGCTTTCTAAGTCCTCACCTTGCCTTTTAGATGCCGCGAAGCAATAAAGTATGATTGTATTTTTTTTATCTTGTTCAATATGAATGTAATATGAATGTCAGGAATAATTTTCCAAGACAGAACAAATTTTGGATTTTTTAATTAAGCAACTATTTAGAAAAATCGAGAATCTTCATTGTTCACAATTGATGCTTAATACAAATAAGAATAATCTGAACAATTTTCAAGAAATTCAAAACGAAATTTGATATATGTTTCCTATACTATATAATCAGAGGGGAATTTCAATACTAAACTAAAATCTATATTATATAGTTTTCGAACGGTAGTTTCATTTGCTAATATATGCAAATTTGTTAACAAACATCAAAATGAAACAAGCTTTTTCGGATTCAGTAATGAATATGAAACTAAGTATTTCAAATTTTATTTTCCAAATTAAACATTTTTAACAGTACAGAATTTTTTAATTATAGAAAAAATAACAATTATTAGTTCCTTTTCAAATTTTTATTTAAGATTGCTATAATGCTTATTATATTACTATAATAATGTTTTGATTAATTTTTAAGCAACTCTACTGAAAGGAGATAAGGTATGCAAAAATTCTTTATGTAACTGTAATACTAACTTTAATTTAAACTGATAATTTAGAGTCAATTAATAATAATTAAACAATTTTATGATCATATAAGTCTGAACACATAAAATATCATGTTTATAATGTTAAAATTCAATTACTAAGTGGAGTTGAAATGTTATTTCAAGTTCCCAATTTAATCACTTTAATCTTTTCTCTGTTAATTTCTCTAGCCCTTGTTAACTTGCTAATAAAAAAGAGCATGGTCGGGTCAGTATGCATAATTTTCTATTAAATCGCATCTGTAACTAATTGCTTATGACTTTTGACAGGGACATAATATTAATAAATTGTGATTAGCGATGTTTTATCTCTTTAATTTATAAGAGGTTTGGGTTATTCATATATTATCAAAATAAATGTTTATGCATTTATTCTGATTTTCATAAAAAATTTTAACTAAATAATTCAATGAATAAAAAATAAAGGTACGAAAATGTATAATAAAATTTTGAAAACGAAATAATAATTATATGGAATTGCTTTTAACGGCTCTTTTTGTGAACTTTCAAATGTTAATTTTTTTTAAAAAAGTTATTTTTGATTCAAAAACTTCTGTTTGTAAACTCTTACTGAGAATCTTTAAATATTTTTTTATAATTGCGTGCAAAAAATCCGACTTTTACATCATAATTTCAATATCAGACGCTTGCAAAAAAAAAAATATACATTTGAAACAGTGAAAAAAGTACTTTTATTTTCACCCAAACGCAGTGAAAAATTACTTTTTTTCACTATTTTCGTAAAATGCCAACATTTCAAGTTAAATTTCGATTTCATAATATTCATAAAATCCAGAGATTTATCGATCTGCTTTATTAAAAGATATTAATGCGCGTGAAATATTTTTGGACTAATGATATTTTTTTCACACAATTATAAAAAATTAGTGTATGCATAGCCAGAAAAGTTATACTTTTTAAAACAAGTGTCATCATTTCCATTCGTAATAAAATCCACTCGTTTTAAAAGTATTACTTTTCAGACTTGTTGTATAAATAACTGTATTAATTCACATTCATTGTATTCGTTTCATACAATTTCACATGCAAATTTCAAAACGACAATTTAAACAAAAATTACAAAATTATTTATACATCTTCATGAGCTGGCGAGGGTTTTAATACTAGAAAATAACTCAAGCCATTTTGAAGAAAGACTCTCGCCAAAAAAGACTTGATGAATGAGAGTGTGAGAGGAAAAAGTTCCCGTTATCGGACCCTGGGATCTTGGCAAAATCGTCTCTTATCTTGATTGATATGGCTGGCAATGGAGATAACGGGTTACTTAGCGGAACGGTAATTCATTCGTAAACGCACACTAATGAAATGTATTTAAATGTATTTAGGGACTTAAAAAACGTTTAGTTAGAATCTAAAAAGTGTTAAGAGCAAATTTAAAACACATTGTATACCAAAAGGCAATGCATTTGTAAACGAACGCGAATGAATTGTATTTAGATTCATTTAAAAAACGACTTAAAAAACGTTTAAACGATAAAGACTTAAAAAAACGTTTCGTTTAGTACCGAAGGGGCTAACGACAATTTTGACCCTTTCAGTAACAGTGATGCCATTTGGCATCATGTTTCTAATCATAGTTTTTAAAAATAATAGGACTGACATCTATTGAGATTAATAAAAAATAGTTTCTAACAGAAACAAGTTTGAAGAAAAGAATGATTTGCTTTTTGACATCATGAATGGCTTTAGATGATTGGAAAAAAAAAATTTAAATTATGATGCTAGATTTTCATTGGGACTGAAAGAGTTAAAATATAGAAATGCCAAACTCGTATTGGCACGAATGTATTAAATACTTTAAAAATAAGTATATATATTATAACAAACACGAAACTCTATTCTTCAAAATAAATAAGAGAATAGAAAGATTTTTTTCATAATCTCGATTCTCACTTTTGTGTTCTGCAGATATAAATTTCAAAGAAGCATCTCCGGGGAAAACTAAATATTTTTTCCATCATGTAAAATTTGTTACATTGTCTATTACCATTTTCAACTAAAACTGTTTATATTAAGGGGGTCTGGCACCTCCATAGAAGCCCATGTTAAATTGTCCAACTTTGGGGGCATCTCAAGAATTAACTAATTAATATATCCATTTCAAATTTTCACAGTTTCATCTATAGACATTTTTAAGTATTTTAACACAAGATTATTTTGAAAAACTAAAAACTAGATTAATTATGAATTTTTTTAAATATCGTTGAAGAATGTCAATATTTTTAACCTAAAAGATTTTTTTTAAAAAAAAAGTAAAAACTTTACGGACTATTCCCTGCGTTAAAATGTTTAAATATACTTGTGAATTACACATAAAAAATTCAAGTATTTAAATGAATAACATTTTTAGTTATGTGCCCCCAAACATTCACATGATTCAAAAATTGTAAAACCGAGAAAAACCAATTTAAAGTTTTTATTGTTAACCCATTTCCTTACGAAGGATTTTTGCTTCCTCGTAATATTTGATTGGAATAACATTATCGAATCCTTAGTCGTTCGGCCGTTCTGGGCCGTTTCACTAAAGAAAGGGTAAAATAAAATTGCCTTTAATGTCAAAAATATTTTTCCAATCGTCTTAAAACTTTGTGACATTATTAATAAAGGTTGATATAGTATTTTAAGCCACTAATTTTTTTTTAAAAAAAATTTCAATGATTTTGGGGTGCCAGACCCCCTTAATATAAATGTAAGTATATAAAACAAATATTAGCACCTAAATAATATTAAAATTGACTATATTTTATAATTTGTTATAATAAAAGTTGTGGAAAAAAATTGGAATCAACGGAGAAGTGTAAACATTAATATTGTATAAAGTAATAAAGTTTAATAAAATTAAAAATACCGAAACTAACCAAGAAATGTATCAAAAGACTTTTATATATTATTATAGAGATTGTTTATTATTGCTACAACCAGTTAAACGTGTATATAAATTTAAACAAATGGCCAAACTGAAATTTTCATTAAAAAATATAATGCCGATGTTAAAATATGATAAAAAAATTTACGAAGATCCAACACAAAATTAAGGGAGCATTAAACCAAAACAAATATTCATACATTTAATGTTAAAAAAAAATTTCAAAAATCATTACACAAGCCTACTTTTTCCCATTACTGAAAGGCTCAAAAGCTTTAAAGGAAACATTTTATATTTGGTAATAGAGAGTAATTTAATCAGTAAAAGACACTTAGAAATAAAAATACGCATAAAAGGACAAACCAGAGACGAAATTCACAGTAATAGTTAAAAAGATCTGTGAGAAGTTCAACTTTTTAATTTAAAAAAACGCAGATACTTAACCCTTTCAGTCCTAATGACAATTTGGCATCATCTTTTTAGAATTTTATTTCTGGTCGTTCATAGCCATTTATGATATCAAAAAGCACATCATTCGATTCTTCGAACTTTTTTCTATTAGAAAATATTTTTATTAATCCCAATAGATGTCAGTCCTACTATTTTTTTTTAAATTATGATCTGAAACATGATGATGCCAAATGGCATCACTGTTACTGAAACGGTTAATGTTAAAAAAAAAAAAAAGTGTACAAAGATCATTACGTAAAAAAATTTAAAATTACTGAAAGGTTCAAAAGCTTTGAAAGAAATATTTTGTACCTTGTAATTGAAAGTAATTCTCAGCAAAATACACTTATAAATATATTAAATATAATGGTGCGGTAAAAAAAAAGACGAATCAGCTTATTGGTGAAATTCATAGTAATAGTTAAAAAAAATCTGTAAGATGTTCAAATTTTTTATTAAAAAATACAGAAATACTTAAAATAAACGACACAAAATTACGACACTGTAAAAAATATCCGTCTACATATATGTTACTAAATCTCTTGCCCCACCCCCCACCCCCCATATAAAAAAAGCCTAAGGAAACTATCTGAACCTAAAACACTTCTAATAAAATATTAAAAACTCCATAAATTCTAAAAAAGGACTCGAAACAAGTTCCTGAGTGGCCGAGAACATCAATTTTTGTTAGAGGAGTGATAAATTCACGGGATCCATCTAAGAGAAACTCTTGTCCTATTTAGAACATGGGGCCTTGAGGAGAGGAGAGTCCGCTTTTTGGCTTTGATGTATTGCAAGCCCAGGGGGCGGAGGGGAAAAAAGAGAGAAAACGCGAGGATGATATTCTAAAAAGGTGTTGGGATTTATCGAAGTACTTTGGAATGGTGTGGAGGGGCTGGGGAACCCAGTCGGTTAAGCACTCGCTTAGCATGCGGAAGGTCCCAGGTTCGGGTCCGGGCATCGCCGAAATAGCTGCGAACCTATAAACGGCACGTGCAGCCAAAAATGTTAGAAGAATAATACCCCATGTAAGGGAAAGCACGTTAAATATCCTTCAAAGTCCTAACGCTGCGTACGATGTTGCCCTTAACGGTTGCGTTGGGTGCCTATTCAGGTGTCGGCTCGTCACTTGACTGTGGCTCTAAAATACGACGTCCGTCGCCAATAGCCCTCGTGTAGCTCTAGTGCGACGATAATTCAAACCTAACCTAACCTTGGAATGGTGTGGAGAGTTGGAATTACTGAACATGGAAATTGTTTGAATGTTCGTATTTGAATGGCAACAGGTTGTTTGGCAACAGAGAAGATGGATGAAAATAAATTACGTTTTTAGGCGCTATTGGCGAATCACTTTCAAGAGGGAACTCAGCATCAATCGGGTGACTAATAATATGAAGTTTTAGATTGCGATGCTTTTCCTGACTTAGGTAACGCTGCGTACAATGTCGCCCTTAACGGTTGCGTTTGGTACCTATTCAGGTGCCGGCTCGTCACTTGACTGTGGTTCTAAAATACGACACCCATCGGCGATAGCCCTCGTGCAGCTCTAGTGCGAGTATAAGTCAAACATAACCTAACTTTGAATTATCGTTGCACTAGAGCTACACGTGGGCTATTGGCGACGGGCGTCGTATTTTAGAACCACAGCCAAGTGACGAGCCGACACTTGAATAGGCACCCAACGCAACCGCCTGACTTAGGTCAGCTACTACTTTTAGGCTACTACTTTAAAAGGCAATTGTTATGCCATAAATATCCACGAAGAACATGCAACAGGCATATAAACTCTAAAATACATTTCCGTATTCATTTCACTCAGGGGGCTAGGGAACCCAGGCGGTTAGGCATTCGCCTAGTATGCGAAAGGTCCCAGGTTCGGGTCCGGGCATCGCCAAAAGTAACTTTCCCCCTATAAACGACCTGTGTAGCCAAAAGTATCCGACGAATAATACCCCGTGTAAGAGAGTGCACGTTAAATATCCTTCAAAGTCGTAACGCTGTGTACACACTCTAAAAAATGAATGCTGAAAAACGACGAAATTTCCCTTAATTTTGACGATTCCGTTTACTGGCAAATGCTCCGAGTTTTCGTTTCATCAAAGTGAGGAAATTTGAATCGTCATTTTTATGAGGATTTGAATGTCGTCTAATCTAAAGAAATATTTCGTCATTTTTGAGCATGTGAGTACAGCAATGAGAACAGTTTCCTCAAAATCAAGATACAGAATCGTCAAATCACGATCGTAAAAGTGAGGATTCTCGTTTCTCAAAAGTCACGTGATAGTTTGACAAAATAATCCTCAAAATTAACGAAATGAGGCTTGAGGATTCATGAATCGTCAAAAATGAAAGTGTTATTTCTGAGAGTGCAATGTCGCCCTTAACAGTTGCGTTGGTGGCCTACTCTGGTGTCGGCTCGTTACTTGGCTGGGGTTCTAAAATACGATGCCCGTCGCCAATAGCCCTAGTGTAGATCTAGTGCGACGATAATTCAAACCAAATAAATACTTCATTCCCATTGATGATTAAAAATTATATTAGTTCCATATATTTTAAATAACTGAAATACAATAGTTAAAAAAAGAGCATTACAAATTAGATTAACATATTGTGACAATTTTATCAAAATGTATTAATATTAATCTGTCAACAAACTTGAATTTTAAACAAAAATTATATGCAATGCATTCTTTCAGCACTAATTTTAAAAAAAATGACTGTCAGAAACTTAAATGCCTATTAAGCTCTTTTTGACAGCATGACAGCAAGAACAATAGTTGTCAACTCATTTTCTGAAGTAATCCTAAACCACCCTAAGTAAGCTTTGCCAATCTCTTAAGACAAGTTGAAAACAACAGATTATATTGAAAGAACTGTTATCTGTTTGAGGAGTTTTAAGGATTGTTTTTTTATGAATCGTACTAAAACAAAGATTTAAATTTTTTGAGAAAAAGATTAATATAGTTTCATTTAATCTAAAACACAACAAAAACTTATGCCTATTAATTTTTTGCGTGTATGTGACTGTTATTTTTACAATAAAATGCGTTATAATTCAAAAGTCTGTAAAAAAACAGGACACAACTTTTTCATTACAAAAACGTTCACAGAGTTTAATGATTGGTGTAATGCATATTGGGCAATTCCATATGTGACGGAATGACATTTTGAATCGTAGAACATTTTGAACATATATATTGAATTAAAAATTGGAAAGTAATAAATTTAATTATTTTTTATTATCTAGAATACTAATAAGATATTAAATATTACATTGTATACATTTATTCTTATGCGAAAGGTTTTCCAACACGTATGGAGGACGATTTCCAACTAGTTGAAATGCTGGCTGAATTTGCAGAGAAAACAAATCTTTTTTGTCTACTAGTCCTCTATCTTCTTTTTTTGGGAAATGTTAATACATGTGCTTTATCTTCTTGCTTTCCCAATCCATAAGTTAAAAATTTGGAATAAATTTTAAAACATAATTTGTAAAAATTACAAAAAAATTACAATTTTATTGAAGAGGACATTTTTGGTATTTTACAATTTTATTGAAGTGGAATTGCCCTATTATAAGAAGAATTGACAGACAAAACATTGCATTTCAGAAGGTTTTATGTGTCTACTAGTTCCATCAAAAGATCCGTCGTTAAAATGCGTCGAAATAGCATAGAACCTGTAAGAAAAGTGTTCACATTTGATGAAAAAAATCATTAGAATTTTAAATCACAAATGTAATTCATTATCTATGTTTTACTGCAACGTATCATTAGACTTTTCGTAATTAAAAGATCGATTTTTTGTGCAAATCATAATTAAGAATATATTTTAAAAAATACAGTTTTTACTTTGTAAGATTCTTTTTGATTTTAATTATTACTTAAGGTTCAAAAAGTAAAGTAGCAGAACATAGAGAAACGCAATTAAGTGAAAATTCTTTTTTTTTTTTTTTTTTGTAATTGCCGTTTTCAATACTTTGTTCAACTCCCTACTTCGAATATCGCATTGTTATATTCTACGCAGAAAAATTGGTTGTAGTACATAATTAAGTTTTATTAAACTACACAAAATAATACATTATTTTGGCTTAGACACACTTATTTCTATTACATTGCTTAAATAATAATGTTCCGTTATTTTAAACATTTAATCTTTCGAAAACCAAAGAAATTTGTTTATTTAATATGATTCCTACTTTTACAATATTTTATTTTTCGCTTTCATTTATTATCAAATGCGGTTATACCCAAATTTATTATATCCACCTCAGTGATACAGAAGTATGAAGCTGTCAATTAACTGCCAAAACCAATTATATTTAAAAAAAAAAAGAATGTTTTTTATTGAACATGTGTGCAAAGGGGTGCATTAAAACAATTTAATAAAGAAATAAAAAAAATATTGAAAACTTCACTGAGCTTATTCTTCAAAATTAAATTTTTGCTGTAAAAAAACTGAACACTTTCATCGAAATTTCAAATCCCTTGGAGGCATTTCATAGTTTTCTTTCAAATGTTTTTGTTACAAAGTTATCTTTATCTTCTGTAACAAAATAGAATTGCTTTTCAGAACCCTAAATACATCCTTGAACAAGATTGACGTTTGACATGGGTACTGACAAAACAAAACTTATCATGGCCAAATAAAACAATTTCTTGGCTGCGACGCTCGTATTTTTAGCCAATATTTTTTTAAAGTGTTAGTTAACAGTTATTTTGTGTGATGACCTTATTGGAGAACTTTTTATAAATTTATAGATTGCATCTTAAGGACTAGAGTTTGCTATAAATTGATAACTGTTTAAATTCTTCACAAATTAATAATTTACTTAATTCTTCTAAATAAATAGTAAACCAAACTTTTGCAATAATTTATATGCTTTTTACTCCTTTTGCCAGAACGGTAAAATAAATGGCAACCAAAGAATAAGCCTCATTTAACCACTTATAAAAAAATATTTCATTTTCAATAATTTTGAAATCTTAACTTTTGCAAAGGAATTGCTTTGCCAAGTTATCCCATTTTCACCAGATACGAATCATCTTAACGTTTAAAAAGACATTGTAGAGAAAATAACACCCCGTTATTTAATTATTAATTAATAAAGTTTTAAAATACTGTCGCTATCTGCTGGATATATTTGGCATTTTAAAACTTCAAATATATATTATAAAATAACTAGATAACAATTTAGTTTCAAATTTATTTCATATTTTATGTTGATTCCCATGCCTGGGGGAAAAGGGCTAACATAGCAAAGTAATACTTCTGCTGAATTTATGATTTCAAAACTAATGCATTAGCTCTATGAAACTGACAATCCATCTGAAAAAGTAAAACTACACTGAAGCACACAGGTCCCCGAACGATGGGATAGATGTATTCTTATTAAATCTAAAGTTCTAGATCCCAATGGTGTCAGAGTTTTATGCTTTTAAGTTTGCTTAGTCGAACACGTACCAAAATTAAAGATTAGAACACAGTGCAGATTGTTTTTACTTTTTTTCTATACTGCTATATTAAACTATTTTTTAAGCCTGTTAAGATAAGATTTCCTACGATTGAATAAATAGACGTGTAGCTGCCAATAATTTAACCGTAAATTTTCAAATGAATTCTAAAAGTGTACAAATGATTCAAATGTTTAAAATGCCTATAAATGCTGAAAACATTTAATTAACAGCAATTTATGATCGTATGAACAAAAAAATTACACTTTTATTTTTCAATTATTCTATATAATATTTTCTTCAACCAAGATACAATCGAAATAAAACATTTGACTTAATAAAAATAACACCTGTACACAGTAACAACGAATTAAATTAGTTCTTTAATTCATTTTCCTTTTAAATTGTCCTTTTTCGTGACAAACGTATTAATCGAAAACGACAAAAACATTAGATCCATTCAACGAAAGCATAGCGATTTGAATTAAAGATAAAAATGAATGGAACAGTGTTTCAAACCAAAAGTCGGGAGGCTAAATAAAGAGAAATCTGTTATTTTTCAGTAGTGCATTTACAACTTGATCCCTTTTTTCAGTTTTAAAACAAATGGGGTCTTATTTACTTTAAAAAGATTGCATTGTTTCAAATGACGTAATTCTTTCCATGTTTCCTCCTTGAATATCTGAGATTTCAATTTTTTTTTTTCGCTTTCACTCTCAATGCCCGGTCTCTTTCGTCTGTTGTGTTTTAATTTAGAGTTCTTTACGTGCAACTTGTAATTGTTCTTGCGATTTATTAAATTTAACTGAATTAAAACTATAATTAGAAAGTAGTGTTTATGATGCTCAGAAATCTATTAAAATGTAAATGACAAAATAGTTTATTACACCGATCAAAAGAATTCGGGGAATATATGGTTTAAACCATTTTCACCTAAAATGATTCCATTTGGAATGATCAGCTTGCGATTTTTTCTCACTTAGTTGTAATTGCTCTTATTTTTCATTAGATGGAAGAATTATGTATTTTGAAGAATTAAATAATTTTTGTTTTAATTAAATTAAAATATGAAGAATATAGTAAATTAAAATTCATTCCCAAAAAATTGTATGAAATAAACTGACCCTAAATTCTTCACGCTTGCATTCTTAGGTGCTCAAAAATTGATTTTTTTTAAGAAATAAAGTTTCGAAAAGATTATTATTAATATTTATTCAAAAGTTATCATTTCAATACTTTCCTCTTTCAAATTTAATTAAAAAAATAAGATTTTTTCCATTTCATTCCAGATACATATTGAATCTATTTAACAAATTTTAGGTTTTTAAAATAAAATATAAGAAGTTGGAACTGAAAGAGTTAACAAAAGTACGATAAGTGCTCCCCTAATTGTTTTGAGCAGTGTTCTGTATTTATTTAACTACAATGCAAAACAGAAAAAAATCGTTTATGAAGAAAATTGTGATAGATTATCTCTAAATTTGGTTGTATTTATCGTAACTGATGTTTTAAATGTAGGCAAATACATCAAGCATTGAAATGTCAAAGTTGAGAAGTACTTAATTTTATTACTGCATAATATTACGACCATTTACTAAAAAACCTGAAACATTTTGAATAAAACAAACGCAATTTCGACAGGACAAAAAATTGATATAATACCACTACAACTATTGCCACTCAAGTAGTAAAACATGACTGTGAAACTTTATTATTTTTAATTTTAAAATGAACAAATTTTCAAAAAGCAATAAATTGATTGAAACTAAAGCTAAAAAATATTTTTTTACATTTTAAAACACATATAGTTTTACCTAAAGACCACAAAATTTCTCATTCTAAGAAAAAAACGAGACAGAAAAAAAATCGCCAACTCCGTACGCTGGAGGGCGCAACAGACGAAAGGAAGCTACCGCAATTCGTTTCATCCAATCAGAATCAACCGCCAGTGCTTCGAACAGTCGAGCGCATTTTAGAATTCGAACGCATTATTTTATCTTTTGCCGCAAGCGCGAATACAATTTCGTCGTATTTTAATTTTTTGTTTAATTTTAAAGGACTTTTACTTTAGCCATGGTTGTATGGGACCAAAAGGAAATATTTATAAGAAATATTTTATTAGAATATTTAATAATTTGAGAAATATATAAATTATCGTTTGGTGGAACTGTTTTTTGTGGATTTTTACTCTGAAGCTGGTGTCAAGATTTTCGCACAAAGTTCTGGAATTCATGATTTTGTTTTGAGTGATTGAATAGTTTATTTTTGTGATTTATATCATAAAAAAATAATTTAAAGAAAAAAGAACGTAATGGGAGAACCAGGTGCTGATCCCTTTGAAGATGATGTAAGTAAATTATGATTATTTTTTCATGTAAAGTACTAAATGTCCCATTACTGACAAGTAAGAGCGGTTTTAATTACAACATTCAATCAGTAAATAAGCAATGCATGCAAATATTTATACGACATCAAATTGAGTTTAACGGAGCAAGGATTTCTCTATGTAGCCCAAAAAGTAATTTGGGGTAGAAACTGATTTGTTCTAACATTTGTGATAATTTCTTACGATCTCTCGTTCTTGCTTCTTTTCTGATCTATTAAAAATTGAAAAAATGTGTTGCCATTTTACAAAACTAAATTTTAGGCTAAAAGTGAAAATGACATTCATGACAATTCTTTATGAAAAACAAAATTTTAATAAAATGTGTTTAATGTTCTTAAGTACAATGTATAAGTTTTACATATTTTAATGAAAATTTAAAAATTTATTTTGTATTAAACATATATAGATGACGATATTGTTTTTGAGTTAATTAGAAATTAAAAAAGCTTTTTTTAATGTTTTAAAATTATACTTTCAAATATTAATAAACGGTATTTTAATTACATATAGAAAATATTAACTTTTGCACCTTTACGTATTTATCATTGAAATACAGCTAAAAATAATTAATCTAATGACTTTTTAATCGAAATATGGTTTTTTTAAAAGTATTTTATTTTGACTCTGGTAAGACTAACTTTTTAAAGTATCTACTGCTTTAAAAAAAAGCGCATAAATTAGTTATAAAATTAATTCAATTCAAAATTTGGAATTTAACGCGATTCAAAATAATTTCGCACACATCAAATGCTACAAACAATCATTGCAATAAACTGTTTTAAAGCGTGATCTTTATTTTATAAAAGTATTTTTCTAATATACAAATCCTTATACACCGTAATCGAAAACATTTCGCAAATAAAGACTAGTTTTGAAATCTTCATCAGGAAGAAAAATGAAGCTTTTTGCTAGGAAACGTCTGACAAATTGTCGGCTACATCGCTGTTACTTTCAGCTATATCAGTTCTTTATTTTTTTTTAAATTATTTCAGTCTGGAATTGTAGTACTTTATTCAATGAAAACTTTTATTTGTTATAATTAAAATTTGCATTTATTGAGTTTCGGTAAATATACTTTTGAAATAAACCGCTTTTTTTCTTGTTTTTCTTAAAATATTTCTTCAAAAGTTAATTTTTACAACCGAATTGTCAAAAATTACTTAAATATACACATATTTATGTTTTTTTGAAAGGTAAAACTTAAAGACACAGGCAATGTACATTTAATTGTGAAAATATTGCTGAGGAAAACAATGTGTGATTTCATTCAGTTTTATAGCAAAAAAGTGTCCAGTTATAACATAAAATCTGCACAAAATTTAGAAAATATTTAAAACGGAATTTATTTCAAGAACAATAAAATCATTATTTATAGGATATTTTTTTAATTACTAAAATACCATATATATAAACAAACTAAACAAAATGAAACAAACAAATATATATTTTTTATTTGCGGGCTAATTTAATAAACTATAATATCTGATGCTAACGTTCTCGTTGTCTTTTTCCAATATAATAAATTTTTCATTAGGAAAATCCTAAATTCGCTAAATACGCTCCTATGCTCAAAAGCGTGACGTTAATATGGAAATAATGACCGAAATCGATTGCGTATTTGAAAACAAATAATAATAAACCGCATTTTGCAACAACTCATAAGTTTTAATATTTAACCTTTGCTATATCAAAAAGTGTTTAGGATTTAGTTTTAGTAAATTAAAGTATATTCTGTCCCCACGATGTTTTTAGATTAAATTTCTATTTTGTTTTAAAACGCATAAAATGCGAGTGTATCTAAAAATACATTTACAAACATAAACCATAAACTGCAATGATTAAACTAATTTGTGAGAAAAAGTTTGCTTCTATAGTCTGTCTATTTACTATGCGAGCCTCGATAATACTTTCTTCTCGCATCCCTTCGCTTGGTTTTCTAGGAAACGGGGGGAGCATCGCTTTTCTAAATCTAACGCGTTTGAGGTTCTGTTGTGAGGTTAACAATCCGAACAGCTCAAACCCAAGTAGGGTGGGAGAAAAAACGCTCATGCCGTTTCGAAGAAAACCGCATGCAGGGACGGGGGAGGAAAATGCTTTCGACTCTCGCATTCTAGACAGAAAAAGGCATAAAATATACACTTTATAACAAATAAATTCATAAATGCATCCTCCTGTTGACGAGGGGAAGATGTAGAATAGGAAAATTTAGAAACTAAATAGAGTACCTACATTTTGTTATCTGAAATACCTCACACCAATTAAACATGAATTTAAACACCCCAGATAATATATTTTTATGTAACTGATCACATCAATAATTAAAATGAAAAATCAATCAATTTAAAGCTAATTAATCACTATTTAAATACCTTCTAATGTTGCAGAGCATGATGTTCATTATTTATTAAAAATATATACAACAATGCATTTGTCTAGCAACAACAACAATAAAAGAATAAAAGTACTAAAAATGCAACAAATAATTTTTGGTCCTTCTAAAACGTTAAAGTAATGAAAAAATCCATGAGTTTAATTACTTAAAATAGGAATGATGCGATTGAAGGAACTAATAATTTAAGTTAATCTATTAATAGTTAAAAAATATATATATAACTGAAGAAAAAAAAGAATTTTATGCCATTTACTTTCACGATAAAGCATATTCATCGCTGTTACCATAGCTGCAAAAACAGTCAGAACACCTCGGTAATTGCATCACGCAGATTCCTTTTTACGGCGAAATTACTTTAAAATTAACACGTAAAGCTTTTGAGCCATTCAGTAATGGGGGAAAGTAGTTTAGTGTAATGGTTTATGGGGTATACCTTTTTTAACATTAACCAGTGCGAATCTTCCTTTACTTTCAATTATCTAATAAGAAGTATATGGTGATGAAAGTATTGGGTGGAAGATCCGAAATTGACATTTTCTATTATCTAAACTGCGTTTCGGAGGCTGATGGTACTAAAAAGTAGGTTTGTAACAGAATCTGTCACTTTGCTTTCTTCCACACAACATTTGAGTTCAACAGGAAAAAAGGCGCCAAACACAGTATTAAGGGTGTACGGCACACAGAATTCTAAAATCTTTGAATTTTAAGGAATTTTACTAATTATTTTTGTGGAGATATGAAACATAATTTATATTTGAAATTTTTTTTTAATAAAATTCAAATTATTCAAAAACATGAGCATGTTGATGTTTGTGAAATTTGATATAATTTGAAATTTTATTATTCAAAACACTTTATTTTTGATTAACGCTCGTCCTTTGAGTTCATTTTATAAGTTTACTTCGTGCTTTTTTTCTAAATTGAATAGAATTTTCTTTAACAAATATTTATTTTGAAATCTACATAAAACTCATGGCATGCCAAGGAAAAAAAAATATAAATAACAAAAAATTAAATAAATAAGAACAATTCTTATAATACATACTGCTTGTGGCCAACGCAGATGTCATGACACAAGAAACTAAATATCTCACGTTCTACTGCAGATATAAATAAAAAAAATGTTTCAAATTAATCAAAAATAATTGCGTAATTTTTATTTTATTATTTTTTTTGAAGATTTTGTGCCCCGGACACCTTTTTACACATTATAACATTTACACGCTAAATTTGGCTAATTTTATTTATTATCCTTTAAAAATTCAATAATTGTACTTCAAAGAATAAATATGTAATATTCCTCCCTTTTAAATCAAAGCAAAACTTTTCAGATCCATATACAATCAAAGAATATTTTTGTGAAATATATTTGACGTCATTTCAAACTGATATCTGTCGCAGAAATAAATTTCTTTTGTTTTTATTATTTAAAAGGGAAAAAAAGTTTCTCAACTGACTGTTCTCAATTGCAATGTTGATTTAATTCTAATAAAAATGGCTTCTTATGCTGTTTAAATGAGCATTAAAATTTGTTTTTAGTTTTTTTAACAACTGAAATATTTCGAATTCGATTTTTTTTTCTGAAACGAAGGTATTTATGGTAGGGTAAGGAAGGGTAGGTATATATTTTGTATGCTTGATCAGGGACCCGCTCATAAGCCTTCGTAAAGTAAGACAAACACAGAAAGAATTTTTACTGTCACATAGAAAGAAAGTACACCCAGGGTGAAGGCGGGAATCGAACCCGTTACAGTGCGCAATCTGCTAGCGTAATGGTCTGCGATCTAAATCACTCGGCCATCCGGGCCCCAGGTATTAATGGTATTCACAAATGAGGTGCTAATGGGTAATTTAATATAAAAACTAAATGTGCTGCTCCAGTAAGCGCGAAACCCCTCCCACCAAAACAAATCCCTTTTATTCCCTATGACAACACCGACCTGTCCCCACAAAATCCCTGCAAAGACACAAATTCTCTCACTAACTATTTGTCTGCATGTGTAGGGAAGACACGAAATAATGTTAGGGGCCGGACCCGGCGTAGATTAACTGGATTACCTTAATGGTTATTTCAAATTGTATGATTTACATTTAGTATTAAAAAAATATTAGTAGAAACTAATGAACAAAAACGCAGTAAATACATGACTTAAATAAGTTCTTATGCTTTTTTAACCTATTTTCAGCCAAAGGTGTTCACAAGCACTATTTTTATAAATATTTTTTCTAAGTTCTTCTAAATAAGCAAAATATATGACAAATGCAGACTCTAGTGTTTGACAGTTTGTGTGGGACAAATTGAGTAACAGGAAAAATGAATTTAAAAATTTTACTTTTTTATTCTACAATGTTAACGATTTTGTTCTATAATGAAGGTGTTAATGGTATTCACAAATAGTGTGTTAATGGTATTCACATGTAAGGTGTTCGAAATAGGTTGTTAATTTATAAAAGATGCTTAAATGTTCAGCTTTAGTACGAAACTAACGCAACCAAACCAACAAATCCCTTTTATTCCCTATGACAACACCAAAGCGTCCAACAAAATCCCTGCAAAGAGGGGCCCGGATGGCCGAGTGGTAAGCATCGCAGGCCAGCAGTCTGCGTGCTGTAACGGGCGCGGGTTCGATTCCCGCCTTCGCCCTGGGTGTATTTCCTCTCTTTGTGACAGTAAAAAATCTTTCTGTGTCTGTCTTACTTGACGAAGACTTATAAGCGGCTCACTGAGCAAGCACACAAGTCGGAATATATATGTAAAATACCCTATACCCTACCCTGCAAAGACACAAATTCTTCCACTTACTATCTGTCTGCATGTGTAGGGACGACACGAAGTAATGGCAGGGGCCGGACCCGGCGTAGATTAACTGGAGCACCTTAATGGTTCTGGTCACGCGAAACAAGAGCCAGAGAGATTGTGTCGGACTACATCAATAATTTGTGCTGTCCTGGTGGCAACGATGATTAACTTTGGTTGTGGATGGTGGATTGTGGAGTGGTGTTTTGGAAACGGGACTGTCTAATGGGTTTATTGGGTTAAATAGTTGATGTATGGAGAGATTTTTCGTTTCCGATTTAATGTTGGTTTGTAGACAAATATTTTCTGTCTTGTGTGCTTGGTCAGAGACCCGCTTATAAACCACAGATGCTGCCATCTATCACTCGCCGTCTCCACAATTTAGACATGTCCCTGAAGGGAAGGGAAATAGTTTCCAGGGACCCGTACCCTTCTGAAACTGCGCAATAAACAGATAAAACGAGCACGTACTTAGCATATATTCGACAAACACAAACATCCATGCCTTATCAGGATTCGAGCCCGGACCCAGTGGTTCCAAAGGCTAGCACCCTAACCGTTACGCCACCAAGTCGACAATTTAATGTTAACTGGTCTAATATACACGGTATTGCTTTTTGTAGTATCTTATTAATGGTGACTTGTGTAATACGTAAATTTTTATTTGATGCCAATCAATACCTACCTCACAGGTACAAATTTCACATTTGTACACAAATATTCATCAATATTTAATTTTTTTTCCTTTTGTAAACAGTAAAATTAAAAAAAATTCTCAATATTGGATTGTCTAAAGTGAGATCTAATAGAATAGACTAGAGTGAGGAATCAATGTAGCGTTGGGAAAAAACACAAATCAGAAAATATTGAAATCTGGAAGAAATTGCATCACCTGACACAAGCAAATGACAATCTTGCATATTAAATTGCTTTTTGGTACTTATACCTAACTTCCCTCGCGTTGAAATTTCCTTCAACTTAATTTTTTTTACAATTTCTAAGCTTATACTAACTGATTAAAAACCACCATTAAAACCATATGTAAGGATTTTGCTTCAATCGTATTTGAAAGTAATTTGTGTGGGTAACGAGCACAAGGTCAACTAAATTTTATACATATATTGGTATTTTATTATTATTTTTTGTAAAACAATAGTGAAGTTATCCCGTGTGTCCGATCATCTGATAGATTTTGTTAGTTTTTGTTTTGTGTTTTTTGTCATGTTTTGTTCCCCTTTTGTTTTGGTGTAATTTGAAATATTATTTTTAATTTTCTTCAAAGGATTTTGATTGTTAATTTTAGGTGTTGTCTGGAAGGGCCCGGGGGCCCCTTGACAACCAATATATTTCTGTGAAATAAAAAGTTTTCTTCTTAAAAAAAGGGTATTGATTAGCGTGATATTTATTTAATTAATATCTTTGTATCTAAAACCTTTGTATCGGCTCACTGGTTGTGAAATTTTACTGGCCCGTCTCTAAAACCCAATATCGGAGGTTACAGCTCCGACTGAGCCGGCAGATTTTCAGGCAGGTAAAATAGATGGCACGCATATGATTAGGTGGGTAGTAATCATTCCTTGAACACCCATTTGGCTTGGATTCTCTCAGCAAAATTTAAATATCTGCTTACCGTAACATCCACAGAGAGCTTAGATTCATTATACACTCGTAAAACAAAAGAGTGAAATCCACTCCTATAGGAGAAGTGCATTTTCGACACTAGTGAAAATTAACTTAGACTGAGTTAAAATCGATCGTTTGTTTTAATAGTGGACGAATGATATTTATTAGAAGAAATTATATTTGATACAACTTACATGCACCTAACTCGTTACAACACCTAACTTTGTATTTTCAAATAGCTCGAATTTTCATTGTTTGAAAGCTCTGGTATTTCTGGAAAGCTCTGGTGTCATCTGCGCCACTTGTCCGCAGTTCAAATTTCAAAGCGTAGGTGACTGTGGTGGTGATCCTGTCGGAGGTTTAACTAAACCAAAGAGTGAAATCCACTCCTATAGGAGAAGTCCATTTTCGACACTGGAAAGAGTGAAAATTAACTCAGAATGAGTTAAAATCGCTCGTTTGTTTTAAGAATGTACATCTGTAAGTCAAAGTTGTTATCTAGAGCCGCCTAATGGTAACACAAAAATTTTAATCAGTTTCGGGGAATATGCCGAGTCTGCAGAAAACTTCATCCTCCAAACCAAGCAGCCTCGTTTAGGAATAATAATAAAGCTTTGTAATATATACTTTTCTATATTCATCTTCAAAGAATGCGACATATTCTTTCAAAAACGTATGGACTTTTAGCTATTTTCAGCAATATAACAATTTAATTCATTCATCATTTCCTAATCGATTCCCTCCACAATCAGTTCCGACGTAAAAATTTCTGTTAAAAGCAAAACATTCATCTTTCCTCAATCATCAATCCCGGCAAAAATATCTGCAAATGATCTTTCTGAATGTTGTAGTCAGAAACACAAATGACTCTTTTGTGAAAAGCAAGTTTTTTTTTCTAAGCCAAAACGAAATTGACGGTACAAATGGATTAAATGTTAATGATAGTTTTATGTATCAAGTTTTAGAGCTATTTTTTTTTCATTTCTGTTGCTATACATCTTTATATTATGAGTCTTGAATATAATTTTTTTTTTAATTTGTTTTGTATATATTTCTCTTTGAGGATAAGTAGATTGATGAAAAACTAATCTGGTTTTCAATGCGCAAGGGAAAAAATGCATCTCTCAACTTATAAACTATTTTTTTTATTTAAATGCACATCACTTAACAATGCACGTAATAAAATACATAAAATTAAAACAATGAAAGCACAGAAAAGAAATATAACAATGAAAAATTCCTAGGAACAATTAGATTTACAAACATTAAAAGTCGTTTAAAACATATCCAATGTCTCAGAAACACTGCAATTATAAAATTTATATAGATAATTTTTATTGCAGTTAGACTAATTAAAATTCAAGTACAACATTGATTTCTTGCTAAACTAACAGGTAGAAATTTTTAAAGCAAATTGTATTTATTTACTGAAGTAAATTGTTTTGAGCGAGTGTTACATATGTCTTAAAATTTCAAATTTCATAAAATTTTAATATTTCATTAAAAACGTTATGCATGCATGTTGTTTAACGTTGTAAAACGTTTAGACTACTAATGCATACGTTTGTATTCTTCAGGTTAACTAACTCAATACTAAATGGTGAATTTGTAACAAATGAAATTATATTTTTAGAAACAGATAACATAAAAAATTATTGAAGTTAGTGAAAATATAAATAAAATAATAAAGAGGTTTGTCTATAAATATTTAGGTTTTTTCTTATGATAATTAATATGGTTGGTAAAAACCAGGTCTAAAGCTAAGAAGGTTAACAAGCAAATGCTGAACAACATTTTGGATGAATATTTGCGTGCTCCGCCTGTAACATACTTTTTGAGGTAACCATGCTAACCATACGCCACGACTTGTAATAGCTGGAGAAAACACAATTTAGGCAGTTTAATGTGAACACTATTTTTTCTCAGTATAAATTAACAGTTGATAATACAATGTGTTAATCTATAATAATAAAAGACAGAGTCTGTGTGTGTCTGGAGTCTGTTTGTCTGTATATCGCGGAAGACCTACTTATACTACCCTCATAAATTCGAAATTTTTAACATAGATTTTCTTCAATACAAACATGTGTACCTGAGGCTTAGTAATTAAATATTCGTTCTATTTTTTAAGAAAAATTGAATTTTATGAAAAAAGTACACCACTTTCGCTCAAATTCGATAACTTTTTTCCCCTTTCCTGTTGCCATCGGCTGAAAAAGTTAAAATAAACTTTTACGAAAATAATAACAATTGATTTTTTTATTCTGCTTCCCTTACCTTACTAAATTCGCAATTTGGAAAATAATTAACACGTTTCAAGTGACGTAATTCCGGCCAGTCTCCATTCTTCGATTATATTATTTGTTTATCAGTTCATCGCACTAGAGCTGCATATTAGGATTTTATGTCATCATTTTTTTTTTTGATAAATACTTCACCAAACTCGGGCGAAGAACGGGTATTTATTTGCTAGTTATTTGATAAATAATAACACTGGTGAAAAATTAACTGAACTAAAACCATATTACAAACTAACTCAATAACTTCTTCTTGGTATTCTTTTTCTTGGGTATTCCAAAGCCTAACAGAATCAAAAACATCTGGAAAATTGAATATATATATTTTTTTAAAAAATACTTTTTACGGCGTGCTTAAAATTAATGAAGCTATCGCCTTAATGAACCGTTAGCTAATGAAGAGAAATTAATGGTTAAAAGTACATCGTTAGCCATTTTCGGAAGTCTTTAGTATACATTGCATTACAAACTACTTTTTTGTGGTTAATTATTTTTTATAATAGTTAATTGCCATTGCTGATTCGTGGAATTTATAATTAGGAATAATTAATGCTTTTTGTGAAGAAAAATAATTGAAAACTAGTTCACATTTGTTTCCTGTAAGCAACTTTGATTTATGTTAAAATTATATTTTTTTAATTTGAGAATATAATTTACTGCATGCTTTCAAAGATTATTTTTACTGGCATTAAAAACGGAATCAACGAAAGAAAATTTGATTTAAAGTTATAATTTTATAATTTTTTTTTAATCCATGGTCATTCCAAATACATCAAATTATATATGTTTATATTCGAATAATAAAATGGAGAATTACAATTACAATGTCGTAAAACTTATTTCTGCCGTGTTTGTCTGCCCATGTAAGACAATAGCGCAAAATAAACAAATCAAATTTATTGTTTAAAATTTCAGAGTAATGTTGTTAATGTTTCTGCCAAAAAGGGAAAACTGCATTTTCGTAATCTTACACTTTCTCAGATGCAATTTAAAGCTATAATTGTTGCTATTCCTAATTATTTAATCTTCTACAACCCGTTATAGTATTTTTATTAATAAAATACTTGCATATTAGTTTTCTACACAGCTGAACTTTTATCTAAAACATATAATTTTAGAACCTAATTTCAAATTCAGTGCGTGGGGCATGCACAAAATATTAGAGAGAAAGCACTCAAAATACATATCGGAACTGATAAAATTGTATTAAATATAAATTTATTCCGAACAAAAAAGTTAGCTTTTGTTTTTTAATTTATATTTCCTGTAACTTAATTCGTCCTACATAAATTGTTCAGGCTATTTTCTTATAACTTTTTAGCCCCAGTGATGCCATTTGGAATCATCACTTTCAATATTTTTTTCCAAATGTTTATGTCCCGTTATGACATTCAAACACACATCATTCGATTCTTCACACTTTGTTCTATTAGACAATATTTTACATTAATCTCAATAGAAGTCATATCTACTATTTTTTTTTATTTAGAAAATAGGTAACAAGCGTTTCACCTGATTTTTGAAAAGTCCACTTCAGTTCCACATATTTAAAACACAATTCAAACTATTTCGCTTAAAATAATTACTAAACTTTTTTTAATAATATGGTCAGATACCTTAAAATATATAACTCGAAGTGGTTTTAGGTAATATATATTTTTTATTTTGTTGTTTTCCACAATGAAAAAATTTTGGCATTATTTCAAAAACCAAATAAAAAATTAAAATGATTTTTTTCTTATGGAACTCTTATTTTTGACCTAAAATAAGCTTATTTTGTGAATATCAGATGTTTCTGTAGTGTAGTTAATTTTTGGGACTGAAAGGTTTAATTTGTCTTATCTGTATTTATTTAGATAAACTTAAGCAGAAACCGCTTTTTCACATAGTAAATTTTCTTGCCAACTATCCTCAATATGTTAACAATAAACAATTAAACTAACTAATGAACAACAAACAATATCCAAAATTAAAATCTCAACTGTTGCCAAACTGTAGATATTTTCACTCACTTGTTGCACAAAGGTTTCTATTAATTCATTATTTATCCAATTGTCTGTCTGTCTGTCAGTCTGACTGAAGGATAATTTCCGGTTATTGTCAGTCGCATGGGCAACTTGGCTCAGTTCCACTTAAATCTCTTTTTTTTTATTTTCTTGCACTGAATGAGTTATAACATTGTCTGATAAGTGTTTTTTTGTTAGTAGCTGCTGTAAGACTTATTGACTTCGTAAATAACTTAAGATTATTTTCTGATATTTTATATATGGCATTAGAGAAATAGAAATATTAGTTTTTTCATTCATAATTTGAATTTCACGCTTAATTAATTCTGATTTTAGCATACAGAACAATTATCTTCTATTTAGTAGTTAGTTTGAAGATATTCTCACTACACCAAACGTATCTCCCCCAAAACTAACTAAAATTCATTTTAATATATTTTGATGATTTATTTACTATCTTGTAAAAATTTACAACAAAAAAAATTTCTCAGTATATGCTGCTACTGCGCTGGAGACATTTAATATTTAGCTTTTTGTCAATGTAAACCTCGGGAATGTATGAAAAGAAACTTTATATTTTTGTATTCGGATGTGTTTCTCAATGTTACTCAATAGTTTTATTTTTAGATTTCATAAGGAAAATTTGCTTACGTAATATGTTGGTTTATATGGAAATATGGATCATAAATAAAAGTATTATTAGTTTAGTGTCCAAAATGGATTACTCGCACTTTATAATAATAAAAACATACGTAACAGTTATCTGCTCTTCAGTCAATTTTTAGTATTGAGTGTTTCCAACTTCTAACTATCAATTTTTAGTCTCATATGACTTTAGGAATTGAAACCTTCACTACTTGAAGCATTATGGTATGCTCAATTTAAATTGCGATAACGATGAAAAAATATATTTGATCGATAGCTATAGTGCATTTGAATATACTTTTGATTAAAATGAAATTAAAAATTCCACAATCATAAAAAAAAATTTACCGTGACCCCTAGAAAGACATTATATTAAAAGAAGGCTTTGACAGTAGGAACCGATAAAAACGGACGAATTTTGCTTCGAATGTAACTTTTAAAGAAATTTGACGAGTTTATGCGCTTATCAAAATCTACGGCAGTTGAAGACTTGTAAAAATGACACTAAACTATAGTTTTTATTCAGGATTAGAGACATAAAAAGTACCTGAAATCCTTTTACCCCAAGCTTCATGACTAATACCTAGTTTCCCCGATATAAAGCGAAACATTACATCATAGACTTACCCCTACGAAATCTAAAGGGATAAGAATTTAATGCCAAAACTAAAATACTTCACCACGAAATAAAATATTTTTACAGTCGCCTTATCTGCCATCTACTGTGGAATGTTAAAATTCTCCTGCATAAAAAACTTTTGCATCGTAATCCAGAAGAGAAATTTTTAAACATCGTAAAATAGGAAATATGCAGAGGTGCTGTTACTAGCTATTACGGCCATATTTCGCTTTTCTTAATGTGGTAAGGGTACTTTGGAGACGTGGAGGGTTTTTTAGAGGTAAAATAAAGTAAGTTGATATTTTGTGAAATTTTTTAGAAGTAATAGCTTTTCACAAAATGAAAAGGTTATACATATCAACAACATATAGTTCCTTTATACTTTTCAATGTTATGCATCTCACATTTACATATTTCAATAGTGTACACTGCAAAAAGCAGTGTCTCAATTTCAGCACAAATGATGTCTGAATTGAGTTTTCAGACACTTTGGGATCTTAATTGAACACTCTCTGAAATATTCTCTCATGTATTTTAGACACTATAGTGTCTTAAATATGTTTCAGACACTGTAGAGTCTGACTTTTGATGTAAATGTCTGAAATTTAGACACTTTCAAATTCAGACATTTAAAATCAGACACTTCATGCCATGCAATTCAGACACTTGAACTTAGAAATTTTTGAGATGAAGCGCAATTTAATTTATTAGTAAAACAATCGTTTTCACTTAAAACTTGTTAATTATAATTATATTATTCCTTAAAAATTCAAAATTCAATTTACTTGATAAATAATTAGATATGCCACCAAAAAATATCATTTACTTATATTTTTTTAATTTAATAATTACCTAAATTAAATCGAAGAACTAAGAATATATTTCATTTTTTTATTACTTAAATTATTATTCTTTAATATAACTATTTTTGCAATGTTTCTTAACGTTCCTCTCCAAGCACTCTAGTGCGACTTTAATTAAATTAAACTTAGTTGGAAACTCGACTTGTTTCAAAAAAATTCATTAAAACAAATTAAACCAAATTTAATTATTTAAAGTTGGTTTATAATTGGATCTGTATTGCGATTTCAAGCGAAATAAGATTTTGACACTTCGAGGCTGTCTTTTTGTAATCCAAGCACACGGCTTTAGATATTTTTCTTCTCTTTAAAATATGAGTGTAAATCACTATAGAAGCAATAATTACTCTCTATTATTCACTAGCTTTTAACCGATGGTTTGATTTCAATATGATTGATTTTGATTAATTGACGGAATAATATTTTATATTAGCAACTGCATCTTAATGAACTGTCAACCGTACCAGGTTGAAAATGCCGGTTATCATCCGATCACCGAAGTCAAGCAACATCGAGAGTGGTCAGTATTTGGGAGGGTGACCACCTTGGAACACCGCCTGCCGTTTTGGCATTAATTTTAATATAGTTCTGTTGTATATGTGTCTGAATTTTAGACACATTATATGTCTGAAAAATTTAAGACGCTTTTTAGTGTCTGAATAATGTGCACCCTGTTTCAGACGCTTTTTTTTTTGTCTTAAATCAAGACATTTCTGTTTGCAGTGTACAGGTTATATATTGCAATATCATACAAGAATGCAAGATATCATTGAACTTTTCAATAGTTTCAAACATTGAAAGGCTAAAAGGTGTCTGAAACAAAGAAGATTATTTATATCTTTAAGTCTTTGATTAAATACTCGTGTACATTTTCATTTATTTACTTAGCAATTTCTAGGCTTAATTATACTTTTAATTTGCGAAGAATGAATAATATTAGAAATTTGTTGCTAAACAAAATTATAAATTGGAAAGGTTTAGAGGTAAAATAAAGAAAGCTATTATTTTGTGAAAGTTTAAGAATTAATCACTTTGTGCAAAGCTCGATTACAAGTTATTCATTTCATTTTATACTAATGCAAAATATCATTGCTGATTTTAAACAGCTTTACACATACTCGTAATAGAGCGAGTAAAATATGATATAATTTAAATGTTTATTACTTTTTCATTTCACGTTTGCAATCGAAAAAGTTGCCAAAAATGTACAACTGCTGCCAAATGGAATATCTCTAATGGTAATCTTTAACTTAGTATACTTCAGCAATCTAACAGTATATAGGGGAGAGAAGGGGAATGGCGCCACCTTAAGGGAAATTGAATTTTCATGCAGAATTGTGTTGCAATTAATGTAAATTGTAATGAGCATAGCATACTACAGTTCATAGCCTATCTTGTAGTGATTTTTTAAAATTTTAATCTTTAATGGAAACTGAATAAAATTGTATTTTTCTAAAGCTCGCACAGTGGCGGGATTACCCCGGTATCTGGGGTGATGCCGCCACACCACTGGGGTTATGCCGCCACATCAATAAACAAAGCAAATAATCTATAAATAATGGAAAATTACATAATAAAGCAACACATATAGAACTAAAATAGGTTTAATTAACTTATTGGAATGGTAAATTGTATAGGGTACAGCTCTTTTATTAACTTTCTGTGTGCAACTAACTATGCAGGTTTTTTTTTTTAAGCTTCGTTGGTCTATTTGACCAGTTCAGTTATTCTTTTTCGGATACGTGGCATCTCTAACGAAAACTAATAGGTTGTAGGGCCAATATATGAAATTTCTATTTTACGGATTATGCCGCCATCCTTTTGCATGTGGCGGCATAACCCCAGAGTGATGTGGCGGCATTACCCCAGTAAGACAAAATGTCATAAACGGGTGTTTAAAGAAAGGTAGTTAGCCTAGCGTCCAAACTAACGACGTGATCAAATAGCCAAATAATTACTCTTTTAAATGATATATAACTGATTTATCTAACTTAGAGATAGCAGTCACTTAACGCTTAATTTCAGAAGGCTCAAGATTAGATGAAAATCACTAAAAACTGTATTATTTAAATAACTTTACACCAACTCAAAGCACGGCCATTAGTGTCTATACTACAAATTACTTTGTTTCCTGCTACAGGTCAGCGCCCACAGCCCCCCTCCCTTACACACCGCTGGCGAGATACAAGGGGTGGCGGCATTACCCGAGGTGGCGGGGTTCCCCTGCTCTCCCCTCCTGTGTTAATTAAGCAGTACCAGCCGCCAAACGAAAGATTTTTAAATGCAACCTTTAGCAGAGTGTTTAACTTTTGTAATTTAACTTTGTATACTGTGATAACTTAACTGTGTATACTGTATTTTATTACCTGAAAATTTTGTATGTCGCCGATTCCGTTTGGCTAAATTTACCTCTAACGATATTTTTTTTGTACCGTATTGTATATTTTTGGCTCTACACGTTACCAATAACTTATTTTTTAATTTCACTTATAATTTGCCAAAAATTACAATTAATAGACAATTTTTGCTCAACAAAATTATAAAAACCTTATTTAATAAAATGCAGCGAGAGCTATAAAATCAATCGACGTCTTATTAAACGGTATAAATATAATTTAAAAAATTATAACAACCCCACACCTGCGTACCCCTGTACTCCAAAAACAAAACAAACCGTTTCTTCCCTCAATTACATCACATGACTCTCAAAAAACCTCCTTTGGAGGCCAACCAAGAAATTCTAACGTTTTAACACCTACTAGCAGCACTAAAATAACAATTATTCTTTTCCACGACATTGACAAGCTGCACAAAAGGATGGTAACTCCTCCACCAGAAAAGTAAAAGTCCCTAAAAATAATCCAGCTCCCCTCAGCAGATATCTTTTGGTTGTTTGGATTAGCATCACAATAGGGCGTGCTTTTTATGTGTACCTATTTTTTTTATTTCTTGTGTTTGACTTACTGCTTCTGCTTCCAGCTCTTTCCTTAGTCTTGTTTATTCTTTTGATTAGATATCTTTCCTTTAACAAATGATTTTTTTATGTATTATTTTTGCTAATTTTGTAGTTTCTTTTGTTTCTATTTTTCTTTTTCTTTGTTAACAATTTTGAACAAAGTTAACCTTTCTTATTTATTTTGTACTTCCACTTTTTTTTTAAACTAACTAACAGCTTTTTGACTTTTTTTAAAACAATCCTTTATATTTTATTTTCAAATGCAAATGTGTTGCTTATTTTCTGTCTTTTAACTCTTTTCCCTTTCAGTTTTACTGAATTGTTTGATTCAAATTTAGGTTTAATTTTGTGATATATTTTGCATTTAAATTTTGTTACAATCTATTAGTTTCTTATGTTTAGATAAGTAATTAATACATTAAATGTTTCTTATGTTTCCATAATAGACTGGAATATGTGTCAATAAAGTCTTGTTTATAACGATTGAGTTTAGGCTGATCACAATAGGGCGTGCTTTTTATGTATACCTTTTTTTTATTTCTTATGTTTGACTTACTGCTTCCAGCTCTTTCCTTATTCCTGTTTATTCTTTTGATTGGATCTCTTTCCTTTAACAAATGATTTTTTTTTAATATTATTTTTGTACATTTAGTAGTTTTCTTTTGTTTCTATTTTTCTTTCCTATTTATTTTTTATTGTTAACAATTTTGAACAAAGTTAACCTTTATTATATTTTTTGTATTTCTACTTTTTTTTAACTAATTAACAGCTTTTTGATTTTTTTAAACTACCCCTTTATCCTTCATTTTCAAATGCAAATGTGTTTCTTTTTTTCGGTCTTTTGAGTCATTTCCCTTTCAGTTTTACTGAATTGTTTGCTTCAAAACTTTAGGTTTTATTTTGTGACATATTTTTCATTTAAATTTTTTTATAATCTACAGGGTGTCCTTAAAAGAATTCCCGAGTTTCAAATTGTAATAGTATAAGCTGTAATCGTTCGACAGTTGTGGTTGAAGGTGACGAATAATGAATAACTCCAACAGTTTCAGAGGGGCTGGGGAGCTCAGTCGGTTAAGCACTCGATCAGCGTGCGAAAGGTCCCAGGTTCGGGTCCGGGCATTGCCAAAATAACTGCCGACCTATAAACGGCCCGTGTAGCCAAAAATGTCCGACAAATAATACCCGTGTAAGGGAGTGCACGTTAAATATCCTTCTAACCCTTACGCTGCGTACGATGTCGCCCTTAATGGTTGCGTTGGGTGCCTATTCAGGTGTCAGATAGTCACCTGACTGTGGTTATAAATTACGACGCCCGTCGCCAATAGCCCTCGTGTTGCTCTAGTGCGACGATAATTCAAACCTAACCTAACCAACAGTTTCAGAGAAGCGCATGCACTTGTACCACTACATCGTTTTCACAGTTGCAGTGTCATCCATTACTCCGGACTTGCTACAGACAGTATGGGAATGCTTGCATTTTCGTTTGTATGTGTGCCGCATCGCAAAAGGTGCACACATTGAGCACTTATAGGAAAAACTATGTTAGTTTTCCTTCAACTTCATGTATCATTTGTTATATTTAGTATTAAATAAAGTCCTGTAATATACCATTAAAATCGGACATTCTTTTACGGACACCCTGTATTCCATTCATTTATATTTTTCCACGCTACAAAATATCCCAGCCAATCCCTCTAAATAGGTGTCCATAATAATCCCAATGATCTCTGTAACAAACGTACTCGGATAATTAATGCCGCGCTAATTACGGCAATTAGGAGGCAGCCGCCACAAACCCCGGGCACGATCACTATTTACGAGGCAGTTTTTAGGGGAGTTTGGGCAACCGGCCAAGTTGGAAGATTCGGCTGTCTTTTGTTGCGTTTTGTGCGTTGAATACTGATAGACAATGGCAAATTGATACAGAGAAGGTATATTTTACCAGTGCTTTTAGATTACCTCGATTAGTCTATTTTAAATAGAGATGTTCTCGTCTAAATAGAGATGTTCTCCTCTAAATAGAGATGATCTCATCTAAATAGAGATGTTCTCATCTAAATAGAGATGTTCTCATCTAAATAGAGATGATTTCATCTAAATAGAGATGTTCTCATCTAAAGAGATATGTTCTCATTTAACTAGAGATGTTCTCATCGAAATAGAGATATTCTAATATGCTGTCAAACCTCGTTAACACGAACTCGATTAACATGAAATTTTACGAAAATGAACTGAAATGATTTTCCCAGGCTGTCAAACTAATGCTAGAAAATTTCCTTTGAAAACATTTACATGAAATCCCGCTTACGATGAACTGAAAATTTCGTTTTTTTTTTTAGTTTTAGTTTGAAATATCGTCACACTAGAGCTACAGGAGGGCTTTTTACGGGATTTTTGGCTTCACGAGTCGTTTATAGTTCGTCAGTTATTTTGGTGATGTACCAACACATATGTACCTACATTCGTACCTACCCCTGCCCCCTACTGAGCACAATACCCCTGCCACGTGTGCAATTCTCCACACGTAATATTTATTTAGTATTTCTAACTATGCTATATAACTATGGTAGGGTAGACTGACCAGTGAGTGAACATTTAGTTAATATAATTAAAAAATAAGGATTGAAAATCATTCCACTAGATGGATTGGCAACTCAGATATCCTCCCATCTAGTAGGAAGCCATCTGACATACTATGGTTGGTTGTCCTGGTCATTTATATCCTGGGTGTTCATTCACTGGTTAGTCTACCCTATGCTAGCTTTCTACATTTTCAAAAAAATTCGTCTTTGTTTATTACTTAAACATTGCATTAACATAACATAACGTAGAATGCGCCCTCTAGAAGGGAGGAGCAAAGGCTTTATAGGCCGTTACACCACTCGCCAGAATTGACACAGACACAAGAGACACACATAGAAATCACGACATAAACACATAGACAAATAATATCATTTATTGACCAACACAAACATCCCTGCCTTCCCTTGATTCGGACCCAGAAGCTCCAAAGGCTAGCTCCCAACCGTTGTGCTGCTGGGTCGGCAACATTGCATTTACTATTTCTCCTCAACAAGAAGACACGTTTCCAAAAATCACAATAATCGGATCTAACTGTTACTTTTTACAAACCATTTTTTCCCAAAGAAGTGCATTCATAGTAAACAAAGTGCAACGGGAAATCTGCATTAGGATACTGTAAGCAGATTTGTGTGTTATCCAAAATAGAAATGGAGTTTTTTACCTATTCAATACAGTGGAATAATTACTACTGATTCTGAGAACTGTTTACGTGTATAGTATTTTAAATATCCATTTGGTATATTGGGGTTATTTTTATGTAATATATGCTATTTTATGCGCATAATTGATGAAGTGGGTGTATCTTTATTGGCTAAGGTATCAATACTTGAATGCATTTATTTTGAAGAAAATTGTAAACGCATTTCGGAATTCAATGAAAAAAAAAACTTAAATTATATTTAGGAAACATTTTTTTGCTTCTAGAATTTTATATTTTTTCTAAAAGAAGTCAAAGCGTGTTTGTCTCAGAAAAATAATCTTAACATTTAAGGCAGGTCAGTACAATGTAATTTTTAAAAAAAAAATCGATTTTTTTTTATTTTCGTATTTGTAAAATACGTTTCAAGAGCTTTCGAAACGATGCCATTTGCAAGTCATTCAGACAACATGAAGCTAGTTAAATTTTAATTCAAATATTCATCAGCAATATTTTCATAATGCAAGTTTTGAACTTTAAAATCTCCTTTTTCTCAGAATGGCATTTTTTCAGGTTTAGGTATCTTTGTCTTAAAAACAATTTTATGAATAGACCTAAGATGCTTACAGAATTACTGTTTCATGATGTTTTCCTTACTGAAATGAGCATTTCTCAAAATTTGAAGGAGAAAAAAAATATGGGTAATTTTGTGATGTAAAAATACGTTTTTTAAACCTAAAACATTACCTTAAATAATATTTAAAAAAAACTACTTTATAAATTGAGGACATCTCATTTCAGTGTATTGTTCAAAGTGCATATAACGTACAGACTTTTTTTTTGTTCTGTTTCGTATGTAAGTTTCATAGAAAAAGAACATGAAAAAGTCAATTTAGCATTAGCCTTATACAAGAAATTGCCTTAAATGTAGTATAGCATTGTTATCATTTCTCATGAGTATGGGAGACGAAAAATTTATCATTTATTTTTATTTCGCTAACTATAAAGTGCACCTGTGTGAAAAGTTTTATTTTAAAAAGATAAAAAAAAGTTTTTACACAGCAGAATTGAATTATTAAAAAGTAATTAAAATGACATCATGTAAATTTACCATCCAAAATTTTTTATATTATTTAAAAGATTTATTTCACTTTTTTAAAAATTATAAGTCTGTTTACTTTGCTTCTCCCGACTTTCTTTCCATATTAATATTCTATAAATTTTTACATCGCATTCCTTAAATATCAGTATATGCATTAATACATCCTTTTTATAATTTTTTCTGCTGTCTTTATCTGATAACAGTGTTGGTAATTATCAATTATTTTACAATTATCTTGCTAGTTGACTAAAAAAAAAACCCCAATTAAATCAATAATCACAATTGAACTTTTAATTGCACCTTGCAATTAAATTAATTTGATTAAAGTATGTCAATTGTAGCTCACAATTAAAATAATTGCAGTTAACTTTTTTAGTTGTTTTATTAAAACATTAAAACTAACCCATAACTTTATGTATTAAAAAAATGAGTAAAGATTAAGCTGTAAGTATTAAACTGTAAAGTATTACACTTAATTAAGCTGTAAGTATTACACTTGAGAAGAATAAAAGAGTGGTTAATTGTTATTTTTCAATTGTTAATTTTAATTAAAAATAATTAATTGTTAATTGCTGCTACTAACACAGTTAAAAATTATATAATTTTTAATTGTAATTCTAAACAATTACAATTGATGAATTGTTAGTTGTTGTGTTAAAATTTACTAATTAATTAATGGTTAATCTTTCATTGTACTTGCACTACTCAAAAACACACTACTCTTTTACAAGTACGTTATTTATATTTAATTTCCTAAACAACCTCCTTTTTTATGCATAATCTTGGAATAAGGAAAAAGACGAGTAAATAGAATGTGTTGCAACAAAATGTAATAGTAAAAAAGTATTTTTTAAAATATCTTCATGCGTTTGGATTCGAAAAAAAAACATGTTTCATAAGAGACTCTCGCTAAAATGTTCCGATAAAAATTAAGGCACAATTTGTAAAAAAAAAATAACGTCTTGTTTCTAAATTCTCTTATACCCACACTTTCAATGAAATTCCACTACTTTGTTTAGAAAATAAGAACCAAAATTAAGAAATTTATTTTGAAAAACCTAAAATATTATCGTCAGTTTGAAATGTTTGATCTAATTGTGTATAAAAATCTCAATTGTATTCAATTATAGAGCTCGCATTTTTGCAATAATGTCATTATTTAGATTTCCTTCTAACTATACTGGCATCATTGAAGAGATATATTATTTGTCTAATGTGATTTCTTATTTATATGGCATTGGAAAATTATGCAACCCTTAATTCTTAACTACATTTCAGGGGGCTAGGGAACACAGTCGGTAAACATTCGCCTTGCGTGCAGATGGTCCCACAGGTTCGGGTCAGGGCATCGCCAAAATAGCTGCCGATCTATAAACGCCCCGTGCAACCCAAAAATGTCCGACGAATAATACTCCGTGTAGAAGGAATGCACATTAAATATGCTCCAAAGTCCCAACTCCGCGTACGATGTCACCCTTAAGGTAGGCGAATACCCAAAATTCTAAAATTTTTACTATTGGTTTAATCTTTTCCAAATTTGGCACAGTGATTTCAAATATATTAAACAATGCTTTTTGTGCAATTTTTTTTATTTAAATATAATTGATTTATTTTAAACGGTGTTTTGCAACTAAAAAAGGGGTTTGCGCCAGCACCTTCCAGCATAAAAAGTTTTACATTAATTTACCTGAAATTTTTTTACAGATGCTATTTCAATATATATCTGTGCCATGAACCTCTAACATCTGATGTAAATATAGTGTTTTTTTTTTAAATGTCCAAGTGTTAGTTAATCGAAAAAAATCCTTTTTTTTTTTTGTGGTTAATTTATAAAATTTTTCTTTATAACTTCTTTTCCTGTAATTTGTATGTAACTCTAGATTGTCATTGCATGCATCAGTTCAAAACGAAGGGTTTAACACATAATTAATGTTCATAGGATGAAAATTCAATGTGGTAGACTTGTTAGCGTAATCCTCTTTTTTAGTTTAAACCTTTGTTTAAAATAAATAAATTATATTTAAATTTTAAAAAAATTCTTAATAGTATTATTCATTAGATTTGAAATCACTATGCCAAATTTGGATAAGATTAAATTAATAGTAACAATTATAGAATTTTGGGTATTTGCCTACCTTAACGGTTGCTCTGGGTGCCTATTCAGGTATCGGCTCGTCACTGGACAGTGGCTCTAAAATACGACGCCAGTCGTCAATAGCTATCATGAAGCTCTAGACGATAATTCAAACTAAACTAAAACTTAACTAAATTTCATTTCATTTGAAATTGAAACATTGTTTTTATTTCTTATCTAACTTAACTTAATCCCTAAACTGTGTCCAAAAACTTACTAGTATAAACTTCACTTTAAAATAACAACAACATAAATTGAATTCCCTCTGTAGTCACTACCCATTACTCAATTTCGAGCATCAAACAAAACCGATCTTAACTCTTTACTTCACAAGAGATAAAAGACATTCTAGACGAAACTTTAACTTTATTTGACGGAATTAAAGCCAAAAAAATCAACCGATACATCCCAAACTACTCAACCTAGTTCTTAAGGGGGAATGGGCGTGCAGGACCGGGGGTCTCCAAACTCAAGTGCCTCAATGTTAATCCAATGGGGAAAAAACTATTTTCTTTGTCACATTTCTCCGGCTGTATTGAATATTTTTACAAGCGGATTTTTTTATGTGATAAATGTAGCTGACTTACGGGTCTCTATCTTCCCACTTTTTGAAATTAGTACGAATATTTTTTTTAATATTCAATAAATTATTTTACACAAAATATTCGAAGCAATTTCAAAAAGTGGGACGATAGAGACCTGTAAGTCAGCTACATTTATCACATAAAAAAATCCGCTTGTAAAAATATTCAATACAGCCGGAGAAATGTGGCAAAGAAAATAATTTTTTCCCATTGGATTAACATTGAGGCACGTGAGTTTGGAGACCCCCGGTCCTGCACGCCCATTCCCTCTTAATTCCAAACCCCCTTTAAACTTCAAATCAAATTCCATCCTCTTACATTCCTCCCTTCAGCTCAGTTCCTGAAAAATTCGCTAACACAATCTTTGACAAATCTGATTGGACACGACATCAAAACAGACCGATAAAAAATTCTTGTAAAAAACCAGTAAAAAATTCTATCTTTTTTATGTTGGTTGATTTAAGTTACTTTTTAGTATTAGTTTGTTTCTTGTGGTTGTTCTGTTGTTATAAATAATTGGATGAAGAATTTCATGTAGATGAACTTTACAATATTTTTCGCTTACAATAACTTAAGGGGGTTCAGTATGTTGTATATCGGTAATGTTAAATTAGCCAATTGCAATGTACCTTTTCACAATAACTACTGATCAGATCATCTCAAAATTTTCTTTGTGTGTTATACCAACCTTATATATTAATCTGAGGTTAAAAAAAAATTAAATAACTGTTAGATTTTTTTTAATAAAATAAGTTTTAAAGTACCCAAAAAATCATGAAATTTTTCACTTTTTTGCCCCATAAAAGTTTTTTCACTTTAGTTTTATTAAAATTTATAACCTCAGATTAATCTATACTATGTATTACATCATATAAAAAAGTTTACGAGGAAACATAGCATAGTTTTTGAGAAAAGGTACATCGAAGTTCAAAAAATCAAGTTCTGAGAAAAACGCGTTTGAAGTTTTTTTTTTTTTTTTTTTTTTTTGTTAAGCCATTTCCTTACGAAGCCATGACATTAAAATGGCTTTTAATGTCAAAAATATTTTTCCAATCGTCTTGATACTTTGTGATCTTATTAATCAAGGTTGTAATAGTATTTTAAGCTAATAACTTTTGTTTTGATTTTTTCACCGATTTTGGGGTACTGAACCCCCTTAACTTAGAACTTTTATTATCACAAAAACAATAACAACAAAATAAAGCAAATGAACGCCCAAGGGGAAAAAAATGGAGAACCCTTTTAAGTGAAATAGAAAAAAATATTAAATAATTTAACCAGGCACACACAAGTAACATAAAGAAGGAATGAAAAAATAATATAAAAAAAGCAACAACAACTGCTAAACAAAATATACAGGAAAGTTTGGCAGCAAGCTGCATAATAAAGAAAAAAATTATGAGCTTCAGCAAAGTGAGAAATAATGAATGTTTTTGTATTCGAAAATGAGTTTTCTAAGAATATTTTACTTATTAAATTTTTTAATGCTAACTTCTTTCTGTGCTGTTGGATAAATACACTTGTAAAAAAGCAAACGAGATTTTTCTGGAAAGTACTTTCTCAAATGGGAATATTTCATATGATGTGGCGCTATTGTATCCATTTTTCTCTACAATGCGATTTCTTGGTTTCTTCGGTTTTACTCTCATGAAGGCCGGTATGGATGAAAAAAGAAAAATTATTTCGATGCAATTTTTATTTAGCAAATGTTTGAGCAACCAACAGCACAGCAAGAAGCTAGCATTAAAAAATTTAGTAAAATATTCTTAGAAAACTCGAATTTTCGAATACAAAACAACATAATTCCAGACAACAAATGAAAACAAACCGTTGTAGCTGTTGCCATCCCCGACGTGAAACATCCCCATTCATTTATTTAATCAAAAGTTAAATTTTCTAGGAAATTAATTAACGTTAATAGTTTCCCTTGAAAAAATTCTTAAAGTTCAAATATCCACTACATTTTTGGTTAAACCACATGAGCCCACCTGCATTGCCCCATTTAGGCAAATTTGCAATAGTTGCCCATTTTCAGTTATTTCCCAAAACTGTTCCAAATGAGAAACAGATGTATTTTTTCCGCACAATGTTTTTCAATTAACAATTTAGGCATAATTTCATATTAAAATACCACTATGCCAATAATAATTGACATTGAGTCCTACACTCCTGGATAACCTAATTTGGGTTAAAACAAAGAGTAAAAAGGCAGACGGAAAAGTGTGATTGGTCCGTTAATTGGTAACTCTTGTAAGGTAATATTTACATACAAGCTGATCTGAATACAATTAAACAAAAATGCACTTTTTATTCTAATAAAATTGCTAAGTTTTCTCAAATAATATTCAAATCTGTTAGACCTTAAACGAAATTAATGTTTTAAACATGTTTTCTGGATGGATTTACAAATAATTTATGGAACTCTTTACATGCGTGGAAGGATCTTCTCCATAGCATGTTTCCATATACCCAACTTAGATTGGCAAGGAGTGTAGGAGACCGCCTTTCGATAACACTGACCTTATATTTGGATAGCTTAATGTTGTCTAAATTGTTAAATAAATGAGAATAAATAGAATATATGTTTTAAATAAGCCCTAACCCTCTCTTCCCCCCCCCTCCCCCTCAAACATCTCCAATTCTTATCCAATTACTAGTAAAACAATGACCTAATTAGTGGCGTTACTTTGCTATTTTAAGAATCCTGTATCAACTTGTTTTCATACGACTAATAACCAGATTACCACTAAATTGCTTACATCTTGCTAAATAGGAGCATAAGTTAAATGAACTTCAGCAAACTTTCACGTTCTTAATAACCAAAAGGTACGAAAGTGAAAAAATTCTTAAAAGTGTATCGAATTACATTAACTATGCTTAATTTGATTCAGTTTCTATTTTTTTTTCTCGGATCTTTTCAAACTTGCTCGTTGAGTTAAAAAAAATTCTTGATGCTCTTATTTCTTTTCTATAAACATGTTTGTTGTTATTTTGTTTCCTCTTTGCTCTGAAACTCGAAGTGTCTTGAATAAGATTTTGTGGGTATTTTTGCAATTATGGTATTAAAATTAAAGTAAAAAAAATATTATTAAAACTTCTTCCACTCAGCAATCCGCAAATTCACTTACTTAAAACCCTTTTCTATATTTACGACGAGCAAAAAATATATAAATGATTATTAAATTTTTAATTTTCACCAAAATGCAAAGTTTTTTCATGTTAAATGGTTGAATATAAATATTTTTTTTGTTTTTGTTCAAAGTCTTTTAAAAAATTATCTTTGTAAAAATATACTTTAATATTAATTAAATAATTCAAGCATTTTGTATTTTTAAAACTTTTAATCAAAATTATTCTTATCAATACCAAGAGTTTTGGTTACATGAAACTGAATAACAGAAATCAAATATGAAGTTTAAGTTCAAAACTTATGTTTAATTCTAAAACAAAATTTAGAAAACACGAATCAAATAATTGTATTTAATCCCAAACACAATCAGTAACATAAATATTTGGTAGAAAATAGAAGTTTGTTCTAAAAATTCCGTATCATCATTCTATCTCTAAAAAAATAAATCGTCTGCAGCCTTTCTCGAATTGATCCTCCTTCGAAAACGATGTTATCTCTACATTCCTATTCTTTTCTATCTTCAACGTTCGAAAGTCGAACACGTGACCTCTTTTCACCACTCCATGAGCATCTTGAGTATTTTATCAGACGATAAATTCTAGGCTTTCTCTAACTCGAATCGCTGTCTTTGTCCACATTGGCCGAGGGAAGAATGAAAATGAAATATTTAAGTTATTTTGGAAGGTTCCGTATTTATATATCTTTTTCCTTTTGTCATTGTTAATTTGTCGCTGATAAATTAGTCTTCGTTTAATGCTGTGTAATATTAATGAATTTCATATGGGAAAAATCTGCTTGTGTCAAGACAAAGTTTTATTTCATGTCAAATCGACCAATGGTCTGAATCCTGAATATTCAGAAGTGTTAATATTTTGGTACGTTGGTTGAATTAGACAAATTACAAAAAAAAAAGTATTTACAGTTTGTGAATCTTAAATTTCTAATTCTTGATTTTCAAAAAGTCAAACATTGTCTTAATTCGACTTCTCAACAAGACTTAAGAAGGAAAAATCTATTTGATCTATCAAGATAAAATGTGTATCTTGTTCACATTTAATATCTTAAAACTTTTACATACTCAACAGAGCATGTGGTACGTGAAAAGTGTTCTAACTGAAAATCGAACAAGTTATGACCCTCAATGAAACAGAAAAAAAACAACGAAATCTCAAAGACTATAAAAAATAACATAAAAAAGCAAAATAGTAATAAAAAATATCTTTTAATTATCTGCTTATCAAAAATATTATTTCAGTCATAAAGTTAAACTACAGCTACAAAATTTATCTCACATAATATACTATATATCATAAAACGAAATGAACAAATTACCCTAGTTTAATTATCCGAAATAATCATAAAACGCAGTTATCTTTCTTAATTTCCTGACACCTCTAATAAATGGCGTTATTGTCCCAGAGAAGCTGATATCGCATCTACCGCTACCATATTCCCACATTGTCTTTTATTTGTATTGTGTTCAGGTTAAAGTGGTGTAACTAGCATAAGGTAACCTTGGCCAGTCCGTGGCCGAAAGGTTAAGGCATCAGCCTATCAGGTTCGAATCCCACCTACTTCCAGTTATCCTATAAATCGGATATCTGTACTGGGAAGAGTAGAAAAATCCAACTCGTGATGGATGGGCCCGAATACACTGGGACAGACGTGCTCGTTAAATCCGTGCAGTCCAGTACCGACGGTGTCAGCGTATCATGTCACTCGAAGTTCCGTTGGGTGCCCGCTCAGTCACTTGACCAGGATTCTAAATAACGAGGCGTTATTGGTTGTTTTAAAGCTCCAAACGGGGGCTAGAAATAGGCCGCCAGAAACGATTGCATTACCATTAAGGTAACCTTAAATTATGAGCTGAGGTGTATTAACAAACAAGAAAAATCAGAATATGTCTAAATTGCCAATTTTCTGCTTTTTTGAGGTACATATTTATTATCTTGTTTCACGTGACTTAAGATACTTACAGCTTTCCTTCGTGTATTTCATTGGGGCACACGACAACAACTTGTGAATTAGATTTAGAGAAATACAAAGACAATACGAAATCAAAGGTATAGTGTGGTATATCTTATTAATCCTTTAAAATAAATACCTATAGAGATAGTTTATTAGAATTATTTGCTAATATAAGATTAACTGTTCAGTAATCAAAAAGAAACAAATATTTATGCATTAATAATTTGGCTTAAACAATCAAGTGAGATACGTTACTCTTCCTCGCAAAATACATCTAAGGTAATAAACAAAATTTAGCCATTCCCACCATTCTTATGATCTTATCTTTCAAGATAAACATCTGGCGAGATAGTTCGTTATAACGACGTCTTCCCATATTGACTTCGTAGAATTACGTACGAGATTCGCCATTACTTTAATTAAATAGGTTTGGATCGGGTTATCCCTTAAATTCTTTCATTTCGTTTTAAAAGATTTGGTTGGTTGGAATACATATATTTTTTGGCTTGTGTGCTTGGTCAGAGACCCACTTATAAACCTCCGTAAAGCAAGTCAGGCACAACACACACATAAGTGACAGATACTGCCATCTATCGACTCCTCCGCAAATAAGACAAGTCTCTGAAGGGGAGGGAAATAGTCTCCAGGGACCTGTACCCGTGAGAAACTACGCAATGACCGAACACAGGACTTTTGGACCCACAGATTTAACGAGCACGTACTCCGCATTGGATCTTCAGTAGTACTGTGACACTAGGGTCACATGGGGGAATTATGGGTCAAAATACAACAACATCCTTTTTTTTTTCTAAAGTATGAAAGATAAAAAGTTTTAATTTGGTATGGAGTAGGCTAAAATAATTAATAATTTTTTGAAATAATAACTTTACTTAAAATTCCATTATTATTATTTTCATTTTACTTATTGAGTGACCTGGATTTGGGCAATTATGGGTCACACATGGGGTAAATATTGGTCACCCTCTTTTTTAAAGTTTTACATGTCAAAAGTAAATTATTTTTTGGTGGCAGTTAAAATAAAACTTAAAGCAAACTTTTAAACGCCTAAATTAACTTTTTATTAATCTTATTTCTCGGAAAACAATTAGACTTTATTGTTTGCTAAATTTGTTTTAAGCTCGAAGAATAATGATGTAATCTTTTTTAATAAATAATGCCACAATTTCCTATTTACATTCTTTCGAAAATTCAGTAATTTATCGTTTTTTAAATTAATTTACAGTTCGAAGTATTTCGAAAGTTTCTCGCAAGTTTAACGAAATGGCAACAATCAAAATATTGAATAAAAAAGGAATTTGCATGTTATTTCAATGTAGATTACATTTTTTGTTTTTAAAATTTTAATTAAACTTTTAATTCGAATTTTTAATGAAATTTGGAAAGCAGCCTAATCTGATTTTTTGCTTCAAAATGACATATACCACTTAGCTAAAAACACATAAAAAAATTAAAAAATATCACTGACCCAGAATTACCCCAGTAAACTAGGGGATAAATCGATATACTTTTAAAATCATTAAAAAAAATAATTATGAAAAAATTTATACCGGAATGAAAATCTTAGACCATTTCCTAATGAAAAATAGCACCAACAAAATAGTTCAAATATGTTTCTCCAGTATGGATCTTAAAAAAAATCTTGTTTTTCAAAGACAATCTTTTTTGAAGATGTTTTTATGGTAGTGTAAAAAGTATTTTTTTTATTATTTGCTGCAGCGTTACATTGTTTTTGAACTTGATATAAGAAAATAGAATGTATAAGGATGACTTTGCATAATTTATTTGTTTCGTAAAAACCATTTTTAATTCTTAAAACTTAGTGACCATTATTTACCCCGGAAAGAGAGTGACCCAAAATTCCCTCATGTGACCCGATCCTTCCGATTCCGAGACACTAACAACTAGGCTCCCCACATCCCTTTTAAAAGAGTTTTGAGATTCCTAATGATATGTGGCATGCAAAAAAACCTCTTGAGTACCCATTCGACTTGGGTTCTCTCGGCAAAACTCGGCATACTTTAATATCCACGGAGGGCCCAGATTCATTGTAATCTGAGCGTCACAAATGTGTACAGAGAGCTTCCTAGATGGTACCACAATAAATTGCTCTCAGTTCTGGGGAATATGTCGAGTCTGCAAAGGCTTCCACTAATAATGCAGACACATTGAAAAAATAACCAAACTCAGTTATAAAAGAGTTTTGAGACTCATAATTATCATTAAATTTAGCGTTGAAGTTAAATGAGGTAAGCCAGTAATAATAATTGTTTTCACGTTTCATATATTAGCCAAGATATTATCTTAATAATAACTATGGTGTTGGCTTTAGTTTGTTAAGATATTTTATTGAACATTTTTAAGCAACTAAGTTGCAATGAATAATAAGTCAAAACAGATAGATAGTCAACACACAAAATAAAATTAACAGATATATTCAACAGAATAAATTTTTAAAAAATTGGTAAATTTGATTTTTTTTATTTAAGTTTTTTAGCAAATTACTTTCTTTGTTTGAGTTCATAAGTAATATTTTTTAAAGATAATAAAAAAAGATATTAGTATTTACTAAAACACAATTACTTATGTATCATTATTCCAAATGTATTGCAACGTCTTTCATTTTCTTAACGCCGTCATTTTTTTTATTGTACTCAATTACAATAAGGATTTTTTTTTAATTTAATAAAGATGGTTGTTCTATTTTAAAACGGGAAAAGTTTTCCATTTCCAAAAATTAATTTTAAAAAAAAACTCGAACGTTTAGAAATATATTCCCGCATTTTAAATTGTACTATGTTCCAATATTGTATCAAGGAAAGAAAAATTACAAGTTTTAAAATTCAGACAAATAAAGGTATACTTTTCAGAACAAAAATAAACATTACAAAATGTGGTTAAAAAGAAAAAAATAATGTAAGAATACAACATATAACATATCTGTATTGCAATTTGCAATAGCTTGCTTTCCTTACTATCAATGCATTACAAAAGCAAAACAACATTTACAGGGTGCAGAATTCGTATACTAAAAACAATAGTTTTTCGTTTTTTCTGTTTTCCCGTCGAACTTTGAAGTGGTTACAAGGATGCGTTGATTATACTTACAGGTGTCGTCTTGTATGTTACTAGGCGGTTATTAGATGTGTTAAAACTCTATCGAGCTTCCAAACTAGTGTTCCTTAAACATCGATAGACTATCGATAGTTTCGTACGCAACTCGATAGTTTCAACGCCGGGCGCACTTCGAAGTGAAAAATCGATAGTATTCGCTGTAGCGAGACTATCGAACTATCGATACTATCGAAGTGGACGAAGTTTTCTGGCAGTTTGCCAAAACAATCGAACTATCGATACTATCGAGCGGCCGAAGTTTTCTGGCAGCTTGCCAAAACAATCGATTGTTCTGGCACACTGCCAAAAACTTCGAATGAATTATTCGTTACATCGAGATGGTGATGCTTCGATTGTTTCCCTTATGTAGGTGTGCTTGGCATTGAAATAACGTTGCACTGGAGCTACGCGAGAATTTATTTATATATTTATTTATTTAGTAATTTATTTATTAATTAGTCATTTATTTAGTAATTTATTTATTTAGTTATTTAGTATTTTAATTATTTATTTAGTTATTTAATGAGTTATTTAGTAATTTATTTTATTTTTAGTAATTTAGTTATTTGATTACTTATTTAGTAACTCAGTAATTTATTTATTTAATAATTTAGTAATTTATTTTATTTTTAGTAATTTAGTTATTTGATCACTTATTTAGTAACTTAGTAATTTATTTATTTAATAATTTAGTAATTTATATTATTTTTAGTAATTTAATTATTTGATTACTCATTTAGTAACTTAGTAATTTATTTATTTAATAATTAAGTAATTTATTTATATAATAATTTAGTAATTCATTTATTTAGGAATTAAGTAAGTTTTTTAGTTATTTATTTATTTAGTAATTTAGAGAGTTATTTATATATTTAGTAATTTATTAATATATTTTGAAATTAAGTAAGTTATTTATATATTTAGTAATTAAGTAAGTATTTATTTATTTAGTTAGTTGGTTAGTTCTTTCTTTAGTAATTTAGTAATTACTTCAGTAATTTGTTTCCTTATTTAGTAAATGCTTCCCTTATCAAGTAAGCTAGGCATTGAAATAACGTTGCACTGGAGCTACGCGGGAGTTCATTCATTTATTTAAATAGTAATTTATTTATATAGTAATTTATTTATATAGATAATTAATTAATATAGTTATTTATTCATATAGTAATTTATTTATATAGTTATTTATTCATATAGTAATTTATTTTTATAATCGATGTACATATCGGATATAGATATAGATATCGGATATAGATATCGATACGTATATCGATATTAATATCGATACGTATATCGATATAGATATTGATATCGATACGTGTATCGATATAGATATTGATATCGATACGTATATCGATAACGATATTGATATCGATACGTGTATCGATATAGATATTGATATCGATACGTATATCGATATAGATATTGATTTCGATACGTATATCGATATAGATATTGATATCGATACGTATATCGATATAGATATCGATACTTATATCGATATAGATATCGATACGTATATCGATATAGATATCGATACGTATATCGATATAGATATCGATACGTATATCGATATAGATATCGATACGTATATCGATATAGATATCGATACGTATATCGATATAGATATCGATACGTATATCGATACAGATATCGATATCGTCAATATGTATATCGATATAGATATCGATATGTATATCGATATAGATATCGATGTGTATATCGATATAGATATCGATATGTATATCGATATGGATATCGATATGTATATCGATATGGATATCGATATGTATATCGATATGGATATCGATATGTATATCGATATGGATATCGATATGTATATCGATATGGATATCGATAGGTATATCGATATAGATATCGATACTTATATCGATATAGATATCGATACTTATATCGATATAGATATTGATATCGATACGTATATCGATTAAGATATTGATATCGATACGTATAGCGATATAGATATCGATTTACGTATCGAATACACATCGACATAACTACCGATATACATATTGATATACATCTCGATATATATATATCGATATGAATAGATATCGATTCAGATATCGACATACACATCATTTAACTTATCGATATGCATATCGATATTGATATCGATTAAATATATCGATATTTATATACATAAATATATAAATAAACGTGAAGCTGTAGTGTACCGTCAATTAAGTGCAATAAATACAATAATTAAATGTAATACAGTAATTAACGTCAATACCTAAATGCAATACAATACCATATCTAGATGCAATACGATATAATACCTAAATAAAATAAATACCTAAATACAATACAATGCAATGCCTAAATAAAATACAATACAACACCTAAATACAATGCAATGCAATACCTAAATAAAATGCAATACAATACAATACCTAAAGACTACGCAACACCTAAATACAATGCAATACTAAAATAAAATACAATACAATACTTAAATACAATACAGTACAATACAGTACAATACAATAAATACCTAAATACAATACAATACCTAAATACAATTCAATACCTAAATACAATGCAATACCTAAATACAATACAATACTTAAATACAATACGATACTTAAATACAATACAATACCTTAATACAATACAATACCTTAATACAATACAATACCTAAATACAATACAAAACCTTAATACAATACAATACTAAATAAAATACAATACAATACCTTAATACAATACAATACCTTAATACAATACAATACCTAAATACAATACAAAACCTTAATACAATACAATACTAAATAAAATACAAACTTAAAATCAATACAATACAATACCTAAATACAATACACTACAATACCTAACTAAAATACAATACCTAAATACAATACAATACAATACCTTAATACAATACAATACCTTAATACAATACAATACCTTAATACAATACAATACCTAACTACAATACAAATACCTTAATACAATACAATACTAAATAAAATACAAACTTAAAATCAATACAATACAATACCTAAATACAATACACTACAATACCTAACTAAAATACAATACCTAACTAAAATACAATAACCTAAATACAATACAATACTAAATAAAAAGCAAACTTAAATACAATACAATACAATACCTAAATACAATACAATGCAATACAATACCTAAATACAATGCAATACCTAAATTCAATGCAATACCTAAATACAATACAATACTTAAATACAATACAATACTTAAATACAATACAATACCTTAATACAATACAATACCTAAATACAATACAATACCTGAATACAATACAATAATTAAATACTATACAATACATAAATACAATGCATTAAAATACTTTAAGGCAATACCTAAATTAAATTACTATATAAATAAATTACTAAATTAGTTACTAAATTACTAAATAAATTACTAAGTTAGTTACTAAATTACTAAATATGTTTCTAAATTACTAAATAAATACATTGCTAAATAAATAATTAAATTACTAAATTACTATATAAATAAATATTTTACTAAATAAATTACTAAATATGTTACTAAATTACTAAATATATAAATAAAAAAATAAATTGCTAAATAAGTAATTAAATTACTAAATTGCTATATCAATGCATATTTTACTAAGTAAGTTACTAAATTACTAAATAAATAAATAAATTACTAAATTACTATATCAATATAGATTTTGCGAAGTCAGTTACTTAATTACACTGCTCAAAACAATTAGGGGAGCACATATTTAAAACCCTTTCGCTCCCAATGATTCCATTGGGAATCATCAGCTTGTGATTTTTTTTCTGACTAAGTTAAATTCGCAACTTATGTATCGTTAGATACATCATTATCTGGAAGAATAACGTATTTTGAAGAATTTAATATTTTTTTTAACATTAATGAAAATAAGATAAATATGGTAAAATAAATTTCACTTTAAAACAGTTTTAGAAAATAAATTGACCCTAAATTTTTCATGCTTGCATTTTTAAGATGTTTAAAAATATATTTCAACTATTTTTAACAAAAAAAGTTTCGAACAAATTATTGGTATAATTTATTAAAAAGTTATTATTCCATTTCCCCCCTTTAAATTTAAGTATTAAAAACTTAAGATTTTTTCTCCTGTTTTTTACTATTTCATTTCGAATGCATAGTGAACCTGTATAACAAATTTCAGATTTATAGGATAAAAATTAAAAAGTTTGGAGTGAAGTTAAAGTTGGAATTAAAAAGTGCTCCCCTAATTGTTTTGAGCAGTGTACTAAATATAATAATAAAATACTAAATATATAATTAAATTACTAAATATATAAATAAATAACTAAATAATGAATTAAATTACTAAATATATAAATAAGTAATTAAATAAATAAATAATGAATTAAATTACTATATAAATAAATATTTTACTAAATAAGTTTCTAAATTACTAAATAAATAAATAAATTACTAAATAAATAAATAAATTACTAAATAAATAAATAAATTACTAAATAAATAATTTAATTACTAAATAAATAAATAAATTACTAAATAAATAATTTAATTACTAAATTACTATACAGATAATTAATTTACCAAATAAGTTACTAAATTACTAAATAAGTTACTAAATTTCCAAATATGTTACTAAATTTCCAAATATGTTACTAAATAAATAAATGTTCGCGTAGCTCCAGTACAATGTTATTTCAATGTCAAGCACACCTACATTACGTAAACAATCGAAGCAATATTAAAGCATTATCCATTCGAAGTTTTTGGCAGTGTGCCAGAACAATCGATTGTTTTGGCAAGCTGCCAGAAAACTTCGGCCGCTCGATAGTATCGATAGTTCGATTGTTTTGGCACGCTGCCAGAAAACTTCGTCCACTTCGATAGTATCGATAGTTCGATAGTCTCGCTTCCGCGAATACTATCGATTGTCAACTCGATCTATTCGGCCTACGAATGAATTATTCATTCGAATAGGAAACTATCGATTTTTAAGGAACACTGGCCTTGTCGTCTTTAATTTTTAAATGAAATATCTTTTTTTATAAATCAATTACAATTTTATTGATTATTGTTGACTCATTACTTATTTCAAGGTTTTTATGAATATTATTCGCTCAGTTTATTTTTTATGACTTAAACTCAATAGGAAAGTTTCCTATACTATTAGCATAACATTATATTTTATATTATCTACTTTAGATATTTTTTAACTTAAAAGAATAAAAAATTAAACGCTCCATCTATAAGATTCTCCAAATCGTACATTATGACGGTGCAAATTCTTCATTACCTATTTCTAGAAAGAAATAACACAAAACCTTTAAAACGTGTCTCGTTTTTCTAGTGATTGCATATGAAAAGACTAAAATAAAAATTCTCTAATTTGCTTAATTCAAGTCGCAAAACTATATTTTACGCCATTTCATCACCACTGAAACAAAAAAGAATCTTTTGTGTCACCATGCAACAATATTTTCGCTTTCCACCGAACACATATCAGACGATCGAGTTTCCGTTGCCAACACCAGAAACAAAATAAATAAAAAAAATTATACACCGCAGTGGTTTTCCATTCGTTCATTTGTCTTTCCAGTTTTCAACGCCGACATTCGAAATGGTGTTGTGTTTTGGAATTGTTAGATTTTTCCTGGATTTATTCCAGATTTTTCCAGGAAAAATCCAGGGCGCTAAACTGGATCGAGATAACAAATGGAAAGAATTAATCGTGTGTTGCGTCGTCTGCGTTTTAGAAATGTCATCTGTTAGAATGTTCCCTCTCTACATTTTCGGTTTTATCGGAATTTCTAGCTACAATGGCTTTGTTTGGTTACCCTAATTTATGACGTGAAATGTTTAATGCTTAATTGTAAGGATTTCAACTAAAAGAATGTTAGAATTTGTAATAAATTAGGTTATGTTTCAAGAATAGGTTTCATACAATACATATTAAATTATTATTGTTATGACTTATGACTTCTTTGGTGTGGGGCAAGTTCGCCGAACACTGCGACCTTGGGTCTATAATTATTATTGTTAGGCAATATACATTGCTTTTCATTTAAAAAGTAATTTACTTAGAATTATTGATTGAATGATATAAAAAAAGAGCATTACTAGAAAGTTTAATTTGATATAACACTTTATAGTTTTTTTTTAAAAAAAGTTCTACACTGTTAAAATTCATTGTTTTTAAAATAGTTAAATTATCATTTATAATTTGTTCAGATAAAAAAAAGCTCTTTTTTAAATAAAATAAATTTTATGATAAATTTTACATTTATATTTCAAGATGGCATTGAGTAGTATCAGTTCAAAATACATCATCTTTTACTAAAGTGTGCCAAGAAAATACATGTTTTATCAAAAAAAAATTGTTTCTAAAACTAACCATATCGTTATAATAACAAAGTTCGGCACTTTCCATTTTTAAAAAAAAAGCCACTATAAACAGTAAAATATTTTATATAAATGCAAAATAAGTCGACGGGGAAACTTTGGAGTAGATAAATCATTCCAAATTACTCAGTTATTGTTTTACAGTTAGACATTAGGAGATGATAGGTTGGACGTCTTAAGACGACAAGAGAGTGTGTCGAAATTAAACACGAAAATGGCGAGTAGAGTCTAACTCTCCTCCACTGACCAATCAAATTTTTAAGATTATTCATGTGAAAAGGTGCTAGGCCAAGATGACTCAGCAAAATTTCTGTGGGAACTATTGATCTAGGTGATATTAAAATGTTAAAGTACTAAGTGATATCAAGGATATGTGAAAAGGTAATATAAGTAATTAAGTTTAATTGTGGGGTAAAAAAAAGTAATTAAGTTGTGGGGCTAAAAACATAAGATTTTAGGGGTTTAAGTTATAATATGTCCTAAATATTCCTTTAAAATGATAATTTTAACTATGCAAACAATTCTAAAAAGTATTCTGAAGTCTTATTTTAAAGCGTGCATAAAATTATAGAAATATCACGCAAAGATAACAGATTCACAACAGTAACAAATGATCTATTTCTCGACATCAAACAAAGCCCTTTTGCGTGATATTTTAAACCAAAAACGAATCCATTTAACTTTCCTATAAAATCTGCAAACATACGTTGACACTGTGGCCGAGTGACATGCTAGGTTTGTACTTAGTGACACAGTTTTTGTTTTGTTATTGCAACCAATAACCTTGACCTGGAATGCACATCACAAAAAGTGAGGTTATTTTATTCATTGATGAGCACTTTTCACGTAGTGAGTGGCAACTGTTAAAGAGTTATTGTTTTCATTTTTGGTTCTTCTAGAATTACAAGCTGTTCTTGAATCACGGTAAATGGGGTATTTGACTGTATCGCTAAAATACCTTCCAATATTAAATTTATATCGTTAACCCAAAAATAACAAACGAGCATTTTTTTGCAAATAAATCTTTAAATACACTGCTCACAACAGTTAGGGGAGCGCAGGGTTTAAACTCTGTCAACCCCAATGTTTAAATTTGGAATCATCAGCTTGCAATTTTTTTCTCACTAAGTTGAGCTTGCACTAATTTATCGTTAGATGGAAGAATCATGTCTTTTGAAGATGTAAATAATGTTTGTTTTAATCAAATGAAAATATGAAAACATGATAACATAAAATTCATTCCCAAAAAATTTTATGAAATAAATTGAACATAAATTCTTCACGCTTGCATTCTCAGATGTTTAAAAAATGATTTTATCTCTTTTTTGCAAATAAAAATTCGAAAAAAATTATTGTTATAATTTATTCTTAATTTTTGATTACAATTTCCAACCCTTAAATTTTAGTTAAAAATTTATATTTTCCCGCCTGTTTTTTACCATTTCATTCTGGAGGCATAATGAATTTATTTCACAAATTTTAGATTTTTAAAATGTAAAACAAAAAGCTGAAACTGAAAGGGTTAACAAAAGTAGACAAAGTGCTCCTCTAATTGTTTTGAGCAGTGTAATTAATAAAAAAAAATTAAAATTTCTTTATTTCATCGGTAAATTCCGTGATTACAGACGTCTATTTGGCTGACGTAACTGGTATCTATAGACAAACCAGTGTTTTCTTGCAATTAAACTGGACTTAATTGAATTTACTATTGAAATAAGAATTATCTAGACAGTGGAAGGAGGTTTTACAGAAGCGGATAGTTCAAATTTGTTGAAAGTAGATTCCAAAAAGGTGTTTCAAACTTTGTTTATAGTTACCAGTGACATAATAGATACCACGTGACAGCCAGAAAGCATTTTCGGGAGTGCTTTTTTGTCCCAATTTTAAAATTCATTTTTTTTTCTTTTTTATGGTGCATGTGAAAAAATATATATGGGTCTAATATTTTTGGCATAAGAAAACTTTAGGCCAATGCAAAAAATTTAGTCAAGTACCCTATTGTTATCTCCTAAATTCGTTAATTTCTCTGCCCTAATGCAGAATATAATCAAAACCGAGGTTTTCTAACAACATCGACGTTTTGATAATGCTTCGTGTGGTTGTATTTAAATCTAATTAAAACCTATAAAGTTGCATAAGTAGCAGGAATAAAAACAAGTTGCATGAGTTACAAAAAAGTAAATGTGCAAAACAAAGCACAATGAGATTAAAATACATCTAATTTTGGGAGTAAAATCGGAACAACCAATGAAATCTAAGGAAAGGTAAAAATGAAAACAGGACAGTTGTATCATAATTGGAAACAAAACAGTACGATATTTATAAACATTCAAACTCTATCAAGGGGACGCGGTACCCAAAAAAAATTAAATCCAGTATTTTTATCGCTAGCACTCAAATTATACTATTTTTAAATAACTAACATTCAATAAGCATATACGAAAAAATGATAAATATTGAAATATAAGGGTTTTTTAAAAAACTAAAAAAATTATCATTTTTTCAAAATGCTACTCCTCCTTCAATAAAAGGATTTTTTAATGGATTTTTTTAATGTTCCCACAACATCTATTCATAAAAGTTGGTAGGGATATTGAGCTATCAGTTAAACAAAATAGTTATGAAGCTTTATGTATAAAAATAGCCAAAAAATAAGATTTTTTTAGTAAATTTTCAACTTCATCATTTTTAAATTAAAAATCTATTCATACTAGACCCACACCAACTTTTTTAAACACATATGTTTCAACACAGAAAAAAATTGGGAGCTTTACATTAATTTACTTAGAAGCCCTAGGGTTTCAACCATTTGCAATCTAAAGAATTAAAAATTTGAAAAATCAACATAAAATTTCAAAAACCATTTCTACCTACCACTATATCATTTCAATGAACCTCGTCCTTTGTAAAGGAGCCTTTTTTTTTGTAATATCCTTAGCTTCCAGCATTCGAACATTTTTAATTATTTTCTGGGCAGCCCTAAATCGTTTAATTAAATAATTTAAAATTTCAAGTATATTACCTAAAACACAGTAAATAAACGAAGACATTTTCTTCTCTTATCTTATGCATAAATAATTACAAAACACAAACTATCCCCATAAAAACTTAAAAACTATCCTTTTAATATTTAAAAGTTATATACTCCAGCAGCTATTTTCAGGTCAATAAAATATAATTAAAACCACTGACGTAATTAAAAATTTACCAAGATTTCGCTAATAATCTCCCAAGCTAATACGAAGACGCTTAGTTAGCAGCTAACTATTAATAGATACCATGACTAGTTAAAGTTGCAACATATTTGGCTTATAGTAGTAAGCCAGGTAACATTCTATTAGCTCTATTGGGACGCGCATTCATGAATACTAATTTAATAGCTTTTGGTTGTTATGGTATATTAGGTTAAGGAAGCGATCTTAGCAATTACGTTGGTGCACTGGAATTAGGTTTATTAAAATTAACGGGTATGATTTATTATAAATATTTTATAGGCTCGTAACTGATTTTACTGTATTTCGAAATGTCTGGCTTAGATAATTTAACAATTTAATTCTTTTGAACTTTTTAATAATTAAGTTGTATTTATTTATACTTAAAGGAGATAATGAACGTTAGAGTAATTTAATTTTAAGTATTTACTTTTAATTATATAATTATGAAATCCAAAGCAATTAAAAGTATTGCTAAGGGTTCGAAACTCTCCTAAATGAAACTTTTGTGTTTACTAAACGTTTTGGAGTTTGTTTTTTCTATAAAACAAGTTGGTTTGTTACAGAACCTGTCACTAAAACCGCTTCCACACCATATTTATGCTCATAGGAAACACACTTATTGTACACCTCATAAAGAAATTCGCCTAACAGAGACTTCTCATTTAGAATTTTAAACGCCAAAATTAACTATTTTCATTAATATACTTTGTCAAATTAAAAATTACTCATTATCGTTTGCTAAATTTGTTTGGAATTCGTGGAATAATGATGCAAATTTTTAATAAATATAATTCTTTTAGTCGCCGGAATTTAATTTACAGTTCGAAAAATATATAATTAGTAAAAATGATGCTTTAAAAACGAAAGAGAAACTTTGCAGATATTTTATGCAAAATTAGAATTCTTTATACATCTTTCTTCATACATATATAATGAACCATCAATAGAAGTCTATTGTGATATTTCAACAATCCAAACCAAATTATATCACATAAATAAATTTTCTTTCAAAGGTTTTATTTTTATTTTAAATAAAGTTTCTCGTACGTTTGACGAAATGGCAACAGTGAAAATATTGAGTGAAAATGGAATTTGCATGTTATTTCAATGTAGATTAAATTTTTAGTTATTTAAATTTTAAATATACTTCTAATTTAAATTTTTTAATGAAATTTGGGATGTAACCTAGCCCGATTTTTTGCTTTAAAATGACGTATCCCAATTGTTTGTGCGACTTTTGGTTCGCTCTGTGAAAGTGGGTGACGGACAGACGGACTGAACGATTATAAAACCTTCCACTTTTTACGTTATAAACGTAATGTGGAAGCTAAAAAGGGGCTGTGGGGATCAGTCGGTTAGGCATTCGCCTTGCATGCGAAAGGTCTTAGATTCGGGTCCGGCCATCGCGAAATTAACTGCCGATCTATAAACGGCCCGTGCAGCCAAAAATGTCCGACGAATAATACCCCGGGAAGAGGAGGTGCCCGTTAAATATGCTTCAAAATCCCAAAGCTGCGTACGATGTCGCCCTTAACAGTTGCGTTGAATGCCTACTCAGGTGTCTTCTCGTCATCTGCCTGTGGTTCTAAATTACGACGCCCGTAGCGAATAGCCCTCGTGTAGCTCTAGTGCGCCGATATTTCAAACTAAACTATAAAAAAACAATTGAATTTTGAACATTGCTCTTTCTGGTTTGTCAGTCAAAAACCACTCTAAAGCTTGAACTAAATGAGGCACAGACTTCAAATTTGATGCACTAGTTCACAGTACGAGTCGGAACTACTTATAGTTGCTTCTTTTAGAAAATCCCAAATGTCAGAAGACAGCCGCCATAATATGTTAGGTTGAAAAAAAAGTCATTGAAATGTGCTTATAGTGTACAGAATTACTTTTTTTCGTATTGAGAAGTCAAGAGTTACCCTAACGTAGTTTTATATAATTCTACTATTTATATTCTAAAATTCTATTGAAAATGTGTGTCAATTAAAAATGCTTAATCTAAATCTCAAACTGAGATTAAAAAGATAAATAAGAATATAAAATGACGTTATCCACGTATTAAGCTGCAGTGCGCTCTACCAGAATATAACTACAATATTGTTTCAACATAATTGCAATTTTTTCCATTCAATACATTAAATATATTTGTCCATATCCGGTAAAAATGTTCTGATCAAGAGTTCGATGATCTTTTTTTCATTAAAGGCTTGTATTCTTCGAATAAAATATCTCCGAGGTAGTTGAACTGTAAATATTAATGTGAAGTATGTATCTGTGCACCGACTCCTGGTTCTCATCATATTGCAATTTTAAAATTTAATCTTACTTTGAGTTTAATGGAACTTTTCCGTGTTTTTTTTTTTAAATGCTAAAAAAACATCAGTTTTAACAACTTGTTCTTTTTAAGAAGCAGGCTCAGTATTTTCATGTATTTTCATTGGTTTATGGCTTAGGTTGCTTTCATTTTTTAATGACGTTTTAAATTCTGAAGCATAGCTCCATAATTTTTTTTTAATTAACAAACTACAACTAGACTCGAAAATATCGATTTAGTTGGTTAACCAAAAAATAAATGGGTTTAAAATAAAATTCAGTTTCGTAATTGATTGTGCTCGCTAGATAAAAATTTGATATCTTCAATTGAGTTTACAGTTCAATTTTTCCTAATTTCCCAAAATATGTTGTATAAATAAACTTTGCCGCAGCTAAAAAATCTATATGTTCAACGATACATTGTTCTAAAGTTATGTCTTTTGATTCATTTATCATAGTGTAGTGTAGTGCACGCACAATTAATATTAAATTTTTGAGTATATTTGTGCCCCCCTCCACCACCACCCCCCCCCCAAAAAAAATCAGATACATTTCATTTAGAATAATTTTCAAGGCAACAGAGGGCGTGGGTGCCCAGTCGGTTAGGCACTCGCCAAGCATGCAAAAGGTCAATGTTTCAGGTCCAGGCATCGCCAAAATAACTGCCGACATATGAACGGCCCGTGCAGACAAAAATGTCTGGCGAATAATACCCCGTTAAATATCCTTCAAATCCTAGCGCCGCGTACGATGTCGCCCTTAACGGTTGCTTTAGGTGCCTACTCAGGTGTCGGCTCGTCACTTGACTGTTGTTCTTAAATACGAAGCCCGTCGCCGATAGCCCTCGTGTATCTCTAGTGCGACGATAATTCAAAACCTAACCAAAGCCAAGAGAATCAAAATTGCTATTCCTCGAAATAGCAGCGTATTCTAACAACGAAAAAAAACAATTTAGAAATACCCTCTTAAATCTGAGAACTTCCTTTTGCCGTGTAGAAAGTTATTTACTAAGGTTGATTAAACACGAGAAAAAAAGAGTAATGATGATTATTTTCCAGAATTAATCTCTAGAAAAACACTTTTTATGAACCAAAATGCGTGAGGACTTTTCTACTTATAGAAAACCATAAGCGCACGAATATGAAAAGTTTTTCTTTGACTAATACTGGTTAGGTTTTCGGTATTAAAGAACTTTGATCTCAGATTAAAAGAATAATTAACTTTTTTAAGGTTGCAGAAGTTTTGGTATTAGAATTCTGATGCGCGTCTGCAATTCTTCTCAGAAAGCATGTTTTCAAGTGAGCAATACCAATGTAGTTTTTATTTTTAAAATATTGTGTCTGGCAGTAAAAGAATATATTTCTATATCACATACACTCTTTTTACTTGGTTATCGTAAAATGTAGTAACTTTGATCCTGAAGAGGGTAACTTTGGTCCAAACATAAAATTCCTATTACTTAGTTTAGGGTTGAATAATTTGTTACTAAGAGGTTAAGGTATAGTTGTTCCTTATTAAAAAAACTAAACTAAACTCATTAGCGCAACTGCGCATTACTGGGCGAAGACCTGCCCTGCCCATTTCAAATTTCATGACCTAGGGCTCTGGAGTGATGGGCATATGTCCCGGTAAGGTGGTCAGTCTCACGCGGAACCCCTAGTGTATAGTTCCCGAGTATACTTGGTACCCATTTTATCGACCCACTCAAGGGATGAAAATATAGGTCAACCTTGCCTAACCCGGGATTTGATCCCTGGACTTATTAAAATAAAAACAAGCACATTTTCAAGAGTGTATTTAACCAAAAGTTACTTAATTCCAAGTACTATAATTTATAGTTTAATGCAAAGCATACATTTAAATTTATACGTTATTTTAACTATATAAATATCTAATTCAGTACAAAACATAATAGTTAAGTATGCAATTCAATAGGAAAACAACCTAATTATATATAAATACAAATTTAACTAACCAAATGCCAATCAAACCATCGCGCTACTACAAAATTAAATGCATCTCGTATTCAAATAGTATCAAACTTTAACATTAAGCTAATATAACTAATAGCCTTCCTTAGAGAATCTACGAATGCAGTTCCACAGATTTCCTCAAATAGTATACATACATTTTCCAATGCAAGCGGCTTTAGAATTATAATGCGTGCTTTTAAATACATAAGCTTCGACTGCAAAGTTAGTTTCGTGAATAGAGGGAGTAGCATCAAGTCAACTGAAGATAATTAGCTTCTAATCCTTTTATACATCAGGAAGTGATAATGTAGCAGAGTAAATCCTGAATAAAGTATTAGGTCTACCGGGTATTGGATAAACTTGTAATGTATTTTTTGACAAAATTGTAAGCGAATGTTTTGGAAAAGCGATTTTTAAGCAACATTTAATTAAATAAGACACGGCGCTTAAAAGTTGTGTTTTAATAATTAAGTTCGGTGCAAATGAAGAGGAAATCACGAAGTATATTTCAGTTTTAAAAATATTTTTTCTTGTTAATTTAAGAGTTGATCTTCCAGTTAAGTTGAAACCATAAATACACCAACATTTTAAAATAAATAAATCTCAGTTGATGCTATTTAATACTCTGTCTTGAAAAATTAATATTAGTTCTTTTAATTTTCTAATTGTACTTATAATTTCTGATTAGGTCTATGTATTTAATACATGCAAAAGTGGCTTTGGAATTATAATGCGTGCTTTTAGATACATAAGTTAGTTTCGTGAATAGAGGGAGTGCATCAAGTCAACTGAAGATAATTAGCTTCTAATCCTTTTATACATCGGGAAGTGTGTGATAATGTAGAAGAGTAAATCCTGAATAAAGTATTGGGTCTGCCGGGTATTTGATAAAATGGTAATGAGGTTTGACAACATTGTGACTGTTTTGGAAAATATAAATCTAAATAACCAAGTTTTAGTAAAATTTAATAGGAAAAGCAAGAAGCATATTGCAGTGGTTTTAGGATATTTCTCGCTATTTTAAAAGATCATCATTCAGTTAAGTTGAAACCCATCAAAAAACAACATATTTAAATTAAATAAATCTCATTATGATGTCATTTTACACTCTGTCTTCATAAATTATTGTTATTATTTTTATTTTCGAAATATAGTTATAAATTCTGAATATGCCTTTATTTTTACTACATGTAAGTGGCTTTAGAATAATAATGCGTGCTTTTAAATACATAAGCTTCGACTGCAAAGTGAGTTTCGGGAATAGTTGGAGTGCATCAAGTCAACTACTGAAGATAATTAGCTCCTTATCATTTTATACATCAGAAAGTGATAATGTAGCAGAGTAAATCCTGAATAAAGTATTGGGTGTACCGGGTATTTTATAAACTAGTAATCAGGGTGTGACAAAATTGTAAGTGACTTTTTTGGAAAAATTAATTTTTTTTATCATATTTAATAAGACTCTGAGAGTAAAAGGTTATTTTTAAATATTTAAGTTTGGTTTGAATTAGTGATAAAAACCAGAATGGTGTTGAAGTGATTTTATGATTTTAATTTATTTTCTTATGATTTTGGAAAGTTGATTATTCAATTACATTGAAACTACCAAAAATCAAAATATTTAAAATAAGTACATCTTATTTTAATGTTTTAAACTCTGTTAAAGTAAATAGTATTAGTTCTTTTAAGTTTTTCAAAAAATATCTGCAAATTCAGAATATGTCTATATTTTCAATATTTGTATAAAATTTGCACTACATTTTTTTATTTAGAAAGACGCTAATGTTTTTTTTTTTATTATTATTATTCTTTATGCGATTGAAAATTACACTTATCGCGCAGTTTAATACGCCTCAAATTCTCATTTATAATTCTTCGGAACAAACACGGGGGGTTCCTAGTGAGATTAACCACCTAACTGGGACACACGCAAAACACCTCAGGAACCTTGATGGCGTAAGCTGAAATGGGCACGGCAGGCTTTGGCCCACTAACAGACTGTTGCACAGAAGAGTTTAATTTTTTAAACAGTTTACACTTATTTTTTATTTAGAACGATGTAAACACGTTTGTTGTTTCGATATTCTTAATGTAAATAAACATAACATTCATCACACAGTTTAATATGCAGCCTATATAACGCCTCTAGTATTAATTTAACAAAAAAAAATCTTTACAAAAAAATTACATTTGTTAAATAAGTTGAAAATTTGGTTCATTTATTTAAATTAATCAATTTTGTTTCGGCACTGTTGAATTTAGAAAAACAACTTGCACAAAGGATATTTTTGGCAAATGTCCAAAAGCATGAAAACTGATTTAAAGTGAAAAACATTCCTTTATTACGAAAAAGCGCTTTTTGTAGTTAAGTAATTATCTTTTGCAAAAAGATTTCCAAGAAAAGTAATAAGTTTTCATTTATATTACATTTTTAGGGTCACTCGTATGAAGAGAATTTTATTCATAACATAACATTCTGAAGAGCCTTTTTCTGTTTTAATATTAATTTCTGCTATATTTATGTTTTTAGACTTTTACTTATCGTAGTTCATAAATTCGTTAAAAAGATAATTTAATTTTAAAACTTTGTGATAGAAAACATGAATCAACATAATGGGCTTAGTAAAATTATAGGACGTCGTCAAAGATTAAAAAAATTGAAATCTAATTAAAATAAGAATTTGAAGAAAGGAATAAGTGTATAGCTTTCAGTTTGCATTTTTTTTTAATTTCTTGAATAATCTCTTTCATTAGATAGCTAAAGAATAGTTTTGACATCCGATCGGTACTGAAAAATCGCGTAACAATTTTGAAGTACCTTTATATTCGAACTGTAGATTGGTTTCAGGCGAACTGTAGATTGGTTCAGGACATTTGTTAAAACCTCCCCAAAAACAATTTGCATGTTAATTAGTTCCGACATTGGCCTAGTCCGATAGAAGAAGATCCAAATATCGGTTTTCAGCCTTTAATTACAGGTATTAGTCATTTATTTCTATGAAAAATGAAAATGAACGAGGGTCAATGCGATATTAGATTTCTTTAAAAAAATTCAAACTTTTCAAAAAGTTTTTTTAGTAGTTAATTTTAAAGGCATTTTGCATTAAAAACAATGTTAAAACAATCTGTTAACTACAATAAGTGATACGGCCTTTTTTTGTTGCTTTATATATTTGTATGAAAAGTAAAATTAGATTAAGAATATACGTGTAGGATTTTGTTGGTCTTAAAGAGGTTGAAGATTCCTTTTTCAGAATAACCATTATCCAAAACGCGTAGTATTCTCAACATCTAAATTTAAACTTATATTTTCTTATCTGAGTGGAATACGTCCATACTTTATACTTCATATCAGAAAATTCAAAATAAGAAACAAAACTTTTTAACTGTTATTACTGACCATAGTCTTTGCGTACATTTTAAGACAAAAATAAAAACTATTTCAACTAAAAAATAATAAAACACTCTCCAATGTCAATGCCAAAACCATTTATAGTCGGATAATTTCATAGATCCTAATCACAATTCCAATGGACCCAAGAACTTTCGACCAATTCATCATTTCCGTGATAATTCGAAAATCCATTTTACAATCGGCAGTAACTGTTAACCGTCACCTTCGGAATCTTTACGCTATTTATCATCATGCAAAGTGCAGTTCGGTCGGTTTAATTGGTAATCCCACTTTGCAGATAAACTATTCTTTATCATTATTGTAAGATTTGGTTTAACAAATATTTTTATGAACTAGGTATATTATAACAAAACTTTGTTAGAAACATAAAAAAATGTTTTATATCTTAAAATAGTTGTGAGCTGTATATATATTTGAAATTATTTCATTTTTTGAAAACTTTGTTTAAATAGTGAACTAATTTAGGTTATTTCTGTTTGTAAATATTTACTTTGCACAAAATTTTACTTTCACTCAAATGTTCCCTTTCATTGTGAAATTTTTTAACAAATTGTTTTACATTTTTGATAATAATTTGTTAATTCATGTTGTGTTTTGTTGTGAAACAGAACCAATTTATAGTTCATTATTATTTCAAAAACAGAAATTTCTAGAATTATTCACAATATTTTATGTGAAGGTAACTTCTGTGTTTTTATAAATAATCAATATAAATTTTACAAAAAAAGAAATTCGTATGCACCGATAGAAAAAATTTTGATTTCTAAACAAATATAGACTTAAATGTTAAGCTTTATGCATTGATATCATACATAAATGACATGCATTTTATTCGATTACTGTTAAGTTTACTCCTTGAAGAGTAAAGAAAACATGTTGCTTTAGAAAATGCATGACAACTACACTGCTCAAAGCAATTAGGGGAATTCATGGTTTTAACTATTTTGCCCCCAATGATTACATTTGGTATCATCAGATTCCGATTTTTTTTCTCACTGAGTTGAACTCGTACTTATTTATCGTTAGATGGATGAATCATGTCTTTTGAAGAATTAAATAATGTTTGTTTTAATTGAATGAAAATATGAAAAACATGGTAAAATAAAATTCACTCCCAAAAACTTTTATGAAATAAATTGACCTTAAATTCTTCTCATTTGCATTCTTAAAAGTCTAAAATTTAATTTTACTTTTTCTTTACAGTTAAAATTTTGAAAAAAAAAATTATTGTTAAAATTTATTAAAAGTTATGATTCCAATTTTTGACCCCTTAAATTGTAGTTTAAAAATATAAGATTTGTTTCCCTGTTCTTTACCATTTCAATCTGGATGCCTTAGGAATCCATTTCACAAATTTTAGATTTTTATAATAAAAAATACGAAGTTGGAACTCGACGGGTAAGCAAAAGTACGCAAAGGGCTCCCCTAATTGTTTTGAGCAGTGTATATGTTAGCTTAGGTACTAGTATTATAATAACTATTTAGAATAGCATACATAAATAAAGACAATCATGCTAAGTTTCTGCATATAATCCCGAACAATAAATAAAATAATGAATACTTATAACTATATTTAAATAACTCTTTAAAATTCATAGTGGAATCAGCATTTATTTCTTTTAAACACCCCCCGGTCGATAGCTCTTCACTAGCATCCTCCCACCATAGTTTTATTATCTGAATTGATTAACGAATTCCGATACAAGCTCTTTACCGCGACGTCAAACGCGAGCTTCTGGAAATATTTCTTCAAGTTTTGACGAAAATAATTTCGCGTCTGGAAACTTTTGATGGGCGGAAGATATGCTTCAAGGGTTATGTACATGTTTTAGTAGATAAGGGTTTTGGTATAATTAATTATGTACGTTGTTAATGTGTTGTTAGTTAGGGTATTATGTACTTTTAATAGAAATAGTTAACTTGATACTTTTGTAGTTTAATTTTTAAAAAGTTTTAGTTGTTTTAATGAACAATAGTTTAGTAAATTTTTTAATGTGGTTTTGGTTATATCGTAAAGAATATTAATAAAATTGTCTTTGTTTTAACGGTTATACTATGTATGATTAATGTTACTTGTATATTATAGCTGATGACTACAAAAAGTGATAAAATGGAAAATGGTACTCAGATATACTTCCTCGGATGTAAAGATTTCTATAAAATACTTGCGAATTCATCTGAGAAATATGTTTAAGACATTAATTTCGTTTAAGGTTAAGCAGGTTTGAAATAGATAATTTTATCAGAAAGAAAATTGTATTTTGATTTAATTCTATTTCTGCTATTATGTATTCAATTATAACGTCACTAGCGTTTCCGTTCAACGGCAACGAAATCTAATTTCTCTTTCGCTTTCCAAAGTTGCCGTTCCGATTGTCAATGATTAAATTAGCAAAAATATATTTACACTAGACTTTAACAAGTAATGTTTGATTAAACCTTAGTATAATTAAGAATTTAAACTATTAAATGTCTTACATTTATTAGCTATTATTATTTTTTAATGAATGTGAAAATGTGTGTATTGTTTTGCAGACATCCTGAATTCTGAATTAAATAATTAAACTTGCGTTTAACATATTTCTAAAAATAAATAAAATTAAAAATAATAACAAATAATGAATCTAATAATGAATACTAATAACTATATTTGAATAAAAATCTTTAAAATTCATAGTGGAATCATCATTTATTCTTTTAAAACGCACCCCGGTCGATAGCTCTTCACTAGCATCCTCCCACCATAGTTTTATTATCTGAATTGATTAACGAATTCCGATACAAGCTCTTTACCGCGACGTCAAACGCAAGCTTCTGGAAATATTTCTTTAAGTTTTGACGAAAATAATTTCTGGAAACTTTTGATGGGCGGAAGATATGCTTCAAGGGTTATGTACATGTTTTGGTAGATAAGGGTTGTGGTATAATTAATTATCTATGTTGTTAATGTGCTGTTAGTTAGGGTATTATGTAATTTTAATAGGAATAGTTAACTTGATACTTTTGTAGTTAATTTTTAAAAAGTTTTAGTTATTATAATGAACAATAGTTTTTTTTAATGTGGTTTTGGTTATATCGTAAAGAATATTAATAAAATTGTCTTTCTTTTAATGGATAAACTATGTATGGATTAATATTACTTATATATTATATTTGATGACTACAAAAAATGATAACGTGGAAAATGGTACTAAGATATACTTCCTCGGATGTAAATAATTCTATAAAATACTTGCGAATTCATCTGAGAAATATGTTTAAAACATTAATTTCGTGGTTAAGCAGATTTTATCTAGGTAATTTTATCAGAAATAAAATTATATTTTGATTAAATTCTATTTTTATTATTATGTTCTAAATTAAAACGTCACTATCGTTTCCGTTCAACGGCAACGGGGCCTAATACCTCTTTTGCTTTCCTACACTCTTAAAACAAAAGAGTGAAATCCACTCCAATTGGAGAAGTGCATTTTCGACACTGGAAAGGAATGAATATTAACTCAGACTGAGTTAAAATCACTCGTTTGGAGTGATCCTGTCGGAGGTTTAACATACAAAGGATCCACTCCAAAAAGAGAAGTGCATTTTCCAGACTGGAGGAGTGAAAATTAATCAGACTGAGTTAAAAATCGCCCGTTCGTTTTAAGAGTGTAAGTTGCCGTTCCAATCGTCAATGATTAAATTAGAAAAAATATATTGACGCTTGACTTTAAACAAATGGTAGATTAAATCTTAGTATAATTAAGTATTTAAACTATCAAACGTCTTACATTTATTAGCTATTATTATTTTTAAAGTACGTGAAAACGTGTGTATTGCATTACCTACATCTTTAATTATGAATCAAATAATTCAAAATGTATTAAACATATTTCTAAAAATAAATAAAATTAAAAAATAATTAATCAGTAAAAAATACTCATTAAAATTCGGACTGAAAAAACATATTGATCCAATTACCCAGATTTCGCCAACAAGCAACATACACTCTTAAAACAAACACTCCTAATTTCACTCAGTCTGAGTGAATTTTACTCCTCCAGACTGGAAAATGCACTTCTCCTTTTGGAGTGGACCCTTTGTGTGTTAAACCTCCGACAGGATCACTCCAAACGAGTGATTTTAACTCAGTCTGAGTAAATATGCATGCCTTTAGGGTGTCGAAAATGCACTTCTCCAACTGGAGTGGATTTCACTCTTTTGTTTTAAGAGTGTATATTACCTATAATTACTTTGAAATAAAGCGGATAATAGAAGAAACTGAATAAAAATCATTATATGCATGCGAATTCATAATTGCATGTAAAATTAGAGAGTAGTGAGTTTGAATAAAAAGTGAAAACTAAACTTTCTTATCAACCCCAAAAAATTCTCAGATTTGGTGACCTTATAGAAAGGCTTCACTGAATATCACACCATCCACTCTTGCCTCTTCTCATAGTATCCATAATTCAAGGCCCCTTTTCCTGTAGCAGTCATTGATGATAAATTGCACCGACACGTGCTATTGAGCGAACAAGACCCTAAGAGCACAATTAATCGACCAAAGGTACTTTTTGGGTCTTCTTTTCTACTTGAAGAAATTGGTGCGGTAAAGAACTATTGGAATTTTTTTATAAAAAAAAAATATAGTGGAGGGGTTTTTTTTTTAGAGTAGAGTTTAATGTGATTAATTTTTTTAGTCTTTAGCAATTTATCTTTTAATTTTAATATTATTATTTTTCGATGCATTTTGCATATTAATAGCTAAAATACAAAGGAGGGATGGGGAGCCCCGTCGGTAATGCATTCGCCCAGCATGTGGAAGGTCCCAGGTTCGAGTACGGGATCGCCAAAATAACTGCCTATCTATAAAAGGCACGTGCAGAAAATGTCCGACGAATAATACCCTGTGTTGAGGGAGCGCACATTTAATATCCTTCTAAGTCCTAACGCTGCGTACGATGTCGCCCTTAACGGTTGCGTTGGGTGCCTATTCAGGTGTCGGATCGTCACTTGACTGTGGTTCTAAAATACGATGACGCCAATAGCCCTCATGTAGCTCTAGTGCGACGATTATTTAAACCTAACCTAAAATACACAGTTTATATTCCAACATTTTTTTATAAATTAACTTACCTAAATGAACCAATTGCATTTTCATTGAATTTGAAGAAATAGTACCATCAACGGTAAAGTACTATGGTTATTTTTGTTTTAATAGGAATATTGTGAAAGGGTGTTGGGAGTTTAATATGACTAATGCATTAGTCAATAGCAATTTTTCAAAAGAAATATATGTTTAACCAATAATTGTATATTAAAGATAGCAGTAACTGAAATACACAGTTTTGTCAGGGTTCTATGGAAGTACATATTTGCAAATTAACTGACAAAAATGAACTATTAGCATCGTCATTCCATTTGAAGAAATGGTGTTATAGGGGGCTATAACACTATTTCTTCTACTATATAACTATTGATATTTATTGTAATAATATATAACTATTGATATTTATTGTTGTAAATGTTCTGAGGGAGAAATGTTTTATTTTGATTAATTTATTGGTACTTGATCTTTTTGTTGTGGAAATAATTTATTTTGACCAATATATATTATATTTATTGCTAGGATAAAATGCCCATTGTTTCAACAGTTATGTAAGCAAGCATTAAATGATTCTAACATACACTCTTAAAACAAAAGAGTGAAATCCACTCCATTTGGAGAAGTGCATTTTCGACAATGGAAGGGATTGAATATTAACTCAGACTGAGTTAAAAGCACTCGTTTGGAGTGATCCTGTCGGAGGCTTAACACACAAATCCACTCCTTCCGGGTAAGTGCATTTTCCAGACTGGAGGAGTGAAATTAACTCAGACTGAGTTAAAATCGCTCGTTCGTTTTAAGAGTGTATACTTTGGGGACTTCCATCTTGAAGAAATTAATACTATCGATGGTATATAAATATTGATATTTATTGTTAGAAATATTGTGAACGCTAATAGATATATTTATTGTATTAATAGCTGGAATGTTTAAAATGTTAACGAGAAATAAAATTGAAAATTAGGAATAGGAGACGTTAAGAAAATTACCATTAAAAAAACTAAATTACATCAACATATAACTTTTATTAAAGTTAAATTGTCTTAAACAAACTACTCGATAATTTTATGAAGCGGAATTTAAGATTATGTTTTTTAAAAGATTAAATAAATTATGATACTAAAAAAAATAATGATGAAAAAAGCCAAAATAGTAGATAGTTTGTGTTTAACTTTAGTGAAATTAGAATTTTCAGCCTCCAATTTTATTTTAAATTATGTTATACATTTCATTTGTAAAATGTTTCTTTTTAATTTATAAATATTTCTTTAACACCCACTTTAACCCAAAGTAAATATAGATAATATATGGGTAAAGGGATGTACATGTTTTAGCAATCCAAATTCCAGTAAGAGTTTATTTTTTTATAATTTGTTTTTTATTGTTTTCATTAATAAAATATGTTGAGTATAATTGAGAAATAATTGAACACACTTCACATATTAACATCGTTCACAAATTTTATTTGTTATAAATTCTTTTGAATAAACTACAAACCTATCAGGCTTTCTAATCATCAAGTATGAAAATTTTTTGTATCATTCTTCATAGATGGCAGCACAATAATTATCAAATGTAATATATCTGGTTTTTCGGCAATCGAAAGTAATATAAATAATATATTATTTAGATGTTTTATTATACATTGAACTACAAATCTACGTAGCTGTTATAAATATCACATAAAAAATTTAAAAAATATTTTCATCGTTGCTTCAAAATTACATTGTATCTTTGTTTAGGAATATTTTCAGTAATTTGGTTATATTTTGTCTGTTATTCTTTTTATGATTTTAGTTATTACTTTCTTTTTCTTAAATATTCATTAAACACAATTGATTTAATATTGATTTTAAACTAAATTAATAGATGGCAGCACATATTAGTTACATAATGTATTTGTTTTACCTGTAGTTAAAAAAATGATTACAAATTTAAGCGATCCAAGATTTTTTTTTTATTTCACTTTGTATGCAATAAGCTAGATTATGGAGATTCACTTGAACTACAAATATAATATTTTTCAATTTTATAATTGAAAATTTTTATTTTATATAAATTAATATTTTTCCTTTTTATAATTTGGCTCATTTAAGTTTTTTTTAAAAACAATAACTTATTTAGATTGTGTTAAGCAAATCAAGATTTGTAAAATGAAATTCAATGTACGAAGGTTTATGTAAATTGATACTTATCATTCCCCAAAATACGTAAAAAAAGTTTTTTAAAAATAATTTTTTTCATCTTTCGGCTTTATTTAATCATTTTATTACAAATGTTTTTAAGAAAACCACGGAATACTTATCATAATGACAGAAATATTGCAAAACTTATTTCCAAGAGATTTGTAAAATTTGAAACTTTAGCAGAATGTTCAATTCATAAAACGAATGTGCAATCAAACAAATGTGCCCAAATTAAGCTTGAATTTATTTTAAATTTAAAATCTAATGCAAATTTAATATTAAATGCTTAATAAAAGTATCTTTTTTATCTTAAATCATTTTTATAAAAATAGCATTTTATAAATATAAAAATATGATTTTATAAAATTAAAAATATCATTTTACAAAATTAAAAATATAAATTATTATTGCATTTATTAATTTACATAAGCTTAGTGAGAAACAAGCATTTATCAATAACTATTTATAATGATACTTCAAAAATGTAGCACTTACCTAACTTTGCTGATTTAATATCAAAAGAAATGTGTTAAAAAGTTTTTATTAAAATAATTTATTCGATTCACATTTGACCTTTAAATTCAAATGTACAAAAATAACAATCTTAATGAATTTCAATGTAATATATTTCTAGTAATTTTTCTTTTTCATAAGAATTAATCAAAATCATAAACAGCATATTCTCGAATATCATTTAATTGAAAAAAACCCATTCGATTGATATGTTTAAAAAATTACTGTTGAAAACTGTGTATAAAATATTTTAACTCATAAATCCATGATCAAATAGTTTTATATTACAAGTCCTATAGATCCAAAATTAATTGAAAACGTACTCATTTTCTATACCAAAATATAAAAGTTTTCTCATGAAATTTAATTAGGATATATTCATGTTTATTCAGTATAAAAACACCAATATTTACAAACTCATCAAATATTTATTAAAAAACAAATGTAACCCAATATTTTTTTCTTTACCTCATTTTTATAGACCTTTTATAAACTCATTGTGATAGATTTATTGATCCCTTTTTAATATCACTCCATTAGTTAATTGTCTTTATTCCAGAAACTCTTTCTATCGAACAAAATCGAAGAAATATTAAATTGTAGTTAATTTTTTTCAAGGTTTTGGCTGATTGAGAATTAACCTAAACACAGTAATTAATCAACTGACTTGTTTGTATTTTATTGAGACATTTGGTTTTATATTTCGCATTCCTGTTTGCTTTTCACTTTTGTATTTTTCTTTTAGTTACAATCTTCATATATTTATTATTTGTTCTTGTTTTTTCTGTCTTGATGAATCTGATTATTGATCTTGGTTATTGGATTACTAAGAATTTTTTTGATACAAATCGTTACAAATAAGATCTGAAACGTATTTTTCAATTCGAAAAGGGAAAACCAACCATTTATTATTCATTAATAAGTTAGAATTTTTTTCCACCAAAATTATAAAAAACATGACTTAAGTGAATTTTGACGATAATTCAAAAGTAAAAACTTTTTTTCTTTACCAGTGACACGTTACATTTGAAATAGTATCTAACTTTTTATTTGAAAACCTAAAAAGTTTTCATGTGTTTAAAAAAAAGTATTCGTAAAAAAGCATATACAGTAATTTATTTCATTTAATCTTGTACTTTTCATTTGCACACTTATTTCCTGTATGCTTTGATCAGATGCTGGCTCGTCACTTGACTGTGGTTCTAAAATACGACACCCATCGCCAATAGCCCTCGTGTAGGTCTAGTGCGACGATAATTTAAAGCCTGTATGCTTTGAACCTTACTTTTATTTCTGTCAAAATTGTTTGAATCGTAAACTAAACAGTTTAATTATTTTTCAAGTTAGTGTCAATTTTATTAATAAACTAGCAGCATGGTCCCGCCTTACTGGGAACCCGTTAACTTCGCATTGCTTCCTTTTAGAGACATGCTTCCTTGTGAAATTACACTCAAAATCAAAAAAAATTCAATTCATGTTGACGCATGCGCACTTAAAAAAGCTAACACTAATAGAGGATGAAGCAGCCTTAGGGCGAGCGCATATCTCAACCAAACTCAATCAATCAAACTAATAGAGGATGGCGTGAAGCCCCCGTTTCGGCCAGGTCCATGTATTTTCAAGCCCTGTTATGGTCCCGCACTCCCACGTGGATGTTTTTTTTAAACTAATTATATTAATTAAAAATCACAATCAAATATGAAAAAACTAAGCCTCAGGTGCACACGTAGGTATTAAAAGGAATCTATATTAAAAATTTCGAATTTTTTTAGAGCAGTCTAAGTAGGTCTTTTGCAATCCACAGTCAGACAGACTCTTTCTTTTATCATTGTAGATAAGTAAAATTTAGACAAAGTATGTTGGTCTAAAATATATTGTATTTTCTTTTTTAACGATGCATCATGAGTATACCCGAGGAGATTATTACAAATAATAGACATTTTTATTACTGTGAATCTAATAGAAAAAACTTCATAAATAAAAATGAGAAATACAAGAAAAAACGATTTGTTTTGTTCTAAGAGTAAAGTAGAGATGTCAGTTGCATTCTTTTTCGAGAACTGAATACATTTTTCATCAAATTCACCAATACCCTCTCTAGAAACTGTCTCACGATTCCTCAGAAACTGTCATAAGAGGTTCTTCTTCATTTATCATTGTGATTCATAATCATATTGTCAATGTGCTATGAAGAAATAAAACACATCGTATCTAAATAATTTTGTTCCAGATAAATTAAGTATTTAACTGTGTTGAAAAATCACTATTAAGATATCACTAAATAGATAATCTCTTTTACACTGTTAATTTGAACATCGAAACAAAAATTTGCATTTATTTCAAAAAGTATTAGTACATTGAAACATGTACAGTAATTTATTTCAGTTAATATTGTATTGTTTTTTTATATGCATACTTATTTACTTTATGCTTTAAACCCAACTTTTATTTTTGTTAGAATTTGTTAAACAAAAAAATATTATTTTGAAAAAGTTATTGCTATTTCTTTTGATAAAAAAATAGTAAAGTTCGAAAAAATAAATTAATCTAAAATTGTAATATCTCTTCTAACTATGTATTAAGCTCATTTAGTACACATACTTAGGCATTTGTTACTGTAATGTGAACGTATGAATATAATAAGCAAAAAATGAATTTATATATAAAAATCGGAAATACAAGAAATATACTCTCTTTGTTTTGTTCTAAATGTGAAGTTGAGATGTCAGCTGCATTCTTTTTCGAGTACTGAATACATTTTTCATCAAATTCACCAATACCCTCTCCAGAAACTGTCATAAGAGGTTCTTCTTCATTTATCATTGTGATTCATAACCAAGACTTTCTGTATATTTCCAATGTGCTATGAAAAACGATAAATAAAACACATCTAACCTAAACGATTTATTTTTTTCCTAAATAAACTAAGTTTTAAACGTGAACAAATATTATCATTTCTAAAATTTAAATCAAAATTAGAATAATCAAAACTATGATGATAAACACTCCGTGCCAACCTAAGTTGATTTGACTAACAGATTTGAATATTATTTGAGAAAATTTCGCAATTTTATCAGAATGAAAAGTGTATTTTCGTTAAATTGTATTAAGAACATTTTATATGTTAATGTTACCTTACAAGAGTTTCCAACTAACGGACCAATAGCGCTTTTCTCCCGCCTTTTTACTATTTAATTCTACCCAAGTTAGGTTGGCGCGGAGTATAGCATCTTAACTCTGTTACGTTCCAAAGAAACAATAATAAAAAATATTGGCATATTACATCTTTTTAAATAACATGTCACAATTATTATAAAAATAATTATTTTCCGAATTTTGACTACTGTATGAAAATTGTAACTTTTATTTACTTTTCCAATAGGCTGAACTGACTATTATATAAGTTATTAAAATTGGTTCCTTAAAACTATTCGGATTGTTTTAGATGACGTATTTCCTACCTTCTTTCATTATTGTTATTCTTTCGATCGGTGCTGCTATTGTGATAAGCTTACACCTGCCAGTGATTCACCAATCGCGATTGGAAAAATAATTCATTTCATATAAACATTTTTGCTGTAACTCCAAACCTAAAAAATGCCTCTGCCATAGAGTACTTAGTTAAAACAAGTTTTGCCATTTAAGGTAGGCAAATACCCAAAATTTCCCAAAATTCTAAAATTTTTACTATTGCTTTAATCTTTTCCAAATTTGGCATAGTGATTTCAAATACAATGAATAATACTATTTAGGCTTTTGTTTTTATTTATATATAATTTGTTTATTTTAAACGGTGTTTTACTACAAAAAAAAGAGGTTTACGCCAACAAGCCTACCACATTGAATTTTCATCCTATGAACATTTATTATGTGTTAAATTCTTCGTTTTGAACTGATATATGCAATGACCCTCTAGAGTTCCATACAAATTACAAGAAAAAAGGTTATTAAGAAAAATGTTATAAATTAACCACAAAAAAATGTTTTTTTTTTTATTAACTTACACTTGGACATTTTTCTACAAAAACTTGTATACTTACACCAGATGTTAGAGGTTCATGGCACAGATATATATTGAAATAGCACCTGTGAAAAATTTCACGTGAATTAATGTAAAACTTTTTTTGCTAGAACTGTTGGCGTAAACCCCTTTTTTTAGTTGAAAACCACCGTTTAAAATAAATCAATTATATTTAAATGAAAAAAATTGCCCCAAAGGCATTGTTCATTATATTTGAAATCACTATGCCAAATTTGGAAAAGATTAAAGTAGTAGTAAAAATTTTAGAATTTTGGGTGTTCGCCTACCTTAATGAATTCTATTAATTCATTCATTTAAAAATATCTATTTTTAGCAAAAACACTAAATAAACATTTTATAAAATTTTCCTCTCCATACCCCTTAATCTGACATAAAATATGTCATTTTAAATTTTGCAACTGTCGCATATTTCAAAATAATCCCTACTCTGATAAAAAAAAAAATCATTGTTATCTTTATAAAAATATCACAAACTATTGAACAAGCAGTTATTTTCTGAGCCCGGTCCATTTTTATACAGCAAACTTGTCCATTTTATGCGTAGAAAAATAAGTAACGGCTGCTTTCACGATGCGAGATTTCATGAACAAGCTTTAAAATATAGTTACTTTGGACAGGAAAATCCCCTGTTTTGATCCTTCATTGAGTTAAGAAGATGTAGAGGTTGCTGGGAAAAAAGCAATGCAAAAACTGGTTTTCCAAATGAAGCTATTGATCGCTTTGTAGTAAGCCCAAACAAGCGCTGTTGGCGAATTATTTGGCGCTATTATACAGGGGAGCTGTGTATAAGCTTGTCATAGTGGCCTTTTCACTCTCTAATAAACCCTGAATTACAATGTATTTTTTTTTACCACTCGCCCAGTTAGTATATTGGTTACGATCCCATGGACGAGAGGGCCCTGGTTCGAATCCCGGGTAAGGCGTGAATATTTGTGTTGTCCTGAGTGCATGCTGAGAACGGGCTCGTTTAATCTGTGGGTCCAAAAGTCCTGTGGTTGGTCTGAGCGCAGTTTACCATGGGTGCAGGTCGTCTGTAGAAATTGACTTTCCCCTTCAGCGACGTGTCTAAACTGAGGAGGTTGTGTCATCTCGGAGTAGAAGTCAGACATCCACCCTTTCATTGGTACTCAAAGCCTTGCGCCGACGGATGCTACTTGAAACCCCTCTTGCCTTCCAGGCTGCGGTCTGGAGGCACACGTCAGCAACAACGTTTTTCTTACCTGTGAAAGGGTAGAGGGCTGGGGGGCTGGAGAGCCCTGTCGGTTAAGGGGTCATAGGACTCTTAAAAATGTGCAAAGAAGGAACTACAAAGTTTAGTTTGATCTTTCATGTAATTTTTTAACTACTCTATATATAAGTATAATTTTTTTATATGTAATTCTACAAGATTTATTTAATATGAAACAAATTTTAAAATTTATGAAACTTTAGCCAAAGCTAAAATAAATGATATTAAACATAATGCTATTTGAACACATTGAGATTAGGCTTGCGCGGCAAATTGGGAGGTCAAAATTGAAGACATGACCAAGAAAATGACTTTTTATTGTACAAATATGTACAAACAAAGACTTATACCTAAATTCTCAGCTCATTTTTATTAGAAATTATTTAATGAACTTTTTTCTAAAAAAATTAATGAAAATTTCAAAATTTTGATTTAAAATTTTTTTAAAAATAATTTCTAATTAAAATGGAGCTGAGAATTTAGGTATAAGTCTTTGTTTGTACATATTTGTACAATATAAAGTCATTTTCCTGGTCATGTCTTCAATTTTGACCTCAAAATTTGCCGCGCAAGCCTAATCTCAATGTGTTCAAATACCATTATGTTTAATATAATTTATTTTAGCTTTGGCTAAAGTTTCATACATTTTAAAATCTGTTTTATATTAAATAAATCTTGTAGAATTACATATAAAAAAATTATACTTATATATAGAGTAGTTAAAAAATTACACGAAAGATTAAACTAAACTTTGTAGTTCCTTCTTTGCACATTTTTAAGAGTCCTATGACCCCTTAAGGCGTTCGCCTGCCCAAGAATAATACCCAATGTAGAGGAGTTCTTGTTAAGCTTGCTCCAACACACCACCGTGCTAACTTAGGTTTTGGCTCGTCACTCTCGTCACTTGATACAGGTTTTAAAGAATGCCGTCCGTCGCCAATAACCAGTATTACATTGTACTAACGTTTAGTGCGCAGTTTTTTTAGCTTTCAAGGGTTACTTGGCGAATCTCTGAAGGCTTCACATTATTTCTCACCAAGCATTTCCATCTTATTCCTAACTCTATGTAATCCTCTCTGCTCTGGAATGGCCTGCGATTTATATAATGCGCTTAAAACCGTGAAACTTATTTTAAAGGGATGTTTTCACATGGCAAAGAGCTTTGATACATCCAAGTTGGAAATTTATAGTCGAACCTCGTTAAGGTGCAACATAAAATCACATTGAAAATGACCGATAAACATTTTTCTGTCATATTGAACTTAATCTAATGCAGAAAAAAGCTTGGCCGTTAACATAAAATGAAAAATTACTGATATTTATAATGTTTTAAATACTTTGGGAGTTCGGTAAATTACAATTGAAGTAGTTAGTTAGTAAATGGAAAACGCTTTTTTAAGGATTTTTTAATGAAGTTGGGAGGTTTATAATATTGAGTTTTTTATGATCGAAAATCCGCAATAATTAACAGAAAAAGTTACAATTTTAAATATTTTTTTTAATTGTTCTCTTAAGAAAACTCTTTTAAACAAATTGTAAATGGTCACTATACTTTGAAAAACATATAATAAATTTATTTGTATTTTACCTTTTCAGTAACTTGTTGTTAATATGATATTAGGTTGACTTAAAATATTTACATTCTCTCTTTGGATTCATATTAACGACTTTTGACCGGTAAGGGTATTTGCATAGCATTTGTATTGTATTTTGAGGCACACTGTAAGCTTCCCTTCTGTCGTAAGCAGTGGTGCCATATGCAGCTTAAAATGAAAAAACGTTTGTGAAATTGATGATTGCCAACAAACTTTATACGGATAATGAAAATGAAATATGCATCTGAGAGCAGGATTTCTTTTTAATACTTCTGACTTGTAATTTGTTGCCGTTTTCCTTTTATAAATTCTAAATAGCTGATGTTTCGTAAACAGTTATGTCCTTTATAACAGTTATGACATTAATATCCTTTAATTTTTGAATGTACATGAACTGATTATCCTCTTGGACATGATTTAGCTTCCACCTTATGTTTATAACGTAAAAAAATTGAAGATTTGCGGCATTCATTAACTTACCCTTGCCATTTGGTTAGAAGGATTTTAATGCTTTGACAAACTAAACTCATTTTTTTTTACTTTTGCTTCTGTTTTCCCTCAAAAATGTTTTCTTGTATTCGTTTAATCTCTCCAAGATATTAAGAACATTCGATGAACCGTTGCTGCTTAAAACAGGGAGCATCAACTCCTGCATCCAGGTTTATGGAGTTACGTTACACCACAGAATTAAAGTGAGCTCACTTTTTGTGGTAAAGCACATCACATTTTTACAGTGTTTACATTCATCTAAAATAATATTTTTCGATTAATCAAAATTTGGCATTCTCAAGGTAGTCAGAAACATTATCAATAGATGGTTTATTTAGAAAATAAAACTATCCAGTAATTAGCAAGTTCAAGAACACACTAATATTGTTCTCATTTAGAGCTGTTAAAAAATATGAATTTAGTCTTTCCTTCACATCCTTCTGGTTTCGTCGTCGATTTGTATTTCATTCAGAATTGCTCTCACAGATGCTTTTTGTAAAAGGATGGTGCACATGTTTCTGACAAGAAAGGTTTTCGAAAACGCAACAATGCTTAAATAAATTGTAGTTTTTATTCTTTTGGTGATGACGAATGGATGAATAGTTTGTTTATTTGTCGTTTCAGAATATTTTTCAGTTATATAAATGCTCTTATTATAGCAACAGAATAGGCGGAGTCTACAAAAAATGATTCTGATGATATTGCATCTACAACACTGCGTCTATGACAAAAGTATTCTGATTTCTAAGCTCTTTTTTGTTAGTAAATAAACGTGTGATGTTTTTTTATTAATAAAATAACTCTAAATCAATTGTTAAGGCGTTCATTTTCGACATTACTTATAAATTTCCCAAGAAGATAGATAATATAAAAAATATGTATTACTTATTAAAATAGATTTAAAATTATTAGTATTGTATAAATAGACATTTTATTATTAACAAATGGAGTTTAAAAAATAGATAAACGCAGTACATATTCTTTCTAATCTGTTGTAAGAATTTAGCTTTTCAAAAGAAGGAATCAAATCGTGATTGAAAACACATTGTACATTAATTTCAGCAAAGGATTCCTTATTAAATATCACAAGAAATTCAATAGTATTTTATTTCGAGCCTTTCTCCCATATTTAGCTTCATTTCTGTAATAAACTATTTTAAGCCGGAGTTTTTCGTTCAAAGTTTAACAAATTATAGAAAAACATGCAGTGTTTTCACTTTCATATCAGTTGTAATAATTTAGTATTTCAAATGAATGATTAAAGTTGTGTTTAAAAACACATCTGTTTACATTAATTACTACAAGACATCAATTATTAAATACCACAAGAACTTTTATAATACTTGACATTCAGAGCAGCTAGGATCCATATCTTAGTTAAAAATTTGGCTCATGGTTTATCAATGTTAAAAATATGTTTTGCAATTCATTTTTTGAAAAAAAAATGGTAAGTCTTAAGCTTTAAGCAAACACATTTACTGGTGCTATGAATGCAAATGTACATGTCAGTTGTTTGTAATTAATAGTTCATTCTAACAATTTTTTAAATGTAAAAGACTTTTGTAATTTACTTTTAAAAAAACTCTAATAATTGAACTCTAATAATTGAAGCTTCAACTTAAACATTTATCTTTATAATGAGAGTGTTTTAAATGCACGGGATTTATAAAATTGATTGCCAACGACGCTACAAAGAATAAAATAAGCCTAACTAAAATAAACCTCTTTTTAACAACACAAACAGTAAACGAAAACATAATAACTTTATCTGCAACGTATAGATATATCTTTATAATAATTAATGTTTTAAATACGCGGGCTTTGTTAGGTTGATGGCCAAAGATGGAACAAGGGATAAACATTTAACTAAAACAAAAAAAACTCTTACTGTAACTTATAAATAACAACGAAAACTATGAAGGAAACTATACTGATGGAAGCTGCAAGCTATAATTTTTTTATCTTTATAACAAATGTTTTAAATGCACTGGCTGTTAGATTAATAAAGAACGATTGACCAGGTATAAATATTTAACAAACACAAAACCTTCAGTAAGACTTATAAATAACAACGAAACTATAAGATTAACTATAATAACATAAGTTGCAACTTCTAAATTTTTCTTTATAATATTAATGTTTTAAATGCACGGGCTTTGTTAGATTGATAGCCAACGACGGGACAAGGGATAAACATTTAACTAAAACAAGAACCTTTTTACTATAGCTTATAAATAACAACGAAAACTATGAAGGAAACTATAGCGATGGAAGCTGCAACGTATGACTGCGGGGCTTACACCTGTCTCCTTGGAATTTGTGAGACACTAATCCTTGGCAATGCCGTCATCCATCTCCATAAAGTGAAAGGAAAAACTGAAATGCAAATGGAGGTTGGTTGAAGAGCATAAGAGCCAATTCCACTATCTCCACGAAACTATTAAAATTTGACTCGTAGTTTCGCAATAAAAAAGCTTCCTAGTAGCTGTAAAGGCCGGGTATGAAATGTTTCACCATATTTTTGGTATTCTGTTGAACCATTTTTCAGGTCTTGGAAACTAAAATCTGAGAATAGGTTCAACTGAAAATAGGGTGGACATTTCATCACACAACCTTTGCACACGAAAGTTTGCATTATTTTTAAAAGATAATATATATATTTTTAAGGTAATATATATTTATTTTTCGAAAATATTGTGCCTCGAGTCCCCTTAAAGGGACCTATCTTTTTACTTTTTTTATGAATTGTCAGTGCATTTTAACTTGCACTCTCCCGTCCAATTTTAAAAATCTTTTATTTATTTGTTTAAAGTGCATAGCATGTACAAAAACTATTTTCTTTATACTTTTTGACCGTTTATAAATAATAAATATATTTTACTGATGAGTTTAGCTTAGTTTTAAGTATTTTGAGAGAATTTAACATTATTCATTCTACGATTTTGAACTGGTCACTAAACAAAAGTGTAGAGACAAATTAGAATCTTTCTTAAAAATACAATTATTTAAAAAAAAAACTGATAAAATAACCTTTTCTAACTCATTAAATGAATGCATATACAAAATTGGAAATTCTAAAAATTGGGGTAGAGTTGCCCTTTTCCAGTTCTGTTCCAATATCCATTTCTTTTTCGTATTTTCCGGTTGTTCTAAAAGTTAGCCTTCTTTAAAAACAGCTAGTTTTTATTACAGTATCGGTTATAATGCATCATTTTATCAGAAGTTTTATAAAAACTGGAAGTCCAAGAAACTGGTCCAAGAAACCGGAGATATTTTACAAATGATCTTTGCTGAACTTTTTTTTTTGCCATTTTAAAACAGTAATAAGCATTTACGCATGTTTGAAGTTATTTTTTACATTTTACTTTTAAATTTTTTTTTAAAAAAAAAGCTATGATATAACTACCCGCATACCAACGAGGGTTATCCAAATTAGTTTTATAGTAGGATCGAGCATTAAACTTTGTTCCAAAACACGCAAGTGCTCATATGGGAATACGTTTGCGGTAAGTATGTTTTTCTTGAAAAGAAGACGATACAAAAGAGACCAAAACTTATGTAAGAAGCAGCAAATCATAATTTAGAACGGAGGTCCTTGTGAATATGAACAAAAACAGGGAACTTCTGTTGGGGTATCATTATAAGGGGAGTTACAAGGATAAGTGAAACAAGAAATTTTAAATTTACTTAGAAAAAGGATTGAAAATGAATAACAGTAAATTAAGCCAGGTTAAGAATGTAATAGTACTACAACGGTGCATGTTATAAGTATAGGACAAAAAAAGTCAATTTTACTTTTAAAACAAGTAGGTCAGCAACAGAATCTTTCACTCCTAGCCCGCTTCCCCACAACATCCTAGTTCAACAGGAAAAAAGGCACCAAACACAGTTATAAATTCTACATTAAACATTTACACTCGAAATTTGGCTAGTTTCATTTACTTTATTTCCAAAATTCAAAAAAAAATTAACCCTTAATTACATTTCAAAATTAATTCTGTATTCAAATTCTGTATTGAAATTAAAATTCAATTGTTGAATTCAATTGAAATTTAATTGCTGAATTCAATTGTTGAATTTAATTAAAAACAAATTGTTGTATTCAATTGTACTTCGAAATGCACTACCTCAACTGCTCTCCCCAATAAAACTAAAAATCAGAAGCTGTAATTGAGTTTGTACCGATATTAAATAAAAACTTACTCAAAATGCAACTGTAGTTTCACGTAGTTCACTGTTCTACTGAACCAATATACAACAGCAATTGCTTATCACAAAATTTAAAACATCGGAATCAATTTGACGAATGCGTTTAGCGAATTATCATATTCAAGTATTTAAATGAGTCTTCGATGCTGACAATGGAATTAGTTCCACGGGACATGACTTGTTTCATCTCGAAATAATAGTTCGGAAGATGAAATTTGTTGGAGAGATTAATCAATAGATGTAGTTTTCATTTAGGTGTTTTGGCGACAGCTGTAGATAAAATGTCTCTGAGTTGTATTCTAGTTTTAGACAATGCCTGTTTTCGAATTAATGGACTGTATATTAGATTGGTAAGGTTTTAAATAAGGGAACGATGGCTTAGATTAATATGGTTAAATAATTATAATTGCAAAATATTTTTTGATTATAACTAATAAGCAATGAAAACATTGCATTTTTTATTTTCATCGCATGTTTACTTTTAAAGATAATTTTTTCATATTCTGTATAAACTTTTCTGGGTTTTTTTTTGTTTTGTTTTTGTGGCTTTTACATATTGAAGAACATACTAAACTCTTAACTCCTCGGCGCAACAGCCCATTACTGGGCCAAGGCCTGCCGTGTCCATTTCAACTTTCGTGACCTAGAGCTCTGGGGTGCTAGACATATGTCCCAGTAAGGTGGTCAGCCTCACGCGAAACACCCATTGTTTAATTCCCTACCATTCTTGGTACCCATTTTATCGACCCACTCAAGGGATGAAAAGATGGGTCACCCTCGCCCAATCCAGGATTCGATCCCCGGACCTGTGGCGTGGCAATGCGAAGCACTACCACTAAGCCACTGGGCCTCTAGATTCTGTATTACCTTCTCTTTTTTGATTTTGTGAAACTTTTACATATTGAAGTACATATCATTATAAAATTTAATTTTAATGGCAAAACCAAAAAACTTGCATTTGTATGAAATCAATGCAGAAACCTAAATAGTTTTAAACAATCAAGTTGTCCAATGAACCCATGGGGCCCGGATGGCCTAGTGGTTTGGGCCATTACGCCAGCAGTATACGCGCTGTAGCGGGTGCAGGTTCGATTCCCGCCTTCGCCCTTTGTGTACTTTCCTTTCTCTGTGACAGTAAAAATGCATTATGTGTCTGTCTTAATTAACGAAGGCTTATAAAAGCTGGTCTCTGATCAAGTACACAAGCCGGAATATATACAGTGGTGGCCAAAAAAGTGGCATTTTTTGAAGTTTTATGTGTTTCAACTGTTACCTGTGTGCTTGCATCTATTAAATTTTGCTTAAATGCAAACATTTAAATATTAAGTTGAAGTTAATTTAATGTAGAACTTCATTTTAAAAAACAGAATAAAAGTATCTGTATTACAAATAAAGTTATGCTCATTTTAGTTGAACAAACACAATCAATAGATCAATAGATACTGAAATTGCAATACAAGTTGGTGGTTCAATTACATTCAAAACTAAGACAGATCATACTATTAATTGCATAACTTATTCGTAATACAGATATTGTAATACAGATATTGATATTTTAATACTGTAATTGATATCGTAATACAGATATTGTAATACTGTATCTATTTTTAATTTTACATGAAATTACTTTGATGATGATGATGTTGTGTCCATGGATATAGATAACATGGTACCAAAGGTCTCTTAGACCGCTTCAGCGATTTGCAGACAGTAATCCTCATAAAGATTAAATTACTTTTAATTTGATATACAATTCTTTAATTTGATTGTTTAATTTGATATACAATTAATATATTCTGTAATCACACAAAGTTGAAAAATATGAAACTTTAAAACAATTTCCACAATTTAGGCCACCACTGTATGTACCTATCCCTACCCGCCAGTGAACCCAACAAAAAAAATAATTAAAGCATCCAAATGCAACCAACACAGAAAAATCCACTTTAAAAGTCGCCCATTCTACCGAAATAGCCATAACAACCCTAAAATCAAGATAAAGCTTGCTCTATACAAAAAACCACCACCATTAAAACCCTGAATTTCCTACCTTAATTGAAATATACGATAGGCTGTGCACCAAAAAATCCACTACACTGGTAAACGAAGCTAGCCTAAATCCTCAATTCAACGTTAAATAAAGGAGAGGGAGACAGAGTAAACTCTTAACGGCATTAGGCTGCCAGTAAAGATGTTGAAAAACTCAGTGGTGTTGTCGGTACGACCTGTTATCTGTAGTTGAACGGTTTTAATCAGTACATGGATATCTCAAAAAAAGTAGAACTTCTTAAACCAGAAGAAATTGATGTCGAACTATACACACACATTCGAATAATCACATACAGTAGAGTCAAGCTTATCCGAAAGGTATGGGACCAAAATTGAGCAGCAAAAATAAAAATAAAAAAAATTACTGCATATTTTGGGAAATAAATCAAATTTTGTAAGTACGTATGAACTTTTTTTTTGCATTATTTATGCGTATACTTTTCGTATTTTAACCAAAGGGCTCGGAAATTTTTTTTCGATAAACCGAATTTCGGATAACCGGGATTCGGATAATCGGGACTATACTGTATCCGGAAAATGGGAGTGTTTCAGAAAAAAAGATTATATTTAAAATAAAAAATCTGAATATAATGTAATCACTCACATCATACACAAAAACGATTAAATTTATAATTCCATTAAATTTTAAAGTTTGTTTTGCAAAGAATTTTTTTTTTTAAAAAAATTATGTTCTTGTTATTTAGGGACACGCCTTAAACTCTTAAAAACCACAGTTTTTTGCTATAAATGCAACAAGAAAGGCCGTATCACTTATTCGTAGTTGAGATTATTTCAACATTGTTTTTAATGCAAAATGCCTTTAAAATTAACTACTAAAAAAACTTTTTGAAAAGTTTTTAAAAAAATTAATAATTTTTTTAACAACTCCAATATCGTATAGACCCTCATTCAACTTCATTTTCTATAGAAATAAATGACTGATACCTATTATCAAAGATTGAAAACTGATATTTGTATTTTCTTCTACCGTAACAGGTCAATTTTGGAACTACTTAAAGTGTTAACTGTTTGTGGGAAGGTTTTAAAAATGTCCCCAAATGGGGACGCCAGGTCGAAAGAGGTTAGTGGGGCGGCATGGCACAGTCCGTCCAACACATATGCCCCATACATACAATCGAGAACTTCTTTTCATTCTTGTAAGTCAGTGGCCATTACAGATGTTAAACCTGTCCATTAAAATTGTCATTTTTGATTTAATTTGCTAGAAATTCGAATTTTCAAATTCCAAGAATTGAAAAAAAATTACTAAAATATCCTAAGCAGCTCAGTGGCTCAGAGGTTAAAAGTGTCCACCTCCTAAGCCCAAGATCGGGGGATCATTTGGCTTGGATTCTCTCGGCATACTTAAACATCCACAGAGAGGTCAGATTCATTGTAATCGGCGCGACAAAATTGGTAGCGAGAGCCGCCTAAATGGTTCCCCCAAAAAATGGCTCTCGGTTCTTGGGATTATGCCGGGTCTGCAAAGGCTTGACCGCCAATGTTGCAGCCCCATTGGGAAAATAAAACTAAAATATCCTTATTATTTTATCTCGTGATGCCCTTCTGTAATAAGTAAAAATGGTATAACGGTCCTCAATGTTCCACCTAGTAGTATCAAAAATAACTAATATCCAAAAAATAACTTAAATACCTTCCATTCTCTTCCCTATATCAACATAGAAGCAATCTCAGGCACCGTATGTTTGTCGTGCAATTTCGCAGCAGCTTGTTTAAACTCTCCAAAGAAGCTAATAAAAGTACTTCGTTTGGGTAGGTTTTAATTTCGAGAGGTTTTTTTTTTCTTGCAAAATTATTAGCCATAAGCTCAGAGATAACGATTTCATTGGAGATTATTATAACTCGTTACCGTTTATAGTTTTCTGTGTTAATTAAATTACTTAATATATATATATATATATATTGAGTCTTTCAAAATGTTGTGAGCATGTTTATGCTAATGTACATATTTACGGAATGTTAATCTTTAACATAAATAGCCTAATCAGATTTATTAAGTTACTAACTTTTCGACTGGACATTAAATTTGGAAATATTTTATCCTTTTAATTATATGCAACAGTTGTTTATTCGTTAAATGATTAAAATTTTCATTCTAAAAGTTATAATATTGCTTCCAATAACTGAAATGCTAAAGTTGCTGAACAACACTATTTTAAAATCATTTAAGGATGGTAAAATGTATATTGTCATATGGCAATTGTACGTACTTGAGGGTTGATTTTTTTGAAAAAGTATAAAATTATTTCCCGAAAAATATAGATACATGAACAATTTATACTCTCCATATTTTCTGAGGCCTGGGGAGCCCAGTTGGTTAGTCGTACTCCTTGCATGTGAAAGGTCCCAGGTCCGAGTCCGGGCATCGCCAAAATAACTGCCGACCTATATACGGCCCGAAAAATGTCGGACAGATAATACCCCGTGTAGAGGGAGTGCACTTTAAATATGCTCCAAAGTCCCAACGCTGCGTATGATGTCGCCTTAGCGGTTGTGTTGGGTGCCTATTCAGGTTTCGGTTCGTCACTTGACTGTAGTTCTAAATTAAGACGCCCGTCGCCAATAACCCTCTTATAGCTCTAGATGTTAATTCAAACCTACCTCCATATTCTCTGTGTCAAACATTGATACAATACCTTATTATATTACCCAAAATAATGTTACTTAGCCATAACTTTTTTACCCAAACTAGCACTTTGGCTTATATAATATATATATTATTAATACGACCACCCTCAAACCAGAGTTTCCGCAATTTCGTTGAGGATAATTAATTAGAGAACAGTTCAGACCGTCACTTACATCGACTAATTATAAACTACCGTGGCTCCATTCCTCCGTATATTAATGAACTGTTCAATAATAATTGATATCTTCCATTATAAACTGACTTTTGGGGCAATGCGTCTGATGTTATGTGAAGTAGGGTTGTGTTTGTAAATTGGAATGGCAGCGGGTCTCTAACCTGAAGTTTCTCTGTGTTAATCTAATGGGGAAAAATACTTTCTATAGTTAGAAGCAACGTTTCCTTGCACGGAAACCACGACCACGGGCGGAGCTATGAAACGCCCGAAGCAATCAAATGATAACAGAATTTCAGCCATAAGGATTAGCAGTCATCTGATTGCTCCGCGTGTTTCATAGCTCCGCCGGTGGTCGTGGCTTAAGTGCAAGGAAACGTTGCGTTTAAGGGGGGATCATAGTAAACGACAGCAAAAATGACCAATTCTTAGTATTGATTTCGAAAGGCTCTAAATCATTTAAAAATGATGGTACAATAAAAAAAATTGTATCAAATTATAAATTGTACTTTTATTATTATATTTACTCCTAAGAATCTTATTTTCGAAAATTATTATTTTTGAAAAAAGACATCTTTTGAAACATACAATTACGAATTTTCAAAAATACAAGTACTTTTTCGGTACACTTTTCTCCAAATCTATTAAATATTTCTGAATAATTTCTTTTGTGTGTTATAAAACCATTTTAGATCTAATCAAGTCACCTATTTTTTTTGCCTAAAATAATTTTTAAATTCTATTTTTAAAACATTATATTCAACATTCATAAAAATTCTGATTTTCAACGAAGAAAAGTGTAAAATAATAAAATATTTATTTTAATTTGTAAGACTAAATTAGGTGACTTAAATAGATCTAAAATGGTTTTATAACACACAAAAAAAATTATTAAAAAATATTCGATAGGTTTGGAGAAAAGTGTACCTAAGTGTTGAAAATTATAGTTTTGAGTAAAACGCGAAAAACAAATACAGTCGATCCCGTTAACACGAACTCGAAATGACCACCGAAACATTTCTTGTTAACCGAATTTCATGTAAATCGTCGGGAATTTTTTTTTACATTGAGCCAGTGGTTGGTTTTCAAATATCAACACAAAAAAATCATATTTTATAATGTAATACATAAATAATACAAGCATACAATTAGTAATTCAAAGGGGGCGTGGTACATTTGTTTATTTTTATAATTTTAATTTTTTATAAGAAATAATTAACCGATCTATACAAAATTGGTCTCATTCGATAGATTGGGTTTCCATCTATCAGAAAATATTGGTTTCAAAAATTCGATTTTTTGGTTTTTGTTTACTATGATCCCCCCTTAACCATAAGCAACCAACATTACTAAGGATGCATTGAAAAGTTTTACAAAAGATTTTTTAATGATATATGAAAGTATAAATATATATAAATAACTTACAGGTCTACTTGATTCCACTTTTGCAAATTGTTTCGAATATATTTTCATATTTCAATAAAAAAATGTACTTAAAAAAATACTCGGACCGGTTTCAAAAAGTGGTATTACAGAGACCTGTAAGCCGGCTATTTTTATCATGTAAAAAACCTTTTTAAAAAATATTTAATACAGGCGGAGTAAAGTTTTTTGTCATTTTCTCCTTAGAATAAAACTTTAGACATATTAACCCTTTCAGTCCCATTGATGCCATTTGGCATCATCACTTTTAATATTTTTTTCCAAAATGTTTAGGTCCAGTTGTGATATCCAAACACACATCATTCGATTCTTCACACTTTGTTCTATTAGACAATATTTTACATTAATCTCAATAGAAGTCAGAACTACTATTTTTTTTATTTAGAAATAGCCAACAAGCGATTCACCTGATTTTTGATAAGTTCACTTCAGTTCCACATATTTAAAACACAATTTAAACTATTTCGGTTAAAATAATTACTAATTTTTTTTTAATAATATGGTCAGATACCTTAAAATATATAAATCGAAGTGTTTTTTAGGTAAGATATATTTTTTTATTTTGTTGTTTTCCACAGTTAAAAAAGTTTGGCATTATTTCAAAAACCATATAAAAAATTAAAATGATTTTTTTTTTCCTTATGGAACTCGTATATTTGACCTAAAATAAGCTTATTTTGTGAATATCAGAAGTTTCTGTAGTGTAGTAAATTTTTGGGACTGAAAGGGTTAATGAACTGTTCAATAATAATTGATACCTTCCATAATAAACTGACTTTTAGGACAATGCGTCTGATGTTATGCGAAGTTCGTTTGCAAAGGGGAATGGCAGCGGGTCTCTAAACCGAAGTGTTAATCTAATAAGGAAACAAGAAGTTCTTAAAGAACTAAAATAGCCTACTTTCCTGTTACTTAAATACTTACTAAAATTCTTATCTTGAAAAAACTGGGTTCGTAACAGTAAGTGACATCAGCAACCGTTTTTCCACATTTAATTTAAAATAAATTTCACTAAACGCAGCATCTTTCACTAAACACAGCACTAAACACAGCTTTATTTGCAATTATAAATAAATATTTAATTTTTCGTAGAACAGAAACCGAAAAACTACTCCTCAATAAACTTTACTTGCTAAATTCCGCTAGTTTCATTTATTTTATTTCGAAAATTAAATACTAATTATAACTTAAATCGTTTGCAAAAATTTATATTTCAAAGAATAAATATGTAATATTCCTCGCTTTTAAAAATAATGAAAACAATTTATATCACCATACAAAGAACTCGTAGTGAAATATATATTTGACGTCATCTTAAATTGATCGATGTCTCAAAAATAAATTTATTTTAATTTATTGCCTAAAAGAATTAAAGTTTCTCAAGCAATTGTTGTGATGGCAATGGTGATTTAATTCTAATAAAAATGGCTTCCTATGCTTTTTAAATGAGCATTAAATTTCGAAGTTTTTTAAATAATTGAAGTACTTTGAATTCGAATTTTTTTCTGAAATTTTCAATGTATTCTAATTTCGATGCGCTGAATTTTTTGACGTATCTCACTTGTCCGTAGCATTTGTAGTTAAATTCAGCGATTTAAATGACTCGAAATTGAATTTCAATGCTAATTCAATGGGAAATTCGTCTTCAAATAGTTGATTTATGTCCATCCTATCGTACAGACAGACGGACAAAAAGTATGAAAGTTGGGTGTCTGAAGTTATACCTTTCTATTAAAAAAAGAATTTTTAAGATCGGATTGATAGAACTGATTTTGGAAGGGGGGTACGGACGGACGGACAGACGGACATCGACCGCATGTCAATACCTACTTTTTCATTCGAGAATGAAAAAAATGAATTTTTTTTCTTATGGAACTCGTATATTTGACCTAAAATAAGCTTATTTTGTGAATATCAGAAGTTTCTGCAGTACAGTAAATTTTTGGGACTGAAAGGGTTAATAAAAAAAATTAGCGATAGAGAAGTTAAGAATATTTTTTAATTAAACAGAAAAAAATAGTTTTTGTATGTGAGAAATAAGTCATAAATAGTTCTTCAAAAAGAAAATATATTTAAATTTATTCCAAAAGAAAGTAATATATATTATTATTCCCAAAACTTTTATTGTAAAACCTTTTTAAGATACCTTTTGCTCAAATGTAGATTTTATACAAAAATCAATGAGTTTTTAATAAAATAAAATTTGCTTCTCTTTGTACCCTAACAAATTCTCTTTTTATTTTCTGAACTCTCGAAAGTTATATTTTACTGCATTATTTATTACTAGAATGGGTTCGTAAATGCTCTTTCCAGCATACCAAATCTTAACTATTACATAAGTTTTTATTCTTATAAAAGTATTGCAGTATTTAAGAAGTATGGAGCACTGAGAACAATCTAAAAATAGAATATTTTCGTATATCTCAGACGCAAGCAGTTTGCAAACAGAATTGCGAACGAGCGAACTTTCAAATAATGTTCACGTAAATGTTTCTGTAAACTATTCCGTGTTGTCTGGAAGGGCACATATGGTTTGTGGAAAAGTTTGCATTGTGAACTTGTTTTGCATACAAAGATACCGGATATTTTGCCGTACTTACACAATCGTATGATTATAGTTTTGTGGGGAAGCTTAGTTAATTGAATTTCTTTCAACTTTCTTTGTTACTACACCCCATTTAGGGAAGTGAAACTTTTGCACACGGTACTTCTTCTTTTTTCACCCAAATCCCGTAAAATCACTAACTAAAACCAAAAATCTGTCACTCAAATTTCTCAACGAATAGTATAAATTCTAATATATTCTTTGAACCAATCCCTGCATAATCTAGGCTGGACAAATTTATTCCAAGTGATATTTGAATCTAACAAGACATTACTTTTGCTCCTACTCTCAAGCCAAAAGGACTTGTGATGTCCTGAACCACGATATTATAATTGTTCCTTGTTATGTAAATTGCGCTAAAGGTTAGTTGTATTAAAAGTTTAAAAAAAAACATTTTGATCACATTCAAGATTTATTCTCTGCAACACCTCGATCATCAAGTCTCAGTAGCAATTTGTAAACCAAATGAGTCTTTTTGACACATCCGAAGAAAATACCGAAATTTCATTTGTACCATCCACACTTATTCAAATTATGCCAATGTTAACGTTTTCTGTAAACAAAACAATTTTTCCTTCCTGGTTAAATTATTTGTGGGTTGTCCTGCAGACAAGACTTGCTAATGCATTCTCCGTGGTTTGACCCTTGACTCACCAGCTAAGCCGATGCCGCATTGATAAAAAATATCATACAGCCAAAATTTCTATGCACTAGTTAAAAAATATCTGGCAATTCTACAAAAACAGTTATTTACAACAAAAAAAAAATAATGTGTGTGTGTTATTCTGTAAACAGTTTCCTCCGTAAAAAGATGTTTACACAAAAAGATTTTTTTTTCTGTTCTAAATTAAGTAAAAAGTACTGGACTGCAACTCAACAATAATTTAAACTATTCGCGCTGAAAATCCTTATGCAGAAATAGCTCAACTGAAATAGCGTTGAAATGATGATCTACAGGTTGGTAGCTCGAGTATGGCAGTTCAGGGATCTAGGTAGATTGTGGTTAGCATTCATCCCTACTAAAAATGATCCATAGAGATCCATACAAAAATCTATTGACATAAGTACAGCTTTATTGATGTGTACTTACTTCTAAGGATGTCTCTATTGTTATCAGTAGAAGCTATTGATATCAGTAACCTACTGATAATATTTCGTATTGATATCAGTAGAGCTCTAACGACACCAGTAAAGAAAATATCAGTAAGCTACTGATCTCAAATGACATCAATATATCTGCACTGATATCTATAGAGATCAGTAGAGATTTGCATGGATATCAATAGAGATCAGTAGAGATTTGTATAGATATCAATAGAGATTGCTATTGGTACCAGTAGGCCATTTCCACATAAAAAATTTCAATTGATCTCTACTGAACATTTTTAGTAGGGATATCTGTCGCTGGGGTGACAGGAACACTCTTTTTCACCCAGAGGAATCTGTATTTGGTTTTTCTTTACAATATGCCTGTTATAAAAAACAGTTTTTGCGTTACAAAGTTTTTCGCATAAAATAAGCATTTTCTCTGTAAAATATTACGTTATTTTTATGACTCACCAGTTGGCGGTTTTTTCTTAAAAACACTGTTTTAACAGTGTGCCAACTTAAACTGATTTTTAACTTTGTTGAGCTCTTACGTTGTTAGTGGTACAAAATACTAAATCCGAAACTAAAAAAAAACATCATTTTTTCTAAAAAAAATACGTACTTTTTGATCCGTTAACTATTCTTTTACTAACCACCAACTTACTTACAAACCATCACCAGCTGTTACCAGAAACAGAGTTTTCAAGCATGTCAAAGGGCGAAAATTTCCACAAAATTCCGCAAAACGCCGCATTATTTACCAACACAAAAAATACAACTTGGCAGAGAACATAAAAAATGGTTCAGTCTGAACACATTAAGCGCTTCTTGTCATTATGCGTCGGAGAAGCATTAAGTGAGCAGGAACAAGTAAACAAACAAAAAGTAATCGCCAATGGCATCGGGACTAAAACGATTGGATGGAATAATGTTGGTTATTTTTGCAAAACTGTTAAAAGAACTAGGTTATGAATCGGAATGTTTCAGATGATGCAACGCTTTGTTTTCATTGCTCCTTGTCCTCCGATTCCATTCGTTGTTTCGGTTTCACTCGCAAAACGATCATCATAGATGAAAAGAAATTATTTTTATATGAAAACTTTCTTTAACAAATGATTTGAACAAAAAACGGCACATCAAGAGGTTATCATTTTAAAAATTATATATGTTAAAAGTATGTCTTGGAAAATTCACTTTCGAATACCGAAACAAAAATAATTCCAGAGAAATAATGAAAACAAGATCGCTAGAACTGGTACCGTTCACGAAGTTAAACAACCCCATTGGCTTGGTAAATATAGTTTTATAAAAAATTTTACGTGTCTAGCTTTAACTTTTAAACTTAATCACATAAAGCCAATCACAGACTAGTAAAACTGATTTTGCTTTTGCTAACGTAGTTGAGGTTGTCCAGTTCATTCGCCTAGCTTTCCAGTATGCCTAGTTTAAGCTATCCAATAAACGGATCCTTGAATATACAATAACACCGTACATCTAGGGGCTGGGGCACGTCCGATAATGTCAAGGAAAATAGTTCTGACGCCGCTTACAATGTCCTGTACCTTACAAAGTCCTTTTAAGGCAGGTCGGTACCTTGTATACGGCTAATGGCCTTTTTCTTTGAAACGAAAATACAACTCACACAAAATTATGTACATTATATGCACTTTGAACAATACACTGAAATTAGATTTTATAAATGTATAAATTAGTTTTTTTAATATCATTTAGGGTAATGTGTTAGGTTTTTTTTTTAAAAAAAAGGCATTTTTGCATCTCGAAATTACCCACATTTTTTTCGCCTTCAAATTTTCAGAAATGCTCATTCTACTAAGCGAAACACCCTGCAAGAGTTAACCTGTAAAAATTTAAGGTCTACACAACAAATATTTTTTAAAGAAAAATGTACCTAAACCTGAAAAAAACACATTCTGGGAAAACTAAGATTTAAAGTTGAAAATTTACATTATGAAAATACTTCTGATCCATATCCAAAATAAAGTATAACAAGGTTAAAAAAAAAGTTGCCTGAATGGTATGCAGAGGGCATCGTTGGAAAGCTCCTGAAACATATTTTACACAAATAGTAAAATTAAAAATCGATTTTTTAAAATTTAGATGGCACTGTAGTGTCTTAAGGTTGCTTTGAGAGTCCCCACTTAAGGGCGAATGATTGAGGTCTCCAAATCAAAGGTCTACTTTGTTAATCCAATGGTACAAATTATTTTCTAAGCCAAATTTCTCTGGTTGTATTGAATATTTTTACAAACTTTATTTTTTTCGTATGATAAAAGTAGCTGGGTAAACAGAAATATGTTTGTAGTATGTAAACAGTATGTTTGAAGTATGTTTGTAGTATGTATGTTTGAAATATGTAAACAGAAAAACCACATATGCTTCTAACAGTATATAATAATATACTATATTATATCGATAATAAAACTTTTTGAAATTACATAGATTATTTATTTTAAATTTCAATAAATAATATTGCGCAAAATATTCAAAGCATTTTCAAAAGTGGGAATATAGAGTCCTGTAAGTCAGTTACATATATTATATAAAAAAAAAAGTTTGTAAAAATATTCTATACAGTCCGAGACATGTGGCTTGGAAAATCACTTTTCTCAACAACACAGAGGCACTTTGCTTTGGAGACGGGTCCAGCGGGCACATTCGCTATTGAATTTAATCCGCGGTAAGGGTCAACCTCATCACATTACCGCGGTAAAAAAAATTAAGAGACGTGCCGTTAAGAGCCATCACATAGCTCTAGTTTGACGTTATTCTAACCAAATAAAAAATAACAAAGTCGTTGAAACCGAAATATAAATCTAATAAACAATAGTATATTTAACATAGTCGCATTACAAGAAGAAACACATTTATTGATCTTCATTTGTTTAACTACTCTTGATTAATATGCTTCTAATAATAATTACAAAAAAAAACAGATAAAACTAATAAATCGTTTCTTCTTAAATATCCTTAAAAAACCATCTAAAAACAAAAAATAAACACAAAATAAGAACTCATAAAAAGGAACTCAATATCGAAAAACGATTAACTGTATCTAAAATGTCGATGTCAATTTTTCTTGCACCAATTAGCATAATACATGACCAGTATCTCCATTTGCTATTTTTAGAATTCTTTTCGAAGTTATCTTATTCGTTCGAATGAATGTAGTCGATTTAGTTCGAAAAAATGTCTTGTTCGTGGAGTATTATTTTTATTATGACTTCTATTCTGGCCACATGCTGAATATATTATGTCTGAGTGGAAGTTAAGAAATAAAAGGAATCTTGTTAACATTTCGATTTTTTGGTAATTAGACATGGGTAGTTTAACTTGTAGGAAATCTTGAATAATCTCAAGGGTAGTTTGAGGATTTCATGTCTTCTTTTAGTTTGTATAGAGGTAGTTAAAGCATTTAAGTCATCAAAATGCAATGTTAAATTGGTCGTGATATTATCATACTGGTTTTCCTTTAAAACCATTTATAATACTCCATTCCAAATCTTAAAGACTGCATTAGTTTTTATTCTTAAACTACTTTGTAATGATGGGGTGTAGCTTTTATTAAGATACAATGTGAAAAAAAAAATAACCTTCTCAGTGGCCGAAAGGTTAAACGTGCCCCCTTTGTAAGCCCAAGATCGCGGGTTCAAGCCCCGGCTGAGTCGTCGGATTTTCTGGGGTGGGAAAATCTTGGGCACGCATGCCATATGATTATGTGGCATGTAGAAGATCCCTGGAGGGCCCATGTGACTAGGTTTTTCTCGGTTTATTTAATTATCGGCATACTTTAACATCCACAGAAATATCCTTCCACAGAAAATCTGCGCTTAAAAATTGGTAACGAGACTCGCCTCGATGGTGCCACAAAACAAAGGCTCTCAGTTCTGGAAAACATGCCAAGTCTGCAAATCCTTGACCGACAATGTTGCAGCCCCATTAGAGAAAAAAATGTTTTTAAAAAATCAGTTAATTTTACAGAAAAAGGATGTTAATGTTAATCTTATAATAATGTTTTATTATTTAAAAACATGCTGTTTTTTTTTTCTTAATAATAAATGTAGATAACTTACAGGTGTCTCTATAACCCCACTTTTTAAAATTGCTTCGAATACTCTTTGTAAAATTATTTATTCAATTTTTTTTTAATTTCGAACTAACTTCAAAAAGTGGGATTGTCGGAACCTGTTAGTCAGCTACATTTATCACATAAAAAATCTGTTTTTAAAAATATTCAATACAGCAGAGAAATGTGGCAGAGAAAATATTTTTTCTCTATTGGATTAAACACTAATGCACTTTGCTTTAGAGACCCCCGGTCCAGCGCACCCATTCTTCCTTAAGAAGAAGCTTTTTTCCATAAGATGGCGTCAGCAGAAGTGCAGCCATAAACCGTCGTTATTTCGGTGCTTTTTGTGCAACGCCATAAAAACAGAGTGACCTCTAACCTTCCTTAGAGTACTGGAACAAAAAGGGACAATTCAATCGGAAATAAAGAAACGTATTAAAAGTATTCGTCAGTTTTTTTGTGCAGATCAAATGTTTTTATGAGTGCAATAAGACTTTGTGAGTGTTAAAGAATACTAAAACTATCCTCCTCAGCGCAACAGCCCATTAGGGGGCCAAGGCCTGCCGTGCCCATTAACGCTTACATGACCAAGGCCTCTGGGGTGCTAGGCATATGTTCCGGTTAGGTGGTAAGCCTCACGTGGAACCCACACGATTTAGTTCCCCAGCATGCTTGGTACTCATTTTATCGACCATCTTAAGAGGTGAAAGGCTGAGTTAGCTCCGCCCAATCCGGATTCTATCAACGGACATGCATTATAGCAATGCGAAGCACTACCACTAAGCCACTGGGCCTCGTTAAAGGATACTGGAGTGTAAAGCATCTGTGATATTAATAAAAAAATTATAAATAACAAATGTCCCAAAATCGAACCCTGAAGAACTATTTTCTTAATAATTAAACTCTTGCTTTCGAAATCATTTAATCGTTTCTGCTCCCCAAATAAGATGACAGGACATTCAGAACAGGATATAACACTTTGGAATTATATTCCCTCATTATGTGAAGAAAAATACAATTCCTCAAGTAAGTGAGGAAATCTTTCTTCTAACAGCTGTCTTAAAAAGAAGTTTTATCCTGAAGATGGCGTCATATAAACCCTCTTTATTTCGAAGCTTTTAGTGCAACGCCATAAAAACAGAGTGACTTCTAACCTTGGAGTACTGGAGCAGAGAGGGACAATCCAATAGGAAATAAAGAAATGCATTAAAAGTATTCGTCAGTAGTTCGCGCGGATCAAGTGTTTTTATGTGTGCAATAGCAGTTTAAGTGTTAAAGGATACTGGTGTCTGGAATTCTGAGTAAAGAATCTGTGATGTTATTAAAAATTATGACCTCTTAAGACCCGAGCAAAATCCGACAAGTTTATTCCTAATCTAAACAAACTTTTCATACAAAAATATGCTAAAAAGTATGTTCTGCAAAAAAAATTGTTTTTGAAAATTAATTTTGATAGTTACTGGGAGACACGCCTTGAGAGCCAAAAATACATATTTTTGTGCTTTAAATGCAACCAAACGGCAGCATCACTTTATTGTAGCTTGCATTTCATTTTAACATTGTTTTAATGCGAAATTCCTTTAAAATTAACTAATATTAGATCTTTTTGAAAAGTTTGAAAAAGCAATTTTAAATGATTTTTTAAGAACTCTAATATCGTATTGACCCTCGTTCAACTTCATTTTTTACAGAAATAAATGACTGATACCGGCAATCAAAGGCTGAAAACCGATATTTGAATCTTCTTCTATCAGACAAGGTGGATTTCGGAACTAATTAACTTCGCAAGAGGTCGCAAGAAGATAAATAACAAATGTCCCAAAATCGAATCCTGAAGAACTCCTTTCTTGATAATTAACCTATTGTCTTCAAAATCATTTAATCGTACAAACTGTGTTCTGCTACTTAAATAAGATGACAGGATATTAAGAACAGGGCTTTGGAACTATATTCCCTCATTAATAAAGAAAAATACTAGTCCTCAAGTAAGCGAGGAAATCTTTCTTCTAACAGCTGTCTTAAAAAGAAGTTTTATCCTGAAGATGGCGTCATATAAACCCTCTTTATTTCGATGCTTTTAGTGCATCGCCATAAAAACAGAGTGACTTCTAACCTTAGAGTACTGGGGCAGAGAGGGACAATCCAATAGGAAATAAAGAAACGTATTAAAAGTATTCGTCAGTTGTTCGCGCGGATCAAGTGTTTTTATGTGTGCAATAGCAGTTTCAGTGTTAAAGGGATACTTGAATGAAGAATATCTGCGTAATAGAATTTGTGCGGAGAAACCTGTATAAGAAAAGTTGTCTTAGAACTTCATGACTCTTCTTTTAGATTCCTAACAACGTTTATAAGTTATAACGTAAAAAGTAAGAGGTATTATAGGAAGTAAATAGTTTAGTTTGTTTGTCCGTATCCCACTTTTACAGCTCAAACTACATATGCTACAACGTATGACACGTCAAATGAAAGCAATAAATTATTCTAAGATTCTACATTTCATTTTTAAAAAATTTAATTTGAAGTATATTTTAAAATAAAAACTAAAAAAACAAGAATATTCCTTTTTTAATATTCCCACTATTGGCGAATAAAACGTTTATTTAAAATGCAGTTCTTTTTGACGGTTTGTTATATGTGTATTAAGAATGTGGTAGGGATAATTCCCATTTATTTTTTGCATAAATTATCGGGTAGCCTTTTATTAAAATTTCAGCATTTATTAATGTACATTGAAGTGCGAAGTCCTTACGTAAAACATTTTCTGCTAAAATAGCCTACTTTTCCTGTTACTACTTTAATAACCTAACTGACAGACACAAATTATAAAAATGCTCCCTGATGCGATACATTTCATTATAAAAATTAAATTAGTACTGAATGGTATGGTATGGTATGGTACATATATATTCCACCTTGTTGCTTGCTTAGAGAACCGCTTATAAGCTTTCGTCAATTCGGACAGTCACAGAAAGAGATTTTACAAGCACAAGAGACACACAAGGAAAGGACAACACAAACACATAGACAAATAACATCATTTATTAACGGTCACAAACATCCATGGCTGACCGGGACTCGAACCCGACCCCAGCAGCTCCAAAGGCTAGCTTTCTAACGATCGCGCCACCGGGGTGGCAAATTAGTAATGAAGAATTGAATTTGAAACAGACGGTCGACAGGCAGATAGATATTAAGACAACTAGACATCCGTGCGGGCGTATACATAGATACAAAATGTATAAAAGTTATGTCTACCTTTCAAACAAAAACAAAAAGAATTTTCAAAGTTTATCGGTTGGAACAAAAATTTAATTGATATACAGGCAGACTGACGGAAATCTGCCACTTGTATTATAAATTGAAGAGACACGGGAAGAACCACTTGATTTTTTGGGAGTCTTACCTTATGTGTCTGCTTGGCGGATACTGGAGACAGGAAACCGGTTTTTCTGTCGGTTCTTCAATCGCAGTATAAACGTGCTACTGATCTCAGGCGTGAATCATGGTTGCCGCGAAAGATAAACAAAGATAGTTCCCGGTTTCTTTTCACCAGTTTAGGCGATTTCTCGCTATCATCCCCAAAGAGGCTATAAAGTCTTCTACGAAATAAAGCGGTTCTTCCCCTGTACTCTTCAATTATTTAAATCAAACAAAAGAAAGAAGTTCTAAAGAATTCCAATCGTTTAAAAATAATCATAAATATAAACTTCATGAATACCATCTAAAGAAACCTCTGAATGCAGAAACTAACACAACCAACACAAAAAGAACTCATTAGAAAACCTATTGCTATATTTATTAATTATTTAGAATTAAAAACCCAAAGAAGACAAAAAAAAAACTCCTAATGTTTAAAACCAATCAAAAATATAAACATCACAAAAACTATCTGCAGAAACCTACAGTCATGCAAAAACTAGCACAAACAATACAACAATAAGGAACAAAAAGAACTCGGGACGAAAACTATTTTTCCAATAAAGCATAAGACAACAAGCCGGATCTATTTTTCAGGAACATCACAGTAAAAGCCGAACCCAAAACACCAGAAAAAGAAAAGAAAAAAATTCCACAACATATGATCTCTCTCCAATAAGCAATCGACCGGAATTGCTATTATGAAGAAAATAAAAAGGTAGAGATAAAACACAAGCGTGTCGAAAGGGGATGGAAGGTATAGGATGTTGGGAAACGATTCGTTATGCTTCTACTGTTATTTTGATAAAAGTGTTCTATTGTGGGCGGAGCTGGGGAGCCCAGTCGGTTAGGCACCCGCCTAGCATGCGAAAGGTCCCAGGTTCGGGTCCGGGCATCGCCAAAATGACTGCCCAAAAATATCCGACGTGCAACCAAAAATATCCGACGAATAATACCCGTGTAAGGGAGTGCACTTTAAATATCCTTCAAAGTAATAACGTTGCGTACGATGTCACCCTTAACGGTTGCGTTGGGTGCCTATTCAGGTTCGGCACTTGACTGTGGTTCTAAAATACGACGCCAATCGCAAATAGCCCTCGTGTAGCTCTAGTGCGACGATAATTCAAACTAAACTATTTGAGGGCTGGAAATGATACTTTGCCTTGCATGCGAAAGGTTCCAGGTTTGGATCTAGGCATTTCCAAAGTAACTGTCAACGTATAAATGGTCTGTGTAGCCAAAGCGTCCTACGAATGATACTCCGTGCAGGGGAAATACACGTTCAATTTGTTTCAAAGGCAGCCTCGCAGCTTACGATGTCACTCTCAAAAGTTGCGTTGGGTGCCCTTTCGGGTCGTCACTTGGCTTGACTAATATCCCTCGTGCAGCTTTAGAGAGTGTGGCGTTAATTCAACTCAACTAAACTATTTAATGGATGAGAACGGTACCATATTCTTCCAGACCCCAGTAAAATCCTACACATTTTAGATACCGATATTTTTCAAACAAATATACATTTAAAAGTATATGTTTTGCAAGTAATTTTGAATTTAATTTGCAAGACGGCTGATATAACAAATGAATAAATAACTGATACTTGTGAATAAAACGACACAATGACAACGACTACGACACATAATGAGAACGACTTGTACAATGTGAATAAACGACTGATACTTGTAAACTGCTTCAGTTATTTTAAAAAACCGGACCATTCTTGTTTGTAATAGGAAAGATGATTAAGAAAAACTCTAAATTGATGTGATGTTAATTATACGAAGCTTCAAATATGTGGACCTCTGGTTTGAAGATTATTAGTTTTAGTATTTTTTTTAAAGGAATACATAATTTCACTTTACGCCGTTTCGAATGGGGATACTTCAAAAATTGTTCCGAATAGGCGCTATTCATATTTTTTCAACGGTCAAAGAGGTTTTGACGTATAATTATATTTTATGCTGGTTTGTGTGGAAAAATTGAGTCGTTTCAAACTGTTTATAAATGGGCAAATATGAAAATTTGAAGTAATTTTTTATTTCAAAAATTTTAATCAAAATTAAAAACAAATAATTGTTTAATAAATCATAATAAGATTCTTTTTAAAGAAATGATCTGAAAAACAGTTGAAATTTGAAAAAAAGTATGTTTCGAATAAAAATTTATTAATAATAAAATTTTAAAGTTTAAGTTAAGAAAGACTGATTTCCAAAATACAGAAAAGACCGTAGGGTTAACATAAACAGACAGCCTCTGTTTTCAAAAAACAACTTAAAATAGTTAACATCAACCCAATATTAGAAGACAGCACGACACGAAACAAAAGACAAAAAATATCGAAAAACAAGAAACAATATAACGTTAGCAGAACAAGGACCAATATTCTTTGTATTACATGGGAGGTAAATACCTTTTTCTACTAAAATAAAGAAATGTAACTGGGGGGAAAATCTACAGGTGGAACAAATAAATGGAACTTATATTAAATAAGAACAGAATATCATTCCTTTCGAACCCAAAAATAATATTTTTTAAATTTTATTTCTTTTTTTCAATATGTAATACAATTTTGGGAAAAGTATTTTCATTTTGAATATTAATAAAATTGTTGTTTTTCATAAAAGAATGGAGCCCATGATAAGGTATGAGAAGGCAAAGATGTATAGATTTTTTATATTTCTTAAAAATTTAAAATTTCTAAAGCACCCAATTAAAACATAAAAATAAATTAATGTCGTAAAGAATTTTTAAATCAAACATGCTATTTAGCCAATATACATTTATGTGTATTTAGTAGAAATTTTTAATGCCTATCTACCTTTTTTTAAACATAAAAATACATACATTAAAATAAAAATATCCTATGAAAGTATGAAGGTAGAAAAATTTAATTTAATCTCAAAACGTTAGTATTAGTTGATACATTTTTTCCTTTTATAAAATTTACCCAACTAAAATTGTATAGTATTTCAGAAAAAATAATATATTGTGTCTACTGGGAGGCCTACAGTAACGAACGTTTTCTTTGAAGTATATCTCATTACCAAACACTTTTTTACTGGTACAACTGACAGAATTGTTTTTTATTATTAGATCACTTTATATTCGTTTGTTGAACGATATGGATCACATGGGATTATTAAATACGAAAAGGTATTTGATTTTTTAAATAAACCTGAAAACGTTTTTTTTTTTTCCTCTATCAAAAATATTTGTACAGTTAAAAAAAATGGTAGATGTAATTTCCGAATACATAATGTGTTAAACTGGTTAATTTAATATTTTTAATATAGATTGTTTAAATAACAATTAGGTGTAGATTTAGGGTTTTTCAAAGTAAATTTTTAATATATCATAGTCAAAAATAAATGCTAATATTTTGCTTAAAAATATTTCTAAACAATACACACAATGTTATTCACATGCAAAATAAAATCTTAAAAATAAGTTAAAATATAATTTTAGAGTCAGCTTTAAAATATTTTTTTCGCGATTTAAATACCAAAAATTGTGAATAAATTTTTTTGAATTAAATGTTGATAAAGATGATGCTTAAAATATGATAAAGATTTAATTTACCGAAAGAGACTTTTAATTTAAATTCCTAGATTTTTATCTAAAATAACACAATGCATATCCTAAGCGATGTCGGCACACATGTTTTAAAGACGTAGGACACGATAAAAGAAATTTACTACACACTCTTCTCCTGAAAATCTTGTCCGAAAACAAATTTCGTCTCAAACGACAAACTTAAATTCACAAAGTGCAAGGGCAAAGTTGTAAAACCGGAAGTAAAACTAAACTTTACGGTTTCCAAACTTGGTTTTACTGACTAAATTCCAGAGCTTTGTTGTATTTGGTGCTTTGTTGAAAAGTCTTAAAGGCTGGTAGAGAGAGAATTTTTTAATATCCCGATTTAAGTTTAACGAGGATACACTATTCTAGATATTTCGCTGAATATTGTACGCTGGATATATATAGAATATGAAACATTTACGATGAATCGATATTTATAGAATCCATTTTCATCCAAGTATTATAGAAAATCGTGAATGATTTTAAAAACTTATTATTACATTATTGCATATTATACTTATCAGGGGGCCCGAATGGACGAGTTATTTGGACCATTACGCTAGCAGTCTGCGAACTGTAACGGTTGCGGGTTCGATTCTTTCCTTTCTCTGTGAGAATAATAATAATTCTTTCTGTGTCTGTCTTAATTAGGAAGGATTATACAAGCAGGTCTCTGATCAAACAAGCCGGAATATATATGTACCTACCCCTACTTAACAGAAATTTCAAATATATAAACTATGGGCAACAAAATATTGCTGCGACATGAAACTTCGCTAAATAAACAAAACGGTTTTAAATTCACTTATTACTTTCAATTAAATAAAAATTTATGAATATAAAGAAAGTTTAAATAAAGTTTTTTTGAACTACTGTAAGCATCATTTCAATAACTAATAAAAAAATTTACATAAGGGGTAATTAATACTGAAATAAAAATTAGTATTTGATTTAATAAAATTGTATACTTGATTTAATAAAATTGTATACTTCATTTAATAAAATTGTATACTTGATTTAATAAAATTGTATACTTGATTTAATAAAATTGTATACTTGATTTAATAAAATTGTGTACTTTATTTTGATTAGTTTTACTTTTAATTACCTAATATGAAATTTAAAGTAATGGGAGTAGTGGGATTGGGTCGAAAATTTGAAATAGAATTTTCGTGTTTTCTTCACGTTGTTGAGGGTGCTGATTCCAAAAAAGGAGTTTTTCAAAATTAGTCCTCTATCTGCCAATGAAGGGCAAAAAATATTTCAAAAATATTGTTTTAAAATATAGTTATCCGATATTCAAAATCAAGTTTCAAATAATAGTTCAATGATAATATAATAATTAAATTTGTTAATGAATTATAAAATGCATGTAAATTTGAATATATTCTCAATTATTTAAAATATGAATAATTATAACATGAATAATTGGACACATACCCTTTACTAAAAATTCAATAAACTTTCTTCTAAAAATTGCTGGCTAGTATCGGACAGAACATTTCGTTTCCCAAATACAAAACTCCCAAAAGCAGAAATTCGACATTTATCGCAAATAATTCTTCGCCTAAAATAATTTACAGGCCAAAATTCTGTCATTGTTCCGTATCATTGGGCATATTTCTACTAAATAAACAAAATGCAGAAACCGAATAAACAAATAAATTTCCCACACAATGGAGTAGAGAGTACGGTGGAGATTCTGCTTGCTCTAAAATCTATGCTAAATCAGTTTGCCTACTGAAGCCATTAATCGCTTTGAAATAGGAACAAATAAATACTTGGCTAAATATTTAAAAAAAAATTATATACAATAGAATAATTCCAAATGCACTAATTTTTGAAATGTTTGCTTGCCTAAATCATAATTCTCCTTTAAGGGGAGTAGGATAGGCGTTTGGGTCAAAAATGTCTATTTTCTGTTTGTTTGTTTTTTAGTTCCACTTATCTTTTAGTTTTATATTTAAGGCCACGGGTATCGATTACTTTTTAGTGGTTTATTCTTATAAGAATTTTTGAGAAACTCTAAGCATCAGTTATTACTAAACGCTACATTTCTTTTGCGTTTCCTGGAATATAAGGTTTTTCAACAGTTAGGAAAAATTTTCTCGTTAAATATAACATATATCAACATAATTCGTTTAATTATTTCTTCCCCATTAATAGCTCTTTGATTTAAGCTGAAGAATTTAAAATACCTCTGCTCAAAAATATATATAACATTTTATCCGATTTTTGTGTTTTTCAATACATACGTTCATAATATAGCACAGTAGGCAAATTGTTTAAAATCACGTAATTAACAACCCGAAAACTTGTTTTGGTTCCCGAAGAATAAATTTCTCTTCTACGGTGGGTGTTATCGTCTCTCTATGGAGTTAACTGTGCAGTTTTTTCTTTAATTAATCACACAAATTTAGCGACATAAGTGCACTCTGTTTTTCTCGCCAAGAAACTCTGCCATGCTGTCCTCCCCATGTAAACCAAGACGCAAACAAATCCCGCCAACAGGCGACACAAGACAGTAAAACTGACATTTTGCCAAAATAGACTCACGAGAAAAAGAATTATGAGAGAACTGCCATTAATTGTTTGACACTATACCTAAACCGACCTTAAGTTTGCAGTATACAAATGTTCTACGAGAAAAAGGGTAAATAGTTCTCATTTTTGAGTGCGAGAATCGAATACAAAAAGGTATTTCACATTCAATAAACAAATTTATTTGTTATTTCAAGACATAAATTTATTATTTTTATTAGTTTAGCTTCAGTTAGAGTGTTATTTTAATTATTTTTTTCCTTCGATTTTGACGTAACAGGGCGCACGAATATCAGGGTTGAAAGGAGCAGCCAATCAGAGTACGCGATTTTGCGGCGCCAGACGGGTTGTTTACCAAGATTCTTCCGCTCAGTACATTTCTCTGCTGCAAACTTAAGCTCGGTTTTGGTATACCAGAATGTTTGTGTGTCGCAACATAATGCAAGAAAGGGTTGGGAATTATGTGATCGTAAATGCATACATGAGAATAATAAATTAAGTTGGGGAAGAGTTACATTTTAAAGAGAAAAACTGTGATAATTTATAAGAGAAATTAGGAGGCTGGGAAATAAATATTATGTTTCAACTAATTTACTTATATAAGCAATAAATAGTTTAGATTCTTTTGCCGCAATTTATTGTATTTGTTGAATACTAAGCAGTTTTTATTTAAAGCAATTCCAACGTTGTAATTAGCAAATGTGCGTTGAGTAAAACAGTTCTTTAGAAGAAAAATCTTATTTTAAAACGAACTTGTGTCGGATATTTTTAATTTTGATAAAATAAGTCAAAAGATAATGAAATGTATAATATATAATCGATAATTAATTAATGCATGTCGATGAAAAATATTTTAAAAAACTATAGTTGGAGATCTCATAATGTAGCACAGTAGCAAAACAGTGTACTACCGATCAAATTTTGGATTTTTTTTTAATTATATAATTGCCAGGTAGTTTTCAATTAAAATGCTATGAATTGAAACAGAACTTAACGTAATGACATGTTTAGCATGTCAACTATTTGCCATGATTTGTTAGTATGGGTTCTAATTTTAAATGTAATTTAATCTGTATCATGCGTAATCGCCATCTTCTTAACTTACAAAGCCAGAGAAGCTCTCCCAAACACGTGCGTGACGGAAAGTTTGACATACGAGTACCAAAGTACTGAAGATGAAGAAACTTGTTTAGCCAATCGAAACAATAAAAAATATTCAACCGTGAAAAAGTGGTTCCACATGGAGTTTGAGATTAGGTTTGTTCCTTTTTGGAATAGCTACGTATTTTTTTAAATTATGACTCCTGTCGTCTAATAGCCCTCGTGTAGCTCCAGTACAATGACGACTCTCGGTACAGTGATGTCAATTTTTCTTTTCACACGTGTGTCTGCGAAAGCTTCTCTGGCCTTGTAATTCAGTTGGTGGGGGTTCATTTGATAAATTTGTTATGTTTATGGTGAATACTTTTGTAAGTTAACTAATACCTTTTAAAATTAAGGACATATTAATATTTATTAGGTTATTAAATTCTTACATTATATGAAAACAAAGTATGCCACTAGGGGGACCAGACGGTAATGCGCAGAGGGATCTGGGCATTTCCAAAATAACTGCCGACCTTTAAATTATCTGCGCAGCCAAAAAAAAGTCCTACGAATAATACCCTTTGTAGAGAGAGTGCATGTTAAATGTGCTCCAAAATCCTGACGTTGCGCAAAATGTAACTCATAAGAGTTGCTTCGGTCCATCATTTAGTTGTGATTCTAAATTATCACCCATTGCCCTCATGTAGCTCTAGAGTGACGATAACTCAACTCAACGCACCTAAAATAGCACCAAAACCCGACACCCTAAAACAATTTTTCCATCTATCTGAACAAAATCCTCTCACATTTTGCAAGATAAAGCAACAAATCTCTTCATGCAACAAGAAAAAGAAGAAAAAACAAAATAGATCCATCTATCTCACAAAACAGTGGCCCGAAAAAGAGCAGCAAAAAAACTCCTCAACCTAACCCCCTCCACACTTGTTACGTCAACCAATCAGCATCCTCCGATATCCCGGCATCCCTTGCGTCTCGAAGCATCGAACAGCAGCGGTTGCAGGAGTCAGTGGAGAGAAAATCTCCCGCGCGCGCGCTTTTTCTTCAGTTACGGATACAGCGGACTGTGGACATTTTGGCGCGAATCGTTGTAGTGATAGTGGGAGTTGTTTTTTCGTGTGCATGAATGGCTTTGGAGGAAAAGGGCGGAACGGCTGTGGGGAATGTTGGGAATAGTGTCTCGGAACAGCCGACCACACCGGCGAAGACTCAGCAGGAAAAGCCGCCGATAGAGGTTAGAAAAATTAATTAGAAATTAATATCTATTGTTTAGATTTTCGATCAATTTAGAAATTTAAATCAAGAAATATTAAATTTTGGTTGCTATATATAGGTTATTGCGATATATATTTATATATTATGTAAACTTTTAATCCATGTGTAAATCTAAACCCCCTCAACTATCACGATATTATAGACTTTCAACGTTATTTTCGATAGTTAGATGCCCGACTACATCTCAGATTTTCTTTTTATTGACCAATAAAAATCGAATATTTCTTAAAAGTATAAAAAAAATCAAAGTGCTACCTTACGTATTTAAAATCATTTTTTTTTTACATATATTAAACTTTCACTCGCTTTGAAGTATCTTTCAAATTGTAAACTGCAACAAATCCTAAGCTTTCATTAATGCACAGTTATTCTTTTAAATTAATCGACTCGCGTCTTACTCTCAGACTCCTAGACCCGTTTGGTTTCAAATAACAAAAATTCGTTTCCTAAAAAGACTCCTTTAGTACAAAAGAAATTAACTACTATTTTGCTTCTGTAACTTAATTAGTTTGGGCCGGTCGTTGGAACGTGAGAAAGTCAGTCGATCAGAGGACTTCTTTAACGCACGATACCTCATTCATAAAAAAAATTAACTAAATTCTTCGACTAATTTAAAATTATTTCATTAATTACCTTGCGTTTGTACATTCTTCGTACCTTCTTCGAACAACTAAAGTTAGAAATTTGAAACTTTACTGAAAATAAAATTGATTCTGTATTATAAGAGCGGAATTTGCATATTGATATTTTACTTCCCTTTTTGTTGACGGCGGTTTAACGAAATATCGGCATACTTTAATGCATTCTGAATAACTTATTCATACCAGTATGTGTTCTGATTTAAAATGTAAAATCTGCTGTTTCTTTCGTGTTTTTTGTTTGCTTTACGCATTTGTGTGTTATATTAAAGCCCTAGATAAAGCATATATATTAACCACCTTAAATTCTAACTAATTGTTAAAAGATTATAAATTTTATTTTTAAAAGTAAAATTGTATTAGGTTCCAATAATTTTGTAAAACAATTTGAAAAAAATCCTGAAAAATGAAGTACTTTTCCTATAGAAACTGTTCCTCTATACTTAAAATCTTTACTTATACTGTTTCTTTTATACTTAAAATCCGTCGTAATATGGAAATAAAAGAAATCATTAATTTTCATAAAAGTTTATACTGACAAAGCCCAAGACAGTGATCATTATATTATGTTAATATCTGAAAATTCTTCACCTAAAACATGATTCAAAACATTTGGGTGACTAAATTTATGAGTTAAAACCCTGTATTAATGCAATTCGAATACAACTAAATTTACTTTCGATTGCACTTCTTTGCAATTGAGGGTGATAAATATTCGATTGTCTTCACCTTCTATCATTTATATTCTACTAAAAGATTAACGTCAGAAGCCATTACTCTAACCAAAAATAAAAATTACTATTCGCAAAGTGTTCAATCATTTATAATAGTAAGTGAAGAATCTATTTCCTTTTTCCCCACTATCTGTTCAGCACACTATTTGTCAATATTCCACGTAAAATCATGCCTATGCGTATAAAGTTGGATTATTTAAAATTAAAAAATAGTTTATGAAAAGTCATAAATTGTTGGAACAATGAAATATAGTTTATTTCAAATTTAAATTACACAATTATGTTGGTAATGGTTTATTTTGTCGTTTGCATTTAAAAAAAGCTTTTTAATTCATTTGAAATAGGATATTTATATAAAATGTAGTCGAAACCCTTAATGTGACTAACTTAAATTTAATTTCGTTCAAGTACTAATTCTTTTTTCTTCAATAAATTGCTTTTTATTGTAAAAATCTTCATGTAATTTTAATGTAAAACAAATTCAAAATTACTATCTAATAGGTTTTCACGAATGCTAAAATGGAGTTTACTTTTTTTTTAAACAAATTTATCTTGTGTTAAAATAAAATCCCTAAAGTATGTGTACGAAAATAATTTAATATTAATTTTCCTTAAAAAATTAATGAAATATATGAATCTATATTGCATTTTTAAGAATGCCTTATTCAAAATTACTTGTCTTAAAACTCTTCGAAACATATGAAAACAATTTCTCAACTAGATACAGTATTGAAAATCCCAACCGTAATATCTGTAAATATTTAACAATAAACGATAGAGATAGTTGAAAACGTACATACAATATATTTACTAACACAACAGACAACTAAGCAATTTGTGACCAGAAATACACGAACCATGTTTTTATATAAACAAAAACACATTGTATAACATAACACTAATCAACAAACAAAATCTCGCCAAGTTTCACACACTCTCACAACGAGTCTCTATCTGTGATTTGGACTTAGTCCAAGTTCATCACCCTCAGTAAACTACCGTTCATTTTGGCGTCAAAAAGTGTCTTAATATTTTTGCTAATGAAACCTTTGCGATGTTATTAAGATAAAAAATAATGAACTAGTGTGAGGGAATAAATGTTAAGTTTGCTACTTAATTTGAATTGCCTAGGTGCGGAATTAATGTAGTGACATTTTTTTCTACGGGGTTGTTTTAACTTTTTTATGTCTCATTTATAAACTTTTATGGGTTTTTTTATTTTACCTAGCACTATAATAGCTAAAAGTATTTAGATCTAAGACAATTGAACTCAAAAATAAACCTTTTATGAAGACTACAGCAAAATATTGAAAAACCAAGCCTTTTATACCCCTTTATTTGGGTGATACCCCTTTATTTTATTTAGGTGACCAAACTCACTGCATTTTGTATTGCATATTAGCTTGTTATTCAACTATCTACCTATAAAATTATTCAAGGAGTTTTCGAATTATTTTAAACAGTTTTTCAAACAAAAAAAATTTAATTAAAGAATGTTTTACTAACATTCAAAGATTTCATAGTTAAAAAGTAAATTACTGGGTCGAATTTGGCCTGGCTACTTTATCAATAATCATTTCATTCAATCAATCAATCAAAAACCACTGATTTATCTATAAGTTTTCAATCAATGCGTGATAACAATGCATATTGCACTGATATTGCTTAAAAGAGAAGAGCTCAAGTGATATTGCTTTGAGTGTTTGAATACAATAAAATTTATAAATATATAATTTAATCATCTTTAACATGAGAGAAATATTATAAACTTTAATAGATTTATAAACGAAGCCTCCAGTGTCCTCAAATACGTTACAGACGATCTTTTTAATCAATCCGTCAAAAACCGATGCCTTATCTATGTAAGAATTCAATCAATTTTGGATCACAAAATAATTGTATTATAATCGTTTGGCAATACATTCGCATTGCCTAAAACTGAAATGCGAAAGTCTTATTGCTTATAGTGCTTAAATGAATACAGTAATTTATCAACAACTTTTTAAATATTTAGTATAGAAAAATATTTAGAACCTTAAATATATATTGATAAGCGAATCCTCCAGCGTCCTCGTATGCGATCTTTCATTCAATCAATCAAAAGATTCATCAATAAATCCACAATCCAGCTATGCATTGCAATCAGTGCGTGATCTCATTAATCACAATGACGTCATCTAATCGCAGTCCATATCTCCATCATTCATAGAAAGGAAAAAGAAAAGTTAAATGGGAGCAAATATTTGATTTTACCATTCGAAGTCTTGTTTGAGCCATTTCTTGGGTTTAAAAAATTATGTTTGGATTGTCGTTGAAGAATGAATTAATGATTTATTTGAGGTCAGTCCATATGTCAGTCAATGTTATTTATAGACGGAGGTTTTCGGTACATTTAAATTTCGCTGTCGAAAATCTTACCAAATGGAATCTTTTGGCGACAAACGGAATTTTCTGGTTACAAAACACAGTACACACAGTTAAAGAGTATCAGCTTCGCTAATCAGAAAATTTCCAAGGGTAATATATAACTTAGTATACTGTGATGTCCTTGTTCTGTGTATAACCTCTTAAGACCGGAGCAAAATCCTACTCGCATATTTTTAATCTAAACATACTTTTCATACAAATATTTGCTAAAAAAAGTATCTTTTGCAAAGTAATTTTTTAAAAAATTAAGTTTAATAGTTACTGAGAGACGCGTCTTAGCCTCTAAAAATACACAATTTTTGTGCTATAAATGCAATAAAAGGCTGTATCACTTATTTGTAGATAACAGTTTATTTTGAAATTGTTTTTAATGCAAAAGGAATTTAAAATTAACTACTATACGAACTTTTTGAAACGTTTGAAAAAAATTAAATTATTTTTAATAGACTGGATATCTGTAATCAATGGCAGAAAACTGATGTTTGGATCTTCTTCTATCGGACAAGGTCAATTTCGGAACTAATTAACATGTTAATTGTTTGTGGGGAGGTTTTAAAAAATGTCCCCAAATGGAGCCAGGTCGCAAGAGGTCAATATTCTTAGAAAACTCAATTTCTAATATTAACAAAATTAATTCGAGAAAAATGAAAACACGACCGCAGAGCTGTCGCCAGATCCCATGTGAAACAAGCCCATTACTAATGTTTTGTTCTAAAGAAATAACATAGTGATGAAAGAAATGTATACGACAAAATAGATTCTTGTTTCGTATGAATTTTACTATGATTCTCTTTTAAAATATGAAGATATTGAATCTAATCAAAAATGTCTACCTTGGTTAAACTTTTGAATTTACTAGAAGTTTTATTTTTTAGATCGACATTTTAACTTAAACTACTTAACCTTTTTCAGTCTCAGTGAAGCCATTTGGCATCACGTTTCTGATTATAATTTTTAAAAAAAATTGTGCTGACATTTATTGGAATTAATAATTAATATATTTTCTAATAGAATAAGTTTGAAGAATCAAATGATGTGCTTTTTGTTATTATAACTGGGACTATAGACGATCAGAAAAAAAATTCTAAAATGATAATGCCAAATTGTAATTGGGACTGAAAGGGTTAAAGGATCAGTTCACTATTGAAAGTATTTCTTATTACTTCGATAAGATCTTACACAATAAGGTTTAATTAAATTAGATTTTCTCTGTTAGGGAGTAAACCAGGTGTTCTACAAGTTAATTAAGTTTAAGGCTACAGCAGAAAGTTATTCGAAAGCTCTGTAAATCTCTTGAAATTATTCCATTTAATTACGGTTTTTTGAAAGCTCGTGGAATTAGTATTGTTGAATTTATTTCTGTTATGTAAAAGGGATCAGATAATCAGAAACTAATATTCAACCCTAGATGGATTTTTTTAATGATGAGAAAACTACTTGGTTTGTTTTTCGTTTTAACCCTTTAACAACTTGTTAAGAGGGTTAACCTCTGTGCGATATCAAATTGGCTGAAGTGAAAACTTGCTTTTCCAACTTGAAGATGAAGTTTGAATTTTTAATTAAAAATTTCATAATTTTTTAATTATTATTATGTAGCAGATTTTTTATAAATGATTCCTTCATACTTCCAATTTAATAATTTAGTAAAATTATAATTTAAAAAACTGGCTGCCAGGTGACAGGTTTATTTCATCTGTACCTCTCAGAGTATTTATAATTGACACTTTAAAAGTATTATAAATTAATATTTTTGTATTTTTAGATAAAGATTTTATTTTTTGCTCATGTTTAAACTGAGGTAGAAAGTTTGAAAGTTAAAAAAAATCAATACAAGAAAGTACATCGACACTTTAAATATTTAAGATTAATAAAAACATTTAAAAGGTTCAATTCCACATTATTTAAAATAAAATTATTTATTAAAGCAAGTGTATTTGGTATCAACTTTTACAATTCTATTGTTATTCGAAAAGCAATGTTTAAATTACCTATGCAAAAAACACAAATACATATTTCCATTGATTCAAACCCAACATCACATCTTTATTTGCTTAATTAGCTTAATAATTATAGATTTAAGTACAGAATCTCGTATTAATTAAACAAGTGTCTCACAAACAAAAAAAACTTTGAAATATCTCTCAAATTAATTGAACGCATCCGTGTTTATTTTCCGTTAAGCAAAGAAACTTCTTTTGAAGCGCCAATTTTAATCTTTTGTTTCGTTGTAAATAAATTAATCTTTCTATTGTTGTAAACAAGTACTCAATCGACATTTACTTGAGAGGGCAGAGCACTCAAGTTTATTAAAAGGAAAGGTGTAAATTGCTTTCTTTGAACACTTTGAATTATTTTGCTAAAATAAATCTTGAATTATTTTAGAAGGGTTTTTATTTTTATCTACAAATTGGGTGTTGAATCAGTATTACGTCAGCATAAAAGGATTTGTATTAGCCTTTTTCTTAGTTAATTTTTTTCACAATACATGTTACTTTAAATATAATTATAATCCTAACTTTCAATTTTAAGATAATGAAAGAATTCAAATGGGGTAAAATATCCGAAACTAACATTTTGCTTTTTTTTACATTTTTGAAGGGTGCGTATTCTGAAAAAAAGGTCTTTGAACATTTGCCCTGTTGTGTTATATGACAGATCCCGTTACAATTCCTATTTCTTAAAAAAATAAAATTAAGCAAATGAAACTTTAACTAATTTGATAATTAATTGATTGAATAACAATATTTTTTTTAAAAAATATATATATTTTCGTTGAAGCTTTTGTTATTGGGATGTTTTTTGAGCTTTTGTTATTGGGAAAGATAAAACTTATATTCCTTCAAATAATCAAACTTTCCTTTATTATAAGTGTACTTTTTCGCATTAACAAGCATTCTAATTATTCTGTCATTGTTCTCGTCAGTTTGATTGATAAAATACGCTTCAGTTACCCCATGAATATCTTTGAGCGAGGAAATTAACAATTGGTTTCAAAATGTCTTTCTATCTTCAGTAAAAAGTCGTTAAACCATATTTCCTGGTCTTTTTTTCTTTGTAAGATTCAGAGTTCTTAATGTTATTTGTAAACAATTAATTTAAAATATCGAGAACTCTTATTAAAAAAAATAAAAAGAAGGGTATCGTGCTTTTTGTTTCAATTCGTTTGTATTTTTTTTATTAAACATTGTCTGAAATTACTCAAGCTTATTTGATATCAAACATCTAAAATAGTTTACATTTAGTGAATGATACAATTTGTTGTTTTTGCAATTTTCCAACATAAAAAAGACGTTTTCCAAATATTAATTCAATGTATAAACATTATTCAATTGAATTTCTATTAATTTATAAAGGACTATTTTTTTATATTTTTAATTTTTGTTCTATTGCCAAGTCAAAGATTAATCTAAACCATTGTTTACAAAAATATTTTAATTAATAATATAAATAGTTTGTTTCACGTTATTTAAGTGGGATTAAATTCAATACTATGTAGTAATGGATTTTGGCCCAAATATTTCCACCATTACAAATAATTGAAAACATTACTATAATCTGACAGTTATTACTAGTCGTTATTCTTATGTGCTTAATTTCCTTTAATCTAATAAATTGGTAGAATATTGTTTTATAGTTAAAAGCCTTTTGCGATAAAACTAAATTATGTATCGTTTTAATAACCATTTTTTTTATTTGGATTGTATGAAAATATAGTTAGTCAATCAATAGAAATCCAGGAATGAAAGAATGAACGTCATACGTCACGTCAAACAAGCAAATTGGATTATTTTATGAAAACACGCACTCTCAACTAGTTCATTTTTTTCAAAAAAGTTTTTAAAAACTATCGCTACACATTCCAACAATTAAAATTTTAATTCGATTATTTAATTTAAAAATATATATAATCTTTTCGTTCAAAACTAATAAATATAACCTTTAGACACAGCTTATTATTATAATACTCTATAAAAAAAACTTCTAAAAAATTTATTTTTTCGAAAGAAGTTATAACAAAACATCAAAAAATGCGTCAGTCTTTATACACTATTTTTTCCATTTTAAAAACACCCATCTATTGAATATATACATGGTCTATTCCAAGCCTAAAACTTCGAAAAAAAGAGAATTTATGTTTAAAAAAAACTTTGAAGCTACTACCCCATAGGAATTGATCTTTAACTTGATACCCATAGAACACTTTTTCTGTCTTTAGTGACAATAAATTTCCCTCTAGGGAATTTCAAAGGGGGAAAGATCGTAAGATTTCCCCTATTCTTCCCTAAAAGTTTTCTTTCTTTTGGCGATCTTGGCGTTATCACCTAAGCCAAAGGTTTAGGGTTAAAATATTAGATTTCCAGGTGTTTATTTTTTATTTTTTTGGTGTTCAAAAACTTTAGGGTTAGATTGATGGGTAGTTGTTCACCTTGGTGATTTTATTTTGTTCTTTGTTCTGATTTTATGTCTTAAAAGTTTTTAATCGATGCTTAAGGGAAGTAGGTTTTGGTTTTTGGTTGTTACATCACCCTGGGGTACATTAATGCAAAAAATGACATTTTTCATGTTCCTTTTTCTTTGAAACTAACAAAAAAACACAAAACAAATTATGTGCGTTATAAGCACTTTGAACAAAACACTGAAATTATATTTTAACAATATATAAAGTAGTTTTTTAATATTATAAAAGGTAATGTGTTATTTTTTAAAGCATTTTTGCATCACAAAAATTACCCTTATTATTTTTTCACGTCCAAATTTTTAGAGTATTCCATTTCAGTAAGCAAAACTCCCTGAAACAGTTATCCTGTAAAAAGTTTAGATCTATACAAAATATTTTTTAAGAAAAAGGTAACTAAAAGTGAAAAAACACCATTCAGAGAAAAATGAGATTTAAAGTTGAAAACTTACACCATGAAAATACTGATTATTATTTGAATTAAAATTTAACCAGTTTAAAGTTGTCAGAATGACATACAAAGGGGCATCGTTAGAAAGCTCTTGGAACGTATTTTACACAACTACTAAATTAAAAACCGGGGGTCTCCAAACTCAAGTGCCTCAATGTTAATCCAATTGGAAAAAAAACTATTTTCTCTGCCACATGCCACATTTCTCCGGCTGTATGGAATAGTTTTACGAACGGTGTTTTTTAATAATAATAAATGTAGATAACTTACAGGTCTCTATAATCCCACTTTTAAATAGCTTTGAATACTTTTTGTGAAATTATCTATTCAAAATATTAAAAAAATCGTACCAATTTCAAAAAGTGGGATTGTGGGGACCTGTTAGTCAGCTACATTTATAACATAAAAATTCCGCTTGCAAAAATATTCAATACAGCCGAAGAATTGTTGCAGAGAAAATAGTTTTTCTCCATAGGATTAACGCTGGTGCACTTTGCTTTGGAGACCCCCGGTCCAGCGCGTCCATTCCCCCTTAACAACAAAAAATGTTGTATATGTGTATATTTTCAATATAATTTTTAGATTGAAGCAACACAATATTGTAATGTTGCCATTTTTATGCAATACTTACGATCCACGTGCGTTGTTTCAACATACGTTTTTTTTTTTTAGTGTAAGGTAGTTCGAGACAGGATAAAGTACAAAATTTCTATAAGTACATTTTTTAACACTTATTCCATAAAATAATAACAAAATAAATAAATTTCTGTATTGTTCTTAAGAATCCTTATCAATGTGTACATAGAATCTAATCAATTTTTTTCACAACGTGCGAATATAACAACACGAAATTCTTATTACCGTATACCTTCTTTTCAAGATGAACAATAAAAAATAGAACACAGTGAAAAAATAATATATATTCTAATTTTAATACTTTGTAAAACTTTATACACGCCTTATTAAATGCATGCAACATCGTTTAGTAAAATATTATTCTTGAGAAAAATTCTTAGTTGAAATAAACGTTCCTGTCATAAAAAGGCTTCAATTTTTTTAAATTATAATTCTACTTTTTAATCGAAAAAAGTACAATGTCCAATGCCAAAACACAGTAAAATGGTTTTTTTATCTACTAAGCTCCAGAATTTAAATGACATTCAAAAAATAAACGACTAAAATAGTTTCTTCGTATAAAATGAAATCCTACTATCGCTTAGTGTCGTTCAAAAATTTCATTAAATCTTAGCTTTCTTGTGCTAGAAAGATTAACGGCTTGGGAAAAGCAGAATTCGACAAACAAAATTTAAAGTAAAATTGTAAAATGCGATGCTGACAGTTATTTTTATTTATCTATTTTTTCTTTTCTCTATTTTCTATTAGCTCGGTCTTCGAGAGTCGACTTAACGTTTGCGTTGGCTGGCTATTTTATTATGGGTAAAATTAATGGTTGATTATGGTTTAATTTACTACACTTTCTATTGTATTCCCTCAGTTTCTTTTGGTGTAATTTATTTTTCGTAATGTATAAAATAGTGTTGTAGTTGCCAAACAATATCACTCTACACTTCGGAAAAACTTTTGTTCAAATTAACCACGAGTGGAATACTAATATTACATTAAAATCACAACATTATATAATTGTGTTGTTTCGATACACTATTATACTATTTATACGAAACATTAAAGCGCTGTTGCTGAACTACATTTCAAAAGAATGCGTGTTTTCAGCTCATTCAGCACAATTTTTGTACTAACCCTCATAACCATTGTTGTAATCATTCGCTTTTTACAAAACCAATCTTTGTATTGTTTCAACTCGTTCAGCTTTCACATTCATTCAGCTCCTTCAATACAATTTTTGTACTAACCATCATAACCACTGTTGTAAACGTTTATTATTACGAAAACATTCTTTGTATTTTGTTTCAACACGTTCAGCTTTCACATTCATTCAACTCCTTCAGCACAATTTCATAACCATTGTTTCAACCATTTGTTTTTTACAAAACCAATCTTTGTATTGTTTCAACACGTTCAGCTTTCACATTCATTCAGCTCCTTCAGCACAATTTTTGTACTAACCATCATAACCATTGTTGTAACCATTTGTTTTTTACAAAAAGAATCTTTGTATTGTTTCAACACGTTCAGCTTTCACATTCATTCAGCTCATTCAACACAATTTTTGTACTAACCAACCATTGTTGTAACCATTTATTTTTTAGCAATGCAATCTGTGTGTTGTTTCAACACAACTTATCATACTTTCTAGTGAAAATATAATTTTTACAACGAAAGTCAGCATAAGTTTATTGATGGATATTGATCTACCTTAATTTTAGGACTATACATTAATTTTACCACAAAAGAAAATTCTTATTTTAAATAGGAGAGGTTTTAATGCACTGTCCTCCAATAGCTCATTGAATTTATCTCTAAAATTTTCCCAATATTTAGGTGACCGGTCTTTTCTCTTCTTTTGAATTAAATTTATCCAAATAACGATTTCATAAGAAAAAAAACTATTACGTCAATGTCGCCAAGAAAAGCTTTGAAATTACTGCGCACAATGAAGCAAAATTGAACCCCGTGTCTCTCGAAAAATTTCATTAAATCTGCGCGTAGTACCTTTAGGGAGATTAATGGATCCCGAAAAACACGAGAACGAACGAAAACTACGAGAAAAAAAGAAAACGAAACTACGAATAAGAACGAAAATCAAGAGTTAAATTCGAAACCAAGCGCATTCTTTTTTTTATTATTAAGTTTTTGTCATTTTGGCCGTGCTCCTTGGATATAATGTTAAAGGTTTCTCAAACTGGAATGAAAATAATTTTACTGGATATTAAATATGCCAGGGGTTAGTTTAATTTTGGAGGTTTTTAGATTGAAGCATATTTTTGAAATGAATTGGAATTTCTTACTTATATTTTTTTTATTTAAAATGATGTATCGGATGATGTAAAAGGATTATCCTTCATATTCCTTTTAAAGTGCATTAAAGTTCAATTTAAAGTTTTTACTTTACAATTTAGTTTTCCCTAGCACTTTTTTTAAAATAAATTGTTTTTTAACAATCAATTTATTTCATTTCCTTTTTTTCATAATGCATTTCTTAATGGGGAGCTTTTAAAGTACACTAGAAAAATAAAAAAAATGTAGAAATAAAGGTGTGGAACAAAGAAGATTTTCAAAAATTAAATTTTAACCGACTTTTCCACAGTTCAATTTTACATCTGGTTGCATTTACTTTTCGTATTAATATTTGTGTGTTTTAAAGTTTTTATAATAAAAACGACTCCGTTATAGAAATCATAGATTTCAAATATATCATAGATTTAAACGTATTATTCTTACATCCAATAAGTGTCCGTCTCGTATGCAAAATATTGCGAGTTCGAGCCATGGCTGAGTCTTCGGATTTTCTGGATGGGAAAATCTTGGGCACGCATGTCATATGATTTTGTGGCATGTAAAAGATCCCTGGAAGGCCCATTTGGCTTGGATTTTGTCGGCAAAATTAAAATCTCGGCAAACTTTAACATCCACAGAGAGCTCAGATTCATCGTAATCTGTGCGTCAAAATTGGTAGCTAGAGTCGCCTAGGTGGTGTCACAAAAAATAGCTCTCAGTTCTGGGGAATATGCCGAGTCTGTATGCCGAGACCGCCAATGTTGCTGCCTCATTCGAGTTCACATTCAATAATATCTCAATATAAGATACCTTTAGAACTTTTCGAAATGATAATAAAGTAAAAACAACGAATACCTTAAACGTATTCAACTGAAATTTGAAAAATACAAAAAGTAATAAGAATAAACTAAAAAGCAGTACGAAGTTATTAACATGACTACTGACTAAGAATTTCTTAAATAAAACACTCTTTAAATCTCATACAATGTTAAAATCTCCTGTAACGACATGCGATAAACAACTTCTAGAAACTTTAAGCAGAAACTCATCTCCTTCGGCAGCTTGCTTAAAGGTCTGAATAAAATGGCGATGTTTGGCACGAAAAAGTGTCTCAAAGTCGCCAAATCATACTACCAAACAAATTGCACTTTGGTCCTTAAATGAGATTTCTATAGGAAACGTCTTATTTTATCATTTTAAAATATAATTGGAATTTTGAAGTAGGGATGTCTAACCCTACAAGCTCCTTACAAAAGTTTCAGGGGGACCAATGTTCAAAAACAGCTTTTTTTTTAGAATAAGCGCCTTCAAAATTGTGGAAGAAACACAATGTCTACGTTTCTGATTTTCGAACCAACGTAATACTTTCATTACCTATATTTTATATAAAATATTTAAATGTAAAAACTAGGGGGCGTAATGCTACGCGACTTTCAACTACCGCTTAATAAATCAATGCATTTGAAAGTACTTTATACCCTTAAGGGGGAATGGGCGTGCAGGACAGGGGGTCTCCAAACTCAAGTGCCTCAATGTTAATCCAATGGGAAAAAATTAAACTCTTTGCCACATTTCTCCGGCTGTATTGAATATTTTTACAAGCGGATTTTTTTATGTGATAAATGTAGCCGACTTACAGGTCTCTATCTTCCCACTTTTTGAAATTGCTTCGAATATTTTGTGTAAAATAATTTATTGAATATTTAAAAAAATATTCGTACTAATTTCAAAAAGTGGGAAGATAGAGACCTGTAAGTCAGCTACATTTATCACATAAAAAAATCCGCTTGTAAAAATATTCAATACAGCCGGAGAAATGTGGCAAAGAAAATAATTTTTTCCCATTGGATTAACATTGAGGCACTTGAGTTTGGAGACCCCCGGTCCTGCACGCCCATTCCACCTTAAAAGGTAATTTCAATAACTTTAAAAACAACAAAGTTCTATAGGCATATACCCTTTGCACACGTGTGATTTTTTCGAAAACCTTATTATGACGTTCATCAGGTACTCGTCACTCGTGTACCACTTATGAAGTATGCAACTCTTTCCGGTTTGAGCAGTTGATTGGCTCCAGCAGACAGACGGGCCAATGTTCAAAAACCCATTTTGGGGAATAGCTTCCCTCCAAAACGTGTAAATAACAAATCTCCCTTTGGGATATTAATCCCCATCACATTTACTTTCATTACTTTATTCCTTTGAGACCGGTGTTCAAATGGTGCTGATTTAAAATTATGAGACTGAATTGGGAGTTTTATCGGAAAAAAATTCGTTTAACAGCATCAATGCCAGCAACTCCTTAAAAACAAAGTAATTTTTTATACAAATAACGAATGGTACAAGCCAGTTGCTTCGGTATCGATATTTTTGAAGAGCTTGAACATTCTCTTTTTTTACCCGCACGTCGTGATAGCTTGCGGAAAGGGCTATATTACGAATAAAGGAATTTAAAGTAAAAAAGCAATGCTTAATTTTAAAAAAAAATATTTTTCATTATGTTAACACACTGTCAAATAATCAGCTGAAACCTTTATTCGGGCTTACCTTTAAAGCGATCACAGCTTCACTTGTAACACCCAATCCCACTTCCCATTTGCCACGACACCATCCGAATCTCACTCACACCTCCCTGTCTTATATCTAAAGAATAAGGTGCTGTCGATAAGCACCTTGGACGCTGTTTGTCCTCGTTAATTTCTCCAGATTAATTAAAACAAACAAGACATTAATCCGCGACTAATCACTCGTAGGAACTGAGGAGACGCGATAGCCTGGTATTTTTGTATACTTTGGAGGATTGAAGTATTTTGTGTTGGCTTGGGATAGAGAGGGGAAGTATTTAGAGTTGGTTGGTCTGTTTCTTTAATTGGATTGTAGCCCATAGCGTATGTTACAGGAGTTAAACTTTTATTAGTTCTAGTTTTGACTTTGGATTTCCTAATGAGAAATTTTACACACTTATAAGGTTATGAAAGTATTGCGGTAGGGTCGAAAATCCTATATAAAGGTTTTGCGTCTTCCGCAGGATGGGAAGAGTGCTTGGGGCCTCATTCTAAAGAAGTGGTTTTCGAACATTGGTCAGACTACCTTAATTGCTCACCGGTCCGAGAGGTGTAAGCGACGAGCCTCACAACGAGAAGGTTCTTGGTTCTGTCCTTGTCCTAGCCATACTATAGACGTATTCGTGCTTTTGGAAAAAATCCTCTACAATTCACCAGGGTGCCCTAGTACACTGCGATATACGTGCTCGTTAAATCTGTGGAGCCGAATGTCCCGACGGCGTTAGCGTACGATGTCACTCAAAGTTCCGTTGGGTGTCCGCTCAGGTGTCGACTGCGTCACTTGACCAGGGTTCAAATTTACGAAGCGTAATTGGCTGTGTTAAAGCTCCTAAAGGAGGCTATAAATAGGCAGCCGGAATCGATTACATTACATTACTATCTGAAACCACTCTGCATGTCAAACGAAAAGAACTATGGTCTTCAAAATTTAGTACAGGAGTTCCAGTACTTGTCGAACGTCATAATAAGGTTTCTAAAAAAAATGTACATGCAAAAAATACTGATTTTTTAAAAATATTTCTTAAAAACCGATAAAACTTCTGCATTTTAATTTCAAACATTAGAAGCTTTTATGTTGTTCCGTTATAACGTTTATAATAACGTGAAGTTTGAAAAAAAATATTTGTCTGGTAAAAATAATATGGTTAATATAGCATTTTTATAAGTAAATTTTTAAATTAAATGCTTTTATTAAATATAAACATATTATATTTGTAAAAAAATTCCCTATTTTTTTTATAAGAATGTTGAACATGTGTTACAAAAGATGCATTTCTATGTAGATTTGAAAAACGGACTTCAGCATTTTTTGTATGGGGAAAAATGAAAAATAAAGATTGGGTGAAACAAGCATTTTGAATAATAAATACGACAAAACATAATAAATAAAAAAGTTTTATTTCTTATACTGATGCATATGCACAATACACGATTATAATAATAACTCTAATACACTAGTATAATATTTTTATTCAAATAGTAATTGTCTAAACTAATGTTTGGGGCTCTGTGGATCCCAGTCGGTTAGGCACTCGCCTATCATGCGAAGGGTCCCAGGTTCGGGTCCAGGCATCGTCAAAATAACTGCTGACCCATAAACGGTTCGTACTAATTATACTTGTTAAATATCCTTGAAAGTCCTAACGCTGTGTACGATGTCGCCCTTAACGGTTGCGTTGGGTACCTATTCAGGTGCCGGCTCGTCACTTGACTGTGGTTCTAAAATACGACGCCCGTCGCCAATAGTCCCCGTTTCGCTCTAGTGGGATGATATTTCAAACTGATCTGAACTAAAACGAGAAGTTTTAGAAAAATGTCTGGTACACAAAGTAATATGGTTAATATAGCATTTTTAAATATAAATTTTTTAATTAAATGCTTTTTTTTTTCAATATAAAAATATTATATTTGTAAGAATATTTATTAGAACGTTGAAAATGTATTTCGTAATGAATGTAATGAACGTAAAAGATGCATTTCTATGTCGAATTGAAAAAGGCCTTTATTATTTTTGTATGGGGAAAAATGAAAAATAAAGATTGGGAGAAACAAGCATTTTATAGAATAAACGACAAAACATAATAAATATTATTAATATTTCCGATACTGATGCATATGTACGATACACTATTATTATAATACTACTAATACATTATAATCTAACATTTTTTGCATTAAAATAATACTTGTCTAAATTAATGTTATATTTTTAATTATATATTTTCAAGAATTGTTTCCTGCTGCATTCCAAATTATTTTCTCAAACGATATTTATATTTTTCTTCACTAATGCATTTACGTTTATTAATCTGAATTGCTCATTTTCTTCTTCCAAGCACAAATTGCTTTAACTCCTTATTATCTAATCATCTTATCACATGGCTTTTCTTATGTCATCAGTTCTTATTATCAGATAATTTGTTTTAATTAATCTAACTGAATTAGCTGTCGGCTTCCGAAATCCAGGTGCTTATCAGTAATTCTAGGGAGTGGCTTATTCTTTCGATGGTAAAGTGTGAACGTAATATAATAACGGTTTTTATAGGCACAGTTGAGTACGTAAAGAAATAAGGAGCTCTTGTGTGAATATTGGATTTAATATAGAATTTGTATTCATTTGAAATTGTTAAATCATTGCGGTTTTTGTTATTTTAGTTTAGTTTGAATTATCATCGCACTATACACGAAAGCTATTGGCGGCGGGCGTCATATTTTAGAACCACAGTCAAGTGACGATCCGACACCTGAGTAGGTACTCAAAGCAACCATTAAGGACGTCAGCATGCGCAGCGTTAGGACTTTGAAGGATATTTAACGTGCATTTCCTACACACGGGGTATTATTCGTCGGACATTTTTGGCTGCACTGCCGTTTATAGGTCGGCAGTTAATTTCGCGACGCCCAGACCAGAACCTGGTACCTTCGGCACGCTAGGCGAATGCCCAACCGACTAGGCTCCCCAACCTTTTTATTTTAGTAAAGAAATTTTTGCAAATCTTAATGGTTTAATTATGAAGAAATTCGAGTTTATTTTTTTAATGAATTTGTTTTTTCTACTTATCATATTGATATAAATATTATATTTGTTTTATAATTATATTAATTTACCAATCCCCTCGTGCTCCCTTATATTTCCTAAGCTTTATCAAGCCAAGTGCGATGTGGCTACTTAGCATGATAAACCTTGGCTCGGTGCTATGAAATCACCTGCATACCTGCTCAAGTATTGGCCTAATTTCGAAAGCGGTCCTCAGTCCCAGTGATGACGTTTGGCATCATCATGTTTCTGATTATAATTTTAAAAAATAATTGGGCTGTTACATATTGGGATTCATAAAAAAAATACTTTCTAATGGAAAAAAAATTGAAAAATCGAATGACGTGCTTTTTGATATCATAAATGGCTGTAGACGATCAAAAAAATATTCTCAAATGATGAGGCCAAATTGTCATTGCAACTGAAAGGGTTAGGGGAAAGTAAACTATTCTTGACGCAACTGAGGCGTAACTGTAGTCGTGACCAACCATTCTAGTTTTCACGAATTAGCTGCCGGATTGTTTTGGAAGTTTATCCCAACGGTCGTCATACCTATGACTTTACTGTTGGCGTAACTGTTATAATAGTCAATTTACTTAACCCTTTCATTAAGGGCCGTGGGTAGCCTAGTGGTAAGGCCTCGTTCTCGGAATCGAAAGGTCCCGCGATCGAGTAGCGATACCACTGAAAACCCACCGAGTATATGCGGAGTACGTGCTCGTTAAATCTGGGGCTCCGAAAGTCCTGTGGGCGATCATGGCGCAGTTTCCCACGGGTAGAGGTTCTTGGAGACTATTTCCCTCTCCTTTAGGTACTTGTCTAAATTGCGGAGGTGGAGACAGATGGCAACATCTGTCACTTATGTGTGTGTTGCGCCTGTCTTACTTGACGAAGGTTTATAAGCGGGTCTCTCCGCGACCAAGCACACAAACCTGAATATATATCTACCAACCAACCAACACTGTCCTTATTTGATCGAATATCGTTGATGACGTAAGTCACATGTTTTATCAGTCGCTGGTGTAAAACCAATTGACTTAACATTAAAACTGTAGTTAAAGCAGGACCGCAGATACGGCAAAATATACCTCTAGTTGGTGAAACCCCAACTAACTTAACATTACGCCTTTGGATTATACAGCACCGCATATGCGGCAAAAATTGCCGCAACCGTTGAGTGTTCAACTACCCCAACTAAAACTTCAAATAATGATATCTTACTACATCATTATTCGAAGCTGTAATGGCAAGTCTGAAATTTACAACCAATCAACAATCAATCAAATTTGATCTGCTCGGTTACGCACTAAAGATAATTAATGGATTAGGGTAATGAGAAACTTGGATCATGGATTGATGGAATTTGGTATTTAAAGCGGTAGTTCTGGTAATTAGTAATTATCTTTCAAAGATACCTTATCGTATAGATTTTTATTGGGAATAAGGAGAAGTAATTGGCCCAAACAAGATATTTAACTTTATTCTCGTTCAATTACCGTAACGATTCGGTAATAAAAGTTTAAAATGCGAAGCTTGTTTAATAAATTGATTACTTAGTAGTGGGTATCAAATAAGGGAATTGTAACAATTATTTTTCCTTAATTGACGATTTGATTTCGAAAATGCAGGTGCATTGGAAATAATAATTATTGCAGGAAAGTTAAAAGTAATGCATTCAATGAATTTAATTGTATCTGCATAGGATAAATTTGTTATGGTAAATATTTTATTTAAATATAAACAAAACTTTATTTAGTAGTTAAGAGTGTTTTTTTATCTAAAAATTAATTCCTAAAGTTCAAGTTTTTCTGTTATTTAAATCTGAAGTATATTTAATATTTTTTGTTTAATTTTTAACTTTTGAAGCATTTTTTTAGCGTCCAAATGAACATAAATTGATATTTTCCTATCTTAATTCATATCTTAATATTTTTTTTATCTAACTTTCCTCTTTTCTGTTTTTTAAATTTTGCTATAGTTTGCAAGCAAGAAGTTATATTTAATGTTTACTACTTATTTCAATTTATGTTGGAATATAATCTATTTTTTATAAGTCTTTTTTCGCAATATTATGAATCCGAAATCTCATGGGAAATTTTTTTTTAATATAATGTATCGTCATTTCAAGTGAATGGTAATATTTCAACAAATGAATATAACAGAACGACGAAGAAAATTAACTAAATGAAATATTTGTGTCGCATTTTTCGGAAAATAACGTTGCTACAATAAATAATGCAACGATGCAAGGCATAAAGCCTATAAAAGAATTGTACATTTTGTTATAATATGCATGTGGGGAAAAAGACAATTCCACTACTTTGATTTCAATTTTTCCAAAATTGCTGTCTTATCTGTAAACTCAACCGTTAAAAAGGATTTATGTTGATCTCCATTTAAAAATCAGTGAAATTCTTTCTTTTTGAATTAATTTTTTCGAACTTGAATTATATCTGTTATCGAGTAAACATAAAAAAAATCATAATTTTCAGCGAACCATGATGTATTATTTCCAATAAAACAGCATAACTGAATCGTTTCGGCAACAATTTTATTGCCAGAAATTGTATAAGCATTGATATAATTTATCAATAGCCATTGAAATGCAAATATGCTTAGAATTACACTGACGTTTATATATTCAACCAAGAAATAATTTCATCCGAAAAATAAATTCTCCCAGACAACGCAGAAGTTCTTGAGAATGGCACTTGTCAATACTTTTCAGTCAAAATAAGAATGCTATTTCCGAATAAAAAGAAATTTGAGTGCAAAATAAATACAAAAACCTCGGAAAGCTACTTTTCCTATCGCCCCACGTTAAAATATTCCGTTTTTCTATTTTTTTTTATTTTTTTTTATGGCTCGCTATCATTTCAGACATTCTCTTATGAATTCCGTTTATATTATTTTCCTTTATTGATTTGACGAGACGTCAGATAACTGTTGAAAATGCTAGGAGATGGATGAACGGGAAACTGGCGTATTTGACTATAACATCTTGCGACCTGGCGTCCCCACTAGGGGACATTTTTCAAAACCTCCCCACAAACAATTAACACATTAATTAGTTACAAAATTGACCTGGTCCGATAGAAGAAGATTCAAAATATCAGTTTTCAGCCATTGATTACAGGTAACAGTCATTTATTACTATAAAAAATGAAGTTCAACAAGGTTCAGAACGATATTAGAGTTCCTAAAAATTATTTTAATTTTTTTTTTTTCAAACTTCTCAAGGTTTCAAACTTCTCTCATGTGCTTACTAGCTTTACTGCTTTTTTAAGAAAGTTATTTAACTTTTTTTTTCTGTGGAAATGTAGGATAAAAATGAAAACCAATGAATGTTATAAATGTGTTTTTCTAGTGTTCATTTTTCCTTGATGATAAATTTTTCAAAACGCTAAGGATTTTTAAATTGTTTATCAAAGTCTAAGGAATTTTCTATGCAGTCTGTCAAATATGTCAACAAGAAGAATTAGAAGTGAAATTGTTTTCAAAAGTAATCCTTTTTTTATAAATAAAATACTTGCGTCGAAATTTTTCAAATATGCTAAAATAATTTGGGATTTTCTAGATAAATATTTTTATAAAACAACTACTGAAAATAGATTAAATTTGGATGCCAATTCTAATGTAAAACAGTTTAAAGTACATGAGAAAAAAATTAGGTTGAAATCTTTGCATTTAAAAAAGCCTTAGCAAATTAAAAATTTCAAAATATTTCTAAAAAATTGCATAACTTAAAAAATTAAAAACAAAATTTAATTTTTTGTTATATATTGTTTTTAAATATAGATTGATATAATAAAACTTTGATTTTATAGGAAATATGTCAACATTAAAGATATTTTTAAAGTGGTAAAGTGTCCCCTTAACTTCATTAACCGATTCGGCATATTTTCGAAAGTATAATAAAAGTAGAAAACTTCAGCCTAATATTCTGGAAAATATAATTTTTTTCCCGATACGTCACTATTCCAAACAGGTTGCGATATCGATATCGAAAGTGTAGCAAAAAGAGATTAGATATGAAATTTAAAGTAGATATCTAGACATTTTTAAAGAGATATCAAGAGGAAACTGTGGACTTGAAGTGTTATGCGAATAAACGGTTTTATTAAATATATGGAAGACATTGTTATTCATATCTAAATATTTTCAGTTTATCTTTTAATAAGAGATTTTTTTTGAAAACCGTCAAATGTGCAACTTTGTTCTTAAAATATAACTTTGGACCTAGTTTTTCTCTATTACAAGTCATCATTAAATGATACCACTTAACTCTGTTTTGATTTATAAATGTGAAATTTGTCGGTATTTTTTCATTTCGCTGGCGCAAATCTTCTGCAACGGAATTTTCGCCAACAAAACATTCATTCTTAAAAGATCACACTATATACAGTTAAAAGACCATAGTATTCATATCTTAAGGGGGCCCGGAGCACTCATTGAAGCCCATGTGAAAATGATCTTTTGATGTACCTTTTTCTCAGTATCTATTTGACACTTTTTTTGTAATTTTTACTAATTATTAAATGGATGTTCAACTTTACTTTACTCCATGTTTTTTTTAATTATACACTCTTAAAACAAAAGAGTGAAATCCACTCCAGTTGGAGAAGTGCATTTTCGACACTGGAGAGGAGTGAATATTATCTCAGACTGAGTTAAAATCACTCGTTTGGAGTGATCCTGTCGGAGGTTTAACACAAAAAGGATCCACTCCAAAAGGAGAAGTGCATTTTCCAGTCTGGAGGAGTGAAATCCACTCAGACTGAGTGAAATTAGGAGTGTTTGTTTTAAGAGTGTAGTTTAGATTTTAAATTTTTAAGTGAAACTACATATTTTTTTAATAAAACTTAAAAAAAATATTAACAAGAAAAAATGTTCGATAGTTATATTCAATACCTCCATCGGTTTTTAGAAAGAAACTTCTTAATTAATTAAGTATAAAAAGTTTCAGGATGATACTTATAGTAGATTCTGTGAAAAAGATACCTCCACTTTGAAAAAGTAAGTTTTGAGATAAGAGCGTTTAAAATAAGCTATGATGGTTTCTTTCCTATAAAGCATGAATGTATTTTACCTAACTGTTTCCAAAATATATTAAAAATACGTTTAGTAATCAAAATTTTTATTGTAACATGTTGTAAAGCTAATATTTTATATTTTGAGAACCACTTAATTCATTGAAATGGAATTTTTGAAAAAAATTAGGGGTCTGGTCCCCCTTAAGGTTAATATTGGAAACATTCATTTTTGCAGCGGTTGTACCTTTTTTGCGACTTTTGTTCTTGCTCTCGCGAAATGGAAGAGTACCAAATATGGAAAATTGTAATAGGATTATTCTAGGACCAAACTTACCTTTAACGATTAAAATCGTCTTTTACGTTAAAAATCAATTATTTTTAAACCGATTAAAAGTTTGAGAGAAAGTCTGCGGTTACAGCATAATTTTATGACTTTTTTAACACAAATTATTTTAAATCCAAAAAGAATTAAATATTAACTCACAGCTTAGATACAAAAATTATTGATAAAGAACCTTTGTTAATGCAACCCAACGTTTTCTTAGAAACCCATATAGGCTTGGGAGCCCTGGTCGGTTAGGCATTCGCCTAGCATGCAAAAGGTCCCAGGTTCAGGTCCGGGCGTCGCCAAAATAACTGCAGACCTATAAACGGCCCTTGCAGCCAAAACTGTCCAACGAATAATAAACCGTGTAGAGGGAGTCCACGTTAAATACCCTTCAAAGTCCTAACGCTGCGTACGATGTCGCCCTTAACGGTTGCGTTGGGTGCCTACTCGGGTGTCGGCTCGCCACTTGACTGGTTCGACGCCTGTCGCCAATAGCCCTCGTGTAGCTCTGATGCGACGATTATTCAAACTAAACCTAAAAATAGCATTTAAAACGAGTCCTAGATCTAAATTAAAACCAGTTTAAAATGTCGCTCAAAACTACATAATCAGCTCGGTTGCAATAATTCAGAGCCTCCCCTTATTCTAATTATTCCCAAATTAGCCACCAAACAAAATTATTCTTTACTTAAACTTCTGAGACTTCCAAGTCGTTAATTTCAGCTCCACATTCAGACATCTGTTTTGAAGTACCGTTTTGAAGTCATTTAATTAAACATTAAAACCTCAAACGAAGTAATGAAAGGAGGGATGTCTATGATTATGTCTCTAAGAGTCAGAAAGGTTTATGTCCGAAAGTGATGGTTTTTAGTTTATCTGGGTTGTTTAAGACATTATTTGGCCATCAAAACGTACTGGTGAAATATAATATTTGGTCCTGGTTAAAAAAAAAAAACCTCCCAAAATTCGTGAATTAAACATAATTCATTGTTTTAAGCATAATTCATTGCTTTTAAGCATAATTCATTGCTTTTAAGCATAATTCATTTTTTAAGAATAATACATTGCTTTTTAAGCACAATTCATTGCTTTTAAGCATAAATAAGTAGTTTTAAACACAATCCCTTTTTTAAACATGGTAGTTCTTAAACATAATACATCTTATAAATTTACTATGGAGATAAATTAAGTATTTTGACTATCATAATTGTGATGACTTTTTTCAGTTTCAAAAAACTTTGTCGTTTTTGAAAGTAAAAGCAAAGTGAGGTCTACTAGGCTTAATTTCTTCTTTCTTAAAACAAAAGAGTGAAATCCACTCCAGTAGGAGAAGTGCATTTTCGACACTGGAAAGGAGTGAATATTAACTCAGACTGAGTTAAAATCACTCGTTTGGAGTGATCCTGTTGGAGGTAACACACAAAGGATCCAGTCCTATGGGAGAAGTGCATTTTCCAGACTGGAGGAGTGAAATTAACTCAGACTGAGTTAAAATCGCTCGTTCGTTTTAAGAGTGTTCAGCAAATTAAATTCCGTTACTCGGCGTTCTTGGACTTGTTTTAGAACTTTGAAACATTTTGCCGTAATTTTTACCTTTTTTATTAAAGTACCCGCAAATGAGGTAACATTTCCCAAGCTTTTCAATTTAATAACTTCTTATTAAATACATCCATTAAAAATGTGTTTACTTTTTCAGTTAATGGCAATTCTGCTTTGACCTATGAGTAAAAAAACATTCTAAAGAGAAAGTCAGCACTAGGTTTTTTTGTTGTTGTTGAGCTTAAGTTATGCCATTCAACAGTATTTATTCCTTAAAAAAATATTTTTTTAACATAATTTTTATCAACTGCTGCAGTTCAGGGCTAGTAAATAGAAATTTAACATTTTGAAAAACTAACCTAAGTTTTACAAAAATAAATTTTTACACATTAAAAAATAATAATATTTAATTTATTACCTGCAATTTGTCAAGCTTCCTTTCGACATAAACAGGCTCTAAATGCAGATTAATTTTACGAATTCGACAAAAAAAAAATCTTAACACATTAATACAAAAAATTAGATACTATGCAATTTTTAAGGCCCAGTATAAAAGAGATTTGTATCCTTCTTACTCTGAATGAATTCTTATTAAATATTTATATTTTAAACTGCTTTTACGCTTATAAATGTTTAATGAAGTGCATTATTGTTGTGGAAAATGTTTGAAATAAATTATTGGATGTATAATTTACGCGGTACAATTAAAATTGCAGTTACGCATTACATTATATATTCGATTAAAAACTAAAATAGTTTTAAACAAAATCGAGTAATGTTTTGTGGGAAAAACTCGTTCTGTTAGTAGTTACTGTTTTTGAATATAGTACTCAGAAATAAGAATTTGTAAATGCTTTATTCGGATTTCATTTTAAAGATATGCATGGATATGTAAGATATTGTATAATTAAATATCATGGGGAAAAATATTTGCTGAAAGGACCACCACTATCCAAATTGTCATACTAAGCAATTCGAATTTTTGAATTGTTCTTCTCTATTGAAAATATTCTAGACAGGAATAAATTCAGTGAAATATATTTTCGAATTTATGTGTCATAAACTTTAAAGTACGCTTTGAGGGATGTATTCGGATTTCCTTTGTTTCATATTGATCTTACATTTTCTCTTTTCGCATTCCGAGTTTGATTCGGTCATCATAATATTTCTATTTTATTTTTAAGGGAAATGACTGGTTTTGGATATCCTGTAGAGTATGTTCCAAAAGTTATTGAAAAATCATTTGGGTTCGTTGATAGATGGCGCCTCAAACGTACGTTACGGCACAAAAAAAATCATTTCAATGACAGAAGGACGTTTTTGTTCCCAAAGAAAGAAAAGAAATTGTTAGGCTTAATCAATAATTTGTATTTTGATGGATAAGAATTTTTTATTCAGTATCTTTTCAGAAAAAAAATCTTTTTTTACCGCTACTGGCAAATTGATTTGTTATATTTTTGCCTACGTGGTATGCCCTCATTTTTTTTTCGTGGTTCTTATATTAAAAAAAATATTTTTTACAGTAATTATGGCTCTGAGCAAGAAAGTGTAGTCGAATTGTTTTGCAATTGCCAAGGGAAATGTCGTGTTAATAATTACTTCATGTTTAATGATTTTGCCTTCAGATAATAAAAGAAAGGAAAATGTTTATGGGAACTGAATGTAAAAGTAATTCACTTTCTAGATAAAAATATGAATGCAATTTTATGAATCAAATGAATAAATGTGCATTAAAATTTAACACGTTGCAATGGGGTTTGCATAGTTGAAAAAGTTTGCCGTTGTCAAGATTCATAAATATATATTCTGATAATTTCCATTTTATATTACTTAATTGTTTATGTTTTCTATCAATTGCCAAAAAATAAGTACAAAAATGACTGAAACTGTTTGATGGGAAATTATTTTAGTTATTATTGAAATTTATTTAAAAATAAATTTTTAACTTATTGCGAGCCATAATTTCAAACGATTGCAAATTTTTATTTTTAAAAAAAACTACAGATTTCAATAATATTATTTTAATTGTTTCTTTAATTAACTTTTAAATTAATTTGATTTAGTTTTTAAAACTATAAAATTTTTTACAAAAAGTTATAGGTTAAATGCCAAAATTTAAAATGTTTAAATATTAAGTTTGATTTAAATTTAAAGCTAAGGGTTATGAAATTATTTAAAGTACTTTTTTAATTAAAATCACACAACTATTATAATATTAATAAAGAAGCATTTTTTTTCAACATTTCGAAACAAACCTATATTTTTCCAATAACTATATCAAAAACGTCAAACACAAGAAAAGACTATCAAAAAGATTCAACAAGTTCACTACTTGTAACTTGTCTGTCTCCTTTCCCGATTGCATTTCTGACTTTTTTTTATACATTATTTAAACCACGTCTTTTCTATTCTCTTCCTGAGAGTTACAGGAATAGAATTGAATCAGAATTGCCGAGGGAAATTCTCTGAGCAGGATGGGAGCCAAGAGTTCTCGTTCTTTTTTCGCGAAATACATCTTGTGAGTTGGATAGAGTTGGTGTATTGCCAGGTTCGATTTCGGTTGATTTTATGGGAAAATAAATAGGTATCTTAAAGGTATTTTCTCAAAAAGTTATATTGTAAGGTAGAGACTGTGTTAACCTGACAACAGCACCATGGACCACCACAAAGACAATATAGGGCGGCATGTGGGGCCCGATGGCCGAGTGGTTTGGATCGCAGGCCATAACGCTGGCAGTCTGAGCGCTGTAACGGGTGCTGGTTCGATTCCCGCCTTTGTCTAGGGTGTACTTTCTTTCTCAGTATCAAAATTTTAAATTGTACTGAGACACTCCAACTATTCACAGTACTTTATTTTCGGTATTTTTCTCTTCAAAATCCATTTGTTTTTACATTCACACATTTTATAACACCTTCTTATTTATATGACAGAAAAGTAATCCTGTTATTTATACCCAAAAAGTTTAAACAAACATATAATATGCGTCCCACGACACAACACAAAACGAACGAGATCATAGTATATCCTCAAAAAAAAAATCGATGTTGTAAACCTGGAAATTGGAGATGGTCTAATTCCTGTTGAAATACGTTTCTCCGGAAATGACGTCGACTTGTACGTGTGACGTATAGGAATAGTTTGATTTGATTGGTTCTGACCTCTTACCGATTCCGGTGGGTTTTCCAGGAGATATCTCACGGGACTAGATAGCTTCGAGTGGTATTTGTAGAACTGTTGTTTTTGGACGATGTTTACTTGTATTGAAGAGTACAGGGGGAAAAAACATCACCAACTGGAAATCCGTCGGTGTTAAGGTCTGCTATGTGAGTAGTGGCGATCGGAAACTAGTTTCTCCCTTGGTTCCTCTTACGCTGTTTAAGCGTCAGACTAGTCTGTCTGGCGTGAATCTCGATCATGAACATAGTAAACCCGTGCTCCTCGTGATAAGAACCAAGATACAACTGGTTTCTTCATACCAGTTTAGGCGATAATTCGCTATATTTGCCAAACAGACCTGATGCAGCCAGATTTTCCAATAGATGTAGAGGTTTCTCCCTTGTACTCCTCATTTGCTAGTCTAAAAATTTGCAAACAAAGTTGTTCCATGAATTTCAATGAATAAAAAAAACTCATGAAGGTGATGTAGTTAGCTTATGTACGTCTTACATTTAATTAATTTATTATACTATTAAGAAATAAATGTGTTATCAATGGCTTCGTATAATTGTAATCTTCAATAGAAAAGCAATCTGAAAGTATTTAATCTTCTTACAAAAAATACTAATTTAGATATTTATGCTGAGAAGGATGCACATTTTTTTTCCTATCTTTAATAAAGCATTAGTATTTATAAAGAGATAAACAACATAGTTTAACTCTTTAACAAACAGCATATTCATAGTTCAACTCTTTTATAAACAACAAACTTCATGGTTCAACTCCTTTATAAACAACATATTTTATAGTTCAACTTTTTTTATGAACAACAAGTTCATTGATCAACTCTTTTATGAAAACGTAGATAATAGTTCAACTCTTTTATAAACGACATATTTTATGGTTCAACTCTTTTATATACAACATAGTTCATAGTTCAACTCTTTTTTTTTTCAAATATGAGATCTACGGTGCTCAATAATATGTAAAAAAAAGCCTTTTGTTTATATATGGAGCACATTTGCTTCTAAGTCAATTAAAGAATAGCCAAATATTAGATTAATATATAATTTTGTTTTTTCTTTTGTATCCCGACAACAACCGAATACAAAACACCCGCGGCACTTATGCCTTATGAATGGGAGTCTGCGTCCGAGAGTAATTTGTATTTATGTTTGGATAAAATGCACGAGCGTCCATTTTTTTTAGGAAATAGATCGAATTTTTTTATCATTTTATTTTTATCGTCGAAAACTTGAGAAAGCTAGGGGGAATTTTATGGAGCCCAAAGATTTTATATTTCTTTCCTCATTTTTCCCCATGTAGTAAAGGAGCTTTTCTATTAGATTCTAGAGGGACTTTTTATAAAATTGTTCGTGTTTTTTTTTTCGGGACGACATTTTGTTTTGTTGGAAAACAACTGACTTTTTAAAGAAGTGAAGCGTGACATTTTTTTAGATGTGTTTTGTGGGTTGGTAAAGTGGCCCAATGACAAATAAGTATTATTGTGCGATAAATATTGCACGATGTTTTTTGGGGTTACATTTTTAACAGGATATGCAATGGAAATCGTAGATTTATGCTTTTATAATGTGCCGATAAAATATAATGGGATTTATCAAGCCATGGATGGCAACAGTTCTAACGATTTGTTGTCTGGAATTACTTTTGATTTGGTATTCGGAAATGAAGTTTGTAAGAATATTTTACTTATTCAATTTTTTAAATGCTAACTTCTTGCTATGCTGTTGGTTGTTCAAAACATTTGTAAAAGAAAACATCATTTGTCACATCCTGGATGGCAACACTTCTAAGGATTCGTTGTCTGGAATTACTTTTGTTTTGGTATTCGAAAATAAAATTTGTAAGAATATTTTACTTATTCAATTTTTTAAATGCTAACTTCTTGCTATGCTGTTGATTGTTCAAAACATTTGTAAAAGAAAACATCATTTGTCACATCCTGGATGGCAACAGTTCTAAGGATTTGTTGTCTGGAATTACTTTTGTTTTGGTATTCGAAAATGAAATTTGTAAGACTATTTTACTAATTCAATTTCTTAAATGCTAACTTCTTGCTATGCTGTTGGTTGTTCAAAACATTTGTAAAAGAAAGCTTGCATAGAGAGAAAAGTTTCTTGGGATGGCAATCCTGGATGGCAACAGTTCTAACAATTTGTTGTCTGGAATTACTTTTGTTTTGGTATTCGAAAATGAAGTTTGTAAGAATGTTTTACTTATTCAATTTTAAATGCTATTTGCTGTGCTGTTGGTTTTTTTTAAACATTTGTAAAAGAAAGTTTACCTAGAAAGAAAAGTTTCTTTCCATTTATATCGGTTATACTTTCAAATGAAACCAAAGCAAATGAAGTGAAACCGAAACTGCTGAAACTATTTCCCAATTAAACACCTTTTTGTTGTTTATAGAAATCAATACCGTTAAAAATATAGTTTTAGAAAATATTTTACTTGCATAGATCCATCTATTTATTTTTAAGAATTGTGTCATTATCAAGAAATGCATTAAAAATCTCTGAACAGATCTTCAAGAGATTGTTGTCAGACAGTCCCACCTCACGCGGAAAAACGTAGATATTTGCCCGGCGTGAACGTGTTAAATTTTGAACTTCGGACAAATTTGCTTCCGTACATTGCAGCAGTATTTAACAGTATCACTACTTATTTAAAATCCCCAAGTAAAACTATAAGTACGGTTTTCGCTTCTGTCGCATGTAAAATCTCTAATTTACCTTTTCAGTCCCAGTGATGCCATTTGGCATCATTATGTTTCTGATCATAATTTTTTTAAAAAAAATAGGAATGACATGCATTGGGATTAATTAAAAAATATTTTTTGAGAGAAAAAAGTGCGAAGAATCGAATGGTGTGCTTTTTGACATCATAAATGGCTAAAGACGATTAGAAAAAAATCTAAAATGATGATGCCCGATTGTCATTGGGACTGAAAGGGTTAATACGACTTTCCGCACTGCGATCATATGGCACCGTAAATACGTATACCATCACCATAACCGCCGCATCTAAAACGCCCAAAGAGTCATATCAGCAATTAAAATTGCGCATCCGATTCCAAAACTCATTACAAAGTTAGACTTCAGAGATAATCATCCATAACCAAGTTTCCAGCATAATATTTCAGTATAATAGGGATGGGATCCAGTATAATATTCAGGGATTCTAAATTCTCTGGATATTCTTAATAGGTTTAGCTTGGTGTGATTTTCCAATTGCAGTGGAAATTATTGGTGACAGTAATATGAGTTCGAAGTTAGTGGAGTATCGAAATCGGAAGTGTTCCAAAGATAATATAAATATTTTAGGCAAGGTTTTCTGCGCATTTAACTGAAACTTAGTAACACATACTCTGCCGGCCCGTCGGCGCAATGGTTAGTGTTCTAGCCTTTGCAGCTGCTGGGCTCGGGTTTGAATTCCGGGAAAGGCATGGATGTTTGTGCTTGTCAATAAATGTTATGTGTCGATGTGTTTGTGTCGTCCGTCTTTGTGTGTCTCTTGTCCCTCTCCCTGGCGAGCTGGGTAAAAGAGGCTTGTCCCTCTCCCTGGAGCTATAAAGCCTACACTCTCCCTTCTAGAGGGCGCAATCACTGTCATTTGTGTCAACACATACTCTACTTTATAGTTACTTATACTACTAGATTAAACTACTTTAGCTTAGTGTTAGCTTATACAACTCGCTCTATAGTTTTCCCACATAAAATAGTTAAATGTAATAAAATATTATATAAATAAAAGAAATTAGTCAAAGTCAATATTTCGCTATTGGGCTGTTTTTCTAACACGCTTTCGTGTTTAATGAAGTTTTTCATGTGTATAGGTAAATTTTGATTTGTAAATTTGAAATTAAGTGCAACGTACATCCACGATATTTCGTTTAACGAATTGTACAATATGGTCCATCGCTTCTAAAACAGGAACAAATCAAATATTATTTTCTTCAAATGGTAAAATTTTACTATCTATGAAGGATACAGTTAATACATTCACCAAGCAGAATGGCTCAGTTGCACAAACAATTAGTAAGAACAAGTTATAGTTAAACTCTTAGTTTCCTTGCATAGAAGCCACGACCATGAGCGGAGCTATAAAATACACGGAGCAATCGGATGAAGGAAAAATTTCAATCGTTTTATTTTGTCTTCATATGATTGTTCCACTCGTTTTATAGCTCCGCCCAGGGTCATGGGCTCTGTGCAAGGAAACCATGAGTTTAATTATAAGTCTAAGTATGATTTACCAAACTAATATTAATGATGTTTAATACCTCAGCAACTTTCGGTGGATTTGGTTCTTTGAATTTTTTTTTGTACGGCTAAGTCTTCTTTAAGAGAACTCTATTCTTGTTTTACAAAGACTTCTTTTTTTAAGAATATGCAATTTCATATACTGTTACCAATTGCGTAGAAGTATTTTTTACAACATATATTTGTTTTTATTAAAATAGTATTAGTTTCGAAATATTTCAATTTAATAACAATGTTTGATGTCAACATTTCTTCACGGTTATCATAAATTATTCCGGCTTTTCCTTCAAATTCACGTTAACAAGGTTTCATTTGTATTGACAAGTTTCAAATTATTCCAGTTCTCGGCAGAATTCTTTGGTTGTTAGTAGCGAATGTCATCTCACCTTTACAGTTTGCCAACCTCTGAAGTTAAGGAATGACATTTTGGCCAGAAATCGATAAATAGAATAGTTTCGAACAAGTTAGTTTTGAATTTGGAAGATTGTGACGTGTAGAAAGTTTTGGTTGTTGAGAAAATCTCACCTCGAAAATAAAGACGGCGAATAATCGAAGAAAATCGATGGCAAATTACCCTTTTCTTTTACATATTCATGTGAAGACTTACTATTTTTTTTATTTCAATTTGGCTGCTTTGCAGACTCAGCATATTTCCCAGGACTTGGAGTCACTTTTTGTGGCACCATCTGGGTGACTGTCGCTATCAATTTTAACGCTTAGTTTACATAAATGAATCAATGTAATTAAAAAAAATAATCAATGCAATAAATAAATGAATCAATGTAATACATAAATTTTAATTTCAGGTTCATAAACTGTGTAAAACCACAGGGCAATAAACTACTAGGGATTTTATTTTGTAATTTCTGGAAATTAAAATTATATATATGAAATGCATCCATAGATTCAAATTGAATGAAAATCAAAGGTTTAAATTTTTAGATTTACAAACAAAACCTTAAACAGACCAAGATGAATCACATAAGCAATCACATTGTGAAATAACTGTTAATAATCATACTGCTAACTCACTGTTACTAATCGTATTACTAAATCACTGTTAACAATTACATTGCTAAATAACTGTTGATAGTCACATTGTTGAATAAAGTACTGTTGATAATCACATTGTTAAATCACTATTGATAATCACATTGTTGAATCACTATTGATAATCACATTGTTAAATCACTATTGATTACGCATTTGTTAAATCACTGTTAATAATCCCATCACATTGTTAAATCACTGTTAATAATCCCATCACATTGTTAAATCACTGTTAATAATCCCATCACATTGTTAAATCACTGTTAATAATCCCATCACATTTTTAAATCACTGTTAATAATCCCATCACATTGTTAAATAAATTTAATAATAACACAATTATTACATTGTTATTTCTTTTTAAAACAATCAATGTAAATAAACAATATAAAAACCAGGATTTCTAATAAAATAAAATAGTTTACCCTCATGTTACTATAATACTCCCTGAATAATTTTAGAAAAGTTAGTTTACTAGGAAACCTACTTCCTATGTTTTCGAATTCCAAAATTCTATTAGATGTGGTAATTATTATGAGACCTACTATAGCAAATATAACGCGCAAACAGACGGAAAAAAAGTAAAAAAAATACATATGTGGATGTCATACCTTTAAAAAAATAGACTTTAAAACAACCCGGTTAATTTGGAAGCTTGAACATAATGGACAGACAGACGTCTCACCCCTTGTCAATACTAATTTCTTTTTTTTTTTTTCATTCTTAAAAAAAGTAAGTTAAAAAAAGTCTTCCCGATAAATTATTGCTACAACCCAACTTTTCTGTAGTTTAAGATGTTATTATTATTTTAAAAACAAATAAAACGATAAAATATCTATATATTCCAACCAGTTTCAAAAAGCGGGATTTTCGGGACCTGTAAGTCAGCTACAATTATCATACAAAAAAATTCGTTTGGAAAAATATTCAGTACAGCCGGAGAAATGTGGCAAATAATTTTTTTTTTCTCAATTTGATTAACACTGAAGCATTTTGCTGTGGAGACCCGCCGTCCAACGCGCCCATTCCCCATCAAAGATTTTTCTTTGCACTTAGATACGTTATAAACGGCTTTCACTTTTTAAAGGGAGCCAAACATATTCATTGATACAAATCTCATTTTTTTTTTTTTCAAAAATGCTACTTAGCACGTTCTACCACTAAGCTCGCCAAATATAACATTTTATTTCCTAAAAAATATTAACACACTATAAATACTGGCACAAACAAACATTTTACAGCCAACACGCCTACAAACATGCCAAATGTCCCTCTAAACAGCCAATCTGATGTCAACCAGCCAATTATTAGCCATTTAATGTTGCGTAACTCCGTGTTCATCGGGGAAAGTCTTATGGGCACCTTAGAAACGGCCTACACGAAATTGTCGCCAAGCGTCGAGTAAAAATTAAGTACCTCACGATTGTGGATTTTATGGAAACAGTTAAATTTGTTCGTACTATTTTCATTTTATTAGCGACAAAAAGATAACATGTTAGAAACACTTCATAAGTGAATTAGGTTTTATATCTGTATACACTCTTAAATCAAGAGAGTGAAATTCACTCCAGTTGGAGAAGTGCATTTTCGACAATGGAAAGGAATGAATATTAACTCAGACTGAGTTAAAATCACTCGTTTGAAGTGATCCTGTCGGAGGTTTAACACACAAAGTATCCACTCCAAAAGGAGAAATGCATTTTCCCGACTGGAGGAGTGAAAATTAATCAGACTGAGTGAAAATCGCTCGTTCGTTTTAAGAGTGTAGATGAAGATCTTACACTCTTGAAACAAAAGAATGAAATCCACTTCTATATAAGAAGTGCATTATTTTCGACACTGGAAAGGAGTGAAAATAACTTATAAATCGCTCGTAATCACCTTCATATCTCTCGTTCATTGTTAAGATTGTTTTAGATTTAACAAAACAAAGGAGCGAAATCCACTCCTATAGGGGAAGTGCATTTTCGACACCGAAAGGAGTGAAAATTAACTAAGACTGAGTTAAAATCTCTCTTTTTTTTAAGAGTGTACACTCTTAAAACAAAAGAGTGAAATCCACTCCAGTTGGAGAAGTGCATTTTCGACACCGTAAAGGCATGCATATTTACTAAGACTGAGTTAAAATCACTTGTTTGGAGTGATCCTGTCGGAGGTTTAGCACACACAGGATCCACTCCAAAAGGAGAAGTGCATTTTCCAGTCTGGAGGAGTGAAAATTGATCAGACTGAGTTAAAATCGCTCGTTCGTTTTAAGAATGTAGATGAAGATACACTCTTGAAACAAAAGAATGAAATCCACTTCTATATGAGAAGTGCATTTTCGACACTGGAAAGCAGTGAAAATAACTTTAAAAAATAAATCGCTCGTAATCACCTTCATATCTCTCGTTCATTGTTAAGATTATTTTAGATTTAACAAAACAAAAGAGCGAAATCCACTCCTATAGGGGAAGTGCATTTTCGACACCGAAAGGAGTGAAAATTAACCAAGACTGTTAACTAATATTACAAAGACTGTTAACTATATTGAATAACTAAGTAAGTTATGTGTAACTTTATATATTCTCCGGAATACAACTTTGGCTAGCTTTGCTATGCATTTACAGTGTTTTTCATGCAATGCAGGTAGACAGATGCCCACCAATAGCATAAAATATGTTCGATGATGTCAATCATACCTTTGTAACAAAAAAAAAAGAAAATCAAAAAGAGAAAGGATTGTTCCAAATTCGAGAGGGGGTGGACAGACATGCGAACATCTCCAACAAGTCAATGCCAACTCTTCATTTGATCAATAATTTCTAATTAAAAAGGGCTAGTACAATAAAAACAAGCACTAGGTTTTGAATCATAATCGAATCAAATATCAAGGTACTACTCGAATAACAGGATAAGGAAAAATTGCATCTGTTAAATCCATATATCGTCACTTAAGTTCCCACATGTGCCATCCCACTTTGCACAACGGATCAGATTTACTATACGGTAACCCTAAGTAATTTTTTTGCGGCAACCTATCTGACTTCGACTGATGATTCGAATTCTTTGTCTTGGCAACGATGACGTTTTCCGGCTATCTGGCTATTATTAGCGTAGTATAAGAGAGCGTGACGTCAAAAGTCGCCAGAATACGGACTTTTGGCGAGATTTTGGAAAGTTCGCCAAGGGTTACCGTACAGTAAATATGATCCGTTATGCAAAGTGAGATAGCACGTGTGGGAACTTATGTGACGATATAAATAATGCAAGTCTCACTTAAAAGCATGTCAAATATAACCTAAATTTATTTCCTTAACATCATAAAAATATGAATATTTCTCGCAGAAAGCGTAGCTGCAATAGCGAAGGTAAATATGAACGGCAACGCTGTGATAAGGAAAGAGTATGCGTAGTAACGCAGTAGGATTGGTTTTAACTGTCTTATTTAATGCCTCAGAATGTGTTAATGTTTCTCTCGAGTAATATTTTGGGATGGTTGTTGTTTTAACAGCTACAACCATCTTAAATATTGATGATCTTGAAGAAGAGAGGAAATTTCTGTAGCTTTGAAAAGAGAGTTGAAGCATATTTGGGTGTTATTAGACTAAACTCCCCGGCGCAACAGCCCATTACTGGGCCAAGCCCTGCCGTGCCCATTTCAGCTCTCGTGACCTAGGGCTCTAGGGTGCTAGGCATATGTCCCGGTAAGGTGGTCAGCCGCACACGGAACCCAGTGTTTAGTTCCCGAGCATGCTTGGTACACACTTTATCGACCCACTTATGGGATGAAATGCTGGGTCAACCTAGCCCAGTCCGGGATTATTTGGGTGTTATAACGAAGAAAAAAAACAAGTCTCCGGACTGTGGGGAGCCCAGTGGTTAAGATCTAGATATCGGGATCGGAAGGTCCCGCGAACGAGTTCCGGTACCACTGAAGACCCACCTAGTATATGCGAAATCCTGTGGGCGGTCACTGCGCAGCTTCCCCCGAGTACAGGTCCCTGGACACTATTTCCCTTTCCTTCGGGAACATATCTTTATTGCAGGTATGGTGATAGATGGCAGCATCTGTTACGTATGTGTGTTGTTTCTGTTTACTTGATGAAGGTTTATAAGAGGGTCTATAACAAAGCATACTAGTCTGAAAATGTGTCTACCAACCAACCAAACATAACAGTCCCACTAAAAAATTTTGAATAGGTCGAGCCTTGTTGATGACGTGGGAATGACTAGGGGATATTTTCGAGAAAATAATTTCTTTAAAAAACTAAAACCAGTGATGGATTATTTTTAATTATTCACTTCGGGCATAAGTATAAAAGCGCCTTAAAATTATTTTTTTTTAAAAAATAGTGACATGTATTTCAACAAAAAAAAATAGAATTTTAAAATTATTTTTATAATTGCGTTAAAAAAATCCGACTTTTTCATTATAATTTCAATTTCAGACGCGTGCAAAAAGTTAGACTTTTTGAAACAGTGAAAAAAATTACTTTTTTTCGCCCAAAAGCAGTGAAAAAAGTACTTTTTTTTTCACTCTTTTCACAAGATGCCAATATTTCAAGTTAAATTTCTATTTCATAATATTCATAAAATCCAGAGATTTATAGATCTGCTTTTATTTGAAGATATTAATGGGCGTGAAATACTTTTGGACCAATTATATTTTTTTTCTCATAATTATAAAAAAAATAGGGTATGCATCGCTTGTGAAAAGTAAACTTTTTAAAACGCGTGCCATTATTTCACTAGCTCGTGCTCCGCTCGTGAAATAAAATCCACTAGTTTTAAAAAGTATTACTTTTCACACTTGTTGTATAAATAACTACTATATCTTAGAATAAAGAACTTTCCATTTATGTTTCAATTTGTTTGTAACATTGACTATTCTTATAATAAATCAAGGGAAAAATTATATCTTTCCATATAGATATTTAAAAATAATCTAGATGCTGAGCTAAAATATAAAGTATATCGCACTTTACTTGGTTAACTAATGAAATTTAAAAAAAAAAGTAAATAAAAAAATAGCAATAATATTACCGTTAAAGAGAAAGTAAAATAAAATAAGAAAAAACATTAAAATTTAATTCACACTTACTTGAATACAAACTGATGCATATGTAGTTAGATTAAAACTCAATAATTTTTTAATACATTAAAAACAAGCATTTGCCACGGTAGTTATTTTAGTACACGCAAAAGAAGGTAATTTTTTCTATTGCGCTTTTGTCTGATAAAAAAATTATTTAATGTTTTAAAGTTTCTTGAATTTATCTTATTATTCCTTAAATCAATTAAACGCAGACAAAAAAAATAATTTTCTCTTTTATTAATTTCAAGAAAGTAAAAGAAATTTCCGATAAAACTTTTCCTTAATCTGATTGTTTCCCATTTTTGGGATGTCCCTTGTATTAATTAGATTATTATTCGCAATATTCTTTGAGTACCACAAAAAAAAAAAGCTTTCAAGGTATTCTGTTAATTACGTAAGAAAGGTTATTTAAGAAAAATCCATGAGCTGAATAATAAAAGAAAAATAACATTTAAAAGAGATTACGATATTTTTAAAAGAAAGAAATTACGTTACGCAAATTGATTTTGTTGTATTTTAATTAAAATGTTTTTAATTTGGGTAATTGGATTGGATTTTTTTTCACTTCAAAGTGATGACATCGACAAGTTTTTTGGAACAGTTAAAACGTCACGCTGACTTTACTTAAATATCGTTGCAGAATTGATTTATTTTGCCACACATAAAATATTAATTGTAAGAAAAGCCGTGTTTTAAACTTTTAAATAATTTGTTGATATAAGTGTTTAATTATAAGCCTTTCGGGATAATTAACAACTAATTTCACATGTTTCGAAATTTTATGCAATACTAAACTTAATTGTTCGTACGATGAAATGTGTTTTTTAATTAAAATGTAAAATTTCCACATTTTGTATTTTTGTTTATGAAATATATTTTTAAATTCATTTCATTCATTTAATAAATATAGTATTTTTACACAGCAGTATATCTATCATAGTAATAGGTCAATTTATATTTAGTACCGTAGTTAAAAGCTAAAAATTAGTTACCTTAGAATCTTATTTGATTTTATCATAACTACGGACTAAGGGTATATTTAAAATTTCCTTTAAAATGGGGATTTTATATTTTCAAATGACAAACGATAGAGTTAAAGAGGAACGTTCCGATTTTTGCCTACAAATGAGTGCTTATTTAATTCAATTATTGTTTCGCTCATTATTTTCTTAAATTTATATTAATATAATAATTCTTGAATGTTGTTAGAAAATAATTAACAAGTAGTATCACATTTTAAATTTATCTAACGCAAAGTATCTATGCATACTGGTGTATATTCTTTGCAACAACAGGTTCTAAAACAGTTTTTTTCTCACTTTAAATATTTTAAAACTCCTTTTTATTTAATATAAACTTTATATGTGTCGAATGATTGTCTTTCGTGTTTTTCATGCTTTTTTAGAACGACACACAACTTAATTCACAGACTTAAAAATACTATTTTATTGAACTAAAAACCCAATACACGAATTGTATTCATTATTTTCAATAACAATACACACATTTCACCAACGTTCTTATAATAGCCTAACAAGCTCTGACATCAAATACACCAAACCGAACCCTAATTTTCCTAAGTTAAAATACCCAGTCTTAAATTTGCATACATTTTGGCTTTTCGAGACTGCCTTCCGGAAACCAAAACTTAATTTATGCTTCCGCGTGTATTGTTAAAAAATAAGATTTGAACCGACCCATGCATAATACATAAATTTAAAATTTTCGGCTCATCAAGTTTTGAAGGATTATGAGAGAATATTTCGTCGTCTATGACGGATAATATTGGGAATATGTTAATTTCATTTAAAATTTAGTGTTTGTTTTTTCCTAAAGGAACCAAACGTAATTTTCTGACTATTGACATTGCAGTGATGAGAATTCTGCGCTTATCGCGCCAGAGAACGCCAAAATACGTATCATGCGCTGATTACAATTTGATCTTCTTTCATTTGTGCTCTGTTTTAAAGTCACAATTTCTCGACTTGTTCTACAAAAAATCAAATTTTTCTTCTATAATTCTATAATATCTCTAATTTTTTTTTTATAAAAGTTAAATCATGATACTTCAGAAATGGTGCCGAATTGGAGCTAGAAAAATTTGCATCCATGTTATTGTGAAGGTACATATATTGTTTCAGTTTTTGTTTTTAAATAGTTAAACTATTTATGTACATGTGTGCTGTCTGAGAATTTCAACCGCGATTTGTTTACAAACAAACATTTTCTGTGATGAAAAATAACTTTGACTTCCATTAATTTTTAATAAAAATAAATGGAGTTGTTTCACGGAGGATCTGGCAATAGCTCTGCTGTCTTGTTTTCCTTTCTCTCGAATTATTTTTGCTTTGTTTGGTTGGTAGAGATAATCAGGTTTGTTTGCTGAACAAGCACACTAACCTGAATATAGGTCTACCACCAACCAACTTAACCAAAACAAAAAATAATTCGAGAGAAAGGAAAACAAGACTGCAGAGCTATTGCCAGATCCTCCTTGAAACAACTCCATTACGAGTTAAATTATTTGTAAATAAAGTGCATAACAACTGGTTTCTGTTATACTTTTTATTTTTGTTTAGTTTTGCTAATGTGCACATTATCCAAAATTCTCGTTTTCGTAGGTAAACAGCAGCTATAAAATAATTTTTATTAAAGTTATGGTGAACGTTAAGATGTATGCATTTTTAATACGATATTTCTGAAACTAACCGAATACCAGATATTTTAGCTCTAAATAAGAATCTCTAAAATTTATTATGCTTGCATGGGAAGGAGGGGGGTGGAGGGTTACACGTCAACTATCAATTCTTACGTGTTTCGATCGAATAACTAAATTTAAATAACAATTTAGATAAATATCGAACTTTTCTTTCGTCTCGATAGGAACTATTTTAAGCAAGCGTCCCACATTTACTAGTAACTCGTGTACTAAATTGAAGTCCATAGCTATTTTAGTTCGAGCTGTAGAGGGGTTTGAAACAAACTGACAGGCGGGAAAATGTTCATGAATGACTTTTTTTTAGATCCAGCAACTTCCATAAAATATGTAGAAAAACACAAAATTCCCATTTCGGAATTTTAATTCCAGATCAATACTTTCATTACTTTGAATTCCATGTGCAATTGAAAGTAATAAGATTTCAAAACACAAATACTCGCAATAATTCTTCTTCAAATTTTTCTCAATAAACTAGATTGAACAAAATAGCAATTTAATAAATAATCGATGCAATTTTTAAAGAAACAAACGAGTTTTTGATTGCCTGACGTCATGATAAATGAGTTATTTTGAGAAAATCGAACCCTAATCATCTTAAATCGAAATGTCAAATGAATTTTAGGAAATTATGTTATATTCTCACACGGAGAAACTCTCTCTAAATATTTGATTTGAATATTTAAGATTAATGTTCTGTTACGTCACAAAGATTGATCGAATGCATATTTAACGAAATTAAGAGAGAATTTATGCGCTGGCGGTGGCAACTGAATCTAAACTTCATTTATAAATTTCGTTTGTTTTGGGGCAGACGTCACAATAATTGATTGATTAGTTTTGAAATTTAATTTTGAATAATATATTCGCGAAATTGCATCGGTTATTTGAGTTTTTTTTTTATAGGTAATGGTTTATCAATTATATATTCCTAACTTTGAACATAAGCAGTTTTCTATTATATAAGCATCAAAATAGTAGAGATTGAAGTTTAAATACTAGTTTTTGAAAAACTAAAATACTTAGCTAAATATCGTAGAAGATTTTCATTTTCTAACGGTTTTCTAAGTTTTGAAAAGATTTCAAACATGAAGTATTTCATTAAAGATTTCAGGAAATAAAGTTATGCACGATGGAAATAAAATAGTTTGTGTTCTAAACTATTAAGATCATTTAATATTTTGGAATATCCATCAAATACATTCTGAATATTAAAATTTTATTTTGCTTTGATAAATTTATCAAACTTATAAATGCCTAGTTCGGGAAAACTTTATCAAACTTATCAAATATTTTTAATTGTTAAAGTTTAAAATGTTGTTCGTTTTGAAAGTTTATTATTCATGGTTGAAAATATCATGTTTTCGATATTTACAGGAGCAATCATTCAAATTGAACTAGATAAATATTTTAATTCTGTAAGAAAATGATCGTTTGTAACATTTCTGTAATTAAGTATCTCTACTTAGTCGGTTTTCACTAAAATAAAATATATCAAAGTATCAAAATCAAATTAAAGCAGAAATAGCTAAAAAATTACATTGTTAACGAAAACTAGGGGTGTGAAACACCAAATGACTTTCATTTAACACTCAATAATAGATAGTTGATAGGTTTGGGTGCGCATGATTTTTTTTTTCTTCTTTGAAAACTTTATGATCATGTTCTAGTGGCTGAAACTAGTGTTCAAAAATAATTCTTTAAAAACTCATTCAAAATAATTCGAAAGCTTATTTTCACTTTTAAGCAATACCTTTTAAACCTAAAATAATCTATGGTTAAGAACTTTCTAACCAAATTTATAAGTTTATATGTCTTTGGGTTCGATGATGATGATGGCATGTCCGTGGATTAAGATTATGTGGGACCAAAGGTCTCATAGACTGCTTCAGCGATCTGCAGACAGTGGTCCTCATAACGGTCTTCGTAGGGAGAGTTGGTGATTTGTTGCAATTTTGCCAGGATGGCTGGACAAGAGAAAATATATTTTGGATCTAGTTCCGAGTCGGGTCAGTTTTTGCAGCTGAAGTATTTCCTAGTTCCATCTTTTCGGATTTCCATCCCTTTGAAGTGGCTTGTCCTTAATCTAGTTGAGGTGGTCGCAGTTACCCTATTGGTGTTTCATTCGAAGATTTGGGGTTTAATTTTAACACTTCTGCTGTTAAATTTTGCTTTGGCCACTGATTTGACGCGCTTTTGCCACAATATCAACAGACTCGTTTCATTCGATACCAACGTGTGCTGGAATCCACTGCAAAATGCATTTCTTGCTCAAATTGCCGACTTACTTCGGAGCATATTTAACGTGCCCGTCCTATTGAGAGGGCCTAATTCTGAAACAACTACTGGCTTCATTTAGCAATCATATTTGCATAGAATTTTTTTTACTAAGACCATCTTCGATTTACTCTTACCTGCAGGGTCGAGACACAAATATCTATATATACATATCTAGAGTCAGCCTGGTACGGAGTATTGACGAGATAGATATATTTGATGTTTGTTTTTTGCCGTTAGGAAAATATATTTGTTTGTTTTTTATCCGAATATGAAATGGAGTATTCGAAGTATATTTTCATCATGTGTGGAAATTAAGCCAAATACAGAGTATTTTTTTTTGTTAGGGGTGATTCAGTAGTTTTATTTTACTTTGTTTTTTGTTTTTTACTTTGGGGCTTCGGTTTACTTTTCAATTTTTGGAAAAAAAAATACTTTTCGGAATAACTTTTATGTATTTCTATTTTTCACTGCATCGAAGAATCCGTATCTGCGTTTATAAATAAAAATTTTCCGTGATATACATCAAAAATTAAATAATTTTTATATTAATTATTTCTTTGATTGATGTCATTGGGAGTGATTTGGGGAGGAACGTCTTTGTTGAGTTTTCTTCCGTCTTTTGCCAGAATATCAGCACACTCGTTTCCTTCGATACCAACGTGTGCTGGAATCTACTACAAATAGCTTTGGGTTCAATATGACGAGTGTTTCCATACAGACAGTTGGACCGCAGGAACAATTTTCAAAAAACACGTTTCAGAATTGCAAATGTGTAAAAGCACAAAATTTCCCTTTCGGATTTTTGTCTACATTTCGCAATGCTTTCTTTACTTTTACTACTATCAATTCCAATGTGAAATAGCATAGCTTGAGATATTTATTTTCAAAACAAGTTCCAATATGAAATAAGTTTTTAATACGGAGTTGCGTTAAAGATTTTACAGAGAAATAAAAACTATTATCTGAAACTTGGAATTGCTCAAATGTACAGATTGTTTTTAAAAAAAAATGACTTTAAAAAGTTAAAAATTTAATCAACATTTTAATATACCATATAAAATGTATATTTGGTAAATCCTAATTCACATAACTTTGGTCTTTCATCGGAAACACTAAAAACTTTTTAACCAATCAGAACTCACTTATTACAATTTAAAACTTATACACAATGTTATAAATTTTGTGTTTAAAACCCCCTAATAATGATTCCTAGTAGCACTAGTGTAAAAATTTTCGCCATATTTTCGGTATTTATTTGAACCATTTCTCGTGTTTTTGTTTCCAATACCTGAAAAATGGTTCAACCATAGAGTTAGAATAAGTAGAGAGCGTGTCAGTAGAAATCTCCCATTCACAGCTTGATCATACCATTAAAACTGTTCGACCGTGAGTCACGTGCTTTAGGACTGTGAATTTTGGCGTTGATCCAAAGTCAACCGCCAGATAGGATTGCCGCTCTGGTAAAATTTCTCCCTGTTTGGCGCTTTTGGCAAAAATCATAGTTCTTTTACGTCTGTGGCGTTTTTTTTTAAACACTTGTTTGTGACAGTTGTTTTCCTTTTTTTTTTCTTCTTCAATTATATAAAATAGGTCCTTAGAAACATGTGAGTTAAGAAAACTTACAAATATAATTTAGGGAACTATGATTATTTTTAATGAGTTTGGCTATCGAGCAAGTAAAAACAATATTAGCACTTTAATTTAAAATAAATTTAAATTTACACGGTGTTTTACGCATTAATTTAACAATTTTTTTATGAAAATATGAAAGAATAACAAAATGGAATAGTTGATGAAGATTTTCGTACCCCCTTTCAAATTTTGATCGTGCCATTGTATTTTTAAATTTTGTGTTTAATAAGTTCATATTTTTAATCGAAACAAAATTAATAAAAAAGAACTAATTGCTCCAAAGAAAAATATTCCATTTAAATGACTATAGGTCGGCAGTTATTTTGGCGATACTCATATCCAAACCTGGGACCTTCCGCATATGCAAGGCGAACATTTGAAAAAAAAATAACAATTCTTAGAGCATAATTTAGAAATCAATCAAACCCATGTCTGCGTTCTTTCTTATAAATTTATTAATTGCATTTATAAAAAAAATGTGTACTAGCTACTTTAGTACTTAGCATTCTGATTCAATTTAATCAAAAGAGTATTATTGTATTTACAATAAATGTAAAAAATTTCACCAAAACAAAGCCGTTAAAAGAACAACCAATTAAACAAAATACTTTTATAAATATTATACTAAAATATATATATATATATATATATATATACAAATAACGGTAGATACAGGTAAAACAAAGTTCACCCCTTACATTAATGACTTGAAAAAAATTGCAATTAAAATATACAGGTAGCGATATTGGAGATAACGATGTTGGAAATGTAAATTACCAAAAAAATCTAATTTTTTACATCAGAAATATCGATATCAAAAATATATATATTCAAAACAGGAAACTGTACCTGTACGAAATTGAAAATAAATGTACGATATATTCTCATTATAATTTTATAGTTGAAAATAAGATATATAAATAAATATTGTGTTACTTAAATAACTTTTTAATTTAATAATAGCATTTCAATACTGATTTTGTAAATCGAAACTACCAAATTAAATAGATCAAAATAAATAAAAAGATATAATTAAACCATAAATTCTTATCTCAAAAATTAAATTTCATAAAAAGTAAATGCAAGAAATATGAGGGAACATTGTAAAAACTGCAATTTAAAAACCGATTCTAACACACACTTATTTCCAAGATTGTTATTAGTTTCGATTCCCAAAATAACGCCAATGGCCAATAGACCGCCAAGCGAATTCCGAAAAATGAAAGTCATGAAAAGCAAAAAAATACGCAATTAAGACTTTTTTATTGATACCGATTATTATACAAAGCATATATTTTTATTTTTACATGTAATTGATAAGAGCAAATCGTATTTAATAACATAATACATCGAATATTATTTTAAAAACCTTGATAAGCGATATACTTTTTGATTTTATTTATTAATTTATTTCTATTTCAATGATGAAAAATTATACAAATCTTACCAATTAAATGTAAAAGGTCCTCCTTTAAAAATTTTTTCTTTGCAACCATATGCACAGCAATAATGTAACATTTTTAGTGCATTTCGCTTGAGCAGACGACGAGTTCCCAGCAGTGGGCTATAGAAAAAAAAGTTTCGGTTTTCTCCTCGAAGGTCCGGCGTCACGTGACCTAATGTTGCGCTCAGTCTCGCTCCTCGTTTTCGCCCTCTAGTTCTTATTCTAACTCTATGGGTTCAACCGAACACCTAAAATATGGGGAAACATGTCACCGCACAACATTTGTTGCAGAAACTAGAAACCATATTTTTGGTGAAACCAAGCACATATTTTCAATAGTGTAGCATCTGTGCTCGGTATTTTGCATTGATAAAATGAAGAACATTCGAACCCTTTATATAAAATTTCACTTTTACGTGGGGTGGGAGCTAAACTACAGATATTCTACACTACATTTTTCAAAAGCACGGAACGCCATTGCATAACAATGTATTCCAAATTGTTTACCACACGTACCAACTTCAACTTCTGACAAGAAAAAAATCCTTCCGCCTCATAACATATTTATGCGGGCCATCTCACGCAGAAGCGCGCTGAAGAGACCATCAAGGCAAACGACCCTAGCGGAAGAAAGTAGTTCCTTCACTTTGTTATCTCTGTTTCGCCGCGACGGGATTTTTTTTTTAGATATATTTTTTTCGGGGTTTCAAGGAAACTTTTTCTTCGGCGGTATTTTTGTGCGTTCGACTTTTTTTGATCTTCGAACTTTATCTTTTGGCAATTTCTGGGAGATGGATCGATCTATTTTGATGGTTTTCCGATCGCCTCCATCTTTCGGTGTCGCGGAGATTATTGTCGTTTTGCATAGTGGTAGAGTTTCGCAAATATTTTTTTTTCTAAACGTTTAGCTTTGAATGTCGGAAAAGAAACCTACTGTGTGTGTGGTTATTTTTTTTCTTTTAAAGTCTAAGAAATTCGAGCTGTTTTTCTAAATAAAGACGGAAATGGTAAAATAATGATTGATCTACCTCTATGGTTCTTTAAAATTTAAATTTCTATGAAGTAACCAAACTTTAAGTTCCCCGAAGTAACATTGATAGTTAAAAAAAATAAGTTTCTTTACTTTATTTTTAAAACAGTTTGGGTTAAAATAGTTGTTTTTTTTATTTTGCCATGATTATGAAATAGTTATGAAAAAATTAATCAAAATGTCTTTTTATTCTTTCATATTTCCATTTTTGTGATCTTTAGACCAATTCTAGCTAATGTAATACATAATTTACACAATTATCTTTACATCATCTATTATTCTTTAAGAAAGAAATGTCTAAATTTTAAATAGAAGGTTCAACATGATAAAAAAAAATCTCTAAGAAAAGGTAAAATTATAAAATAATCATAATTAATTTGCAATCCAAATATACTTAAAATATCTATTGTTAGATACAAAGATTTATTACTAAAATTTTCATTGGGCATTGATTTTAAAGAATATAATTTAAAAAACGAAAATAGTGTAAGCAAATAAAATTTACCTATTTATAACTCATTTTAAAATGATAATCTAATAAACCCCAAACAAGGAATACAATCTCCGATTCAAACCCAATATGCATATTAGTTAAAAACTGAAACAAAACATTATTCCATTCTTGAAGTAGCCGTTCTAATGAATGCTGTTATGTACTTCATTCTTTAACCCTTAAAATCTTTTGAAACGCATTTTTCACACAACATCAGCAGCTCTTAAAACTTCCTTTGTATTAAAGGGGGGCGGACAAAAGTTCCTCATTAAAAAGAACAATGCATCATCACGAATAAATTCGATTAGCGGCGGTCGCCATTTTGCAAGAGCTTCTTCTGCTTCTATTCGAACAAAGACGTTGTCCGCCATGTTTGTTTGGAGTTGATGAATAGGGTTCTTTTTGATAAACATATATGCTGTTTGTTAGAATATTTATTTGGGCTGTTAATTAGAAAAAAAGTTTTTTAACGGTGGTAAAAATCTTTCCCGTTGAGTCTTGCTGACTTACACAGCTAACTTTGTATTGACGCAAAATATTATTTTTCCGTATGCTAGTTTTGATTGAACAAATCATTTATTTTAATATGCCTTAAGAGGAGTCGGATTGTTCTATCTCCCCCATGTTAATTTCCCTAACTTCAGAAACATTTTTCTCATGAGATATTCTTTATGAGATATCACTATGAAGGTTTTTTTATATTTTGTTCCTTACTTCTAGCTCTTCAATTCAAACCGAAGAATTTTAAATATCTCTTCCCACCCCCTTAAAAAAAGTATGTAACTTTATACATTATTAAGTGTGTAGGACACAATTCTTTTAAGTTTATTTTTAAAAATTACAAATAAATAAAGTATTTAAGAACTAGTATTTAAGAATAATAAAATAACAAATCGTTTATTTTAGAAGTTATAATCGTAACATTTTTTGAAAATAACTCGTGTATCATCGAATGGGGAATTTTTAAACCAAACATAAAACTTAGTACTGACTTTCTTCTAAAATATTTATTACTCATAGACTAATGCAGAGTTGCCACGAATTGAAAAAGCACATTTTTAAAGAGTATTTTCAATGAGAAGTTATTACTTTGAAAAGCTAGGACCAAAAAATCCCCCATTTGTTAGTTACCCATCTAAAATAACGCAGACTTATCCTCTTAAGACCCGAGCGAAATCCTGCACGTAGGGTCATATGGGGGAATTATGGATCAAAAAATCACAACATCCTATTTTTTTCTAAAGTATGAAAGATAGAAAGATTTGATTTTGCAAGGAGTAAGCTTAAATAATTTAGAATTTATTTAAATAATCACTTAACCTAAAACTTAATTATTATTAGTTTTATTTTAATTATTGAGTGATCAGGAATTACCCCGGGTTTGGGCAATTATGGATCACACATGGGGTAATTATGGATCACCCCCTTTTTTTATAGTAATGCATATTAAAAGTAAATTAATACTTCAAATTATCATTTTTAGCACATAAAAAGATTGTTTAATTATCTAATGCATTGTTTTTAAGAAAAAGACATTTATTTTATATCAATTGGAGCAGTTGATTGATCAATTCTTGGAGCCTGTTAATATGCAACTGTTACTTTGCAACTGTTTTTAAGAAACGAATTCCTTTGCATTTGATGGTTATTGGTCTCTAAGTTCCAAATTGGCTCGTTTTGGTTGACTGTCAATATCATCTTAGATAACCTTTATTCTTTTACGAGAAAGGTTCTTGCTCTTCTTTGCTTTTGATTTTTCTTCTATTACTTTTTCTCTTTCAGCTGAGGTATCTTTTATTCTTTTACGAGAAAGGTTCTTGCTCTTCTTTGCTTTTGGTTTTTCTTCTATTTTTTTCTCTCTTTCAGCTAAGGTATCTTTTATTCTTTTACGAGAAAGGTTCTTGTTCTTCTTTGCTTTTGATTTTCCTTCTATTTCTTTTTCTCTTTCAGCTAAGGTATCTTTTATTCTTTTACGAGAAAGGTTCTTGCTCTTCTTTGCTTTTGATTTTTCTTCTATTTTTTTTTCTCTTTCAGCTAAGGTATCTTTTATTCTTTTACGAGAAAGGTTCTTGTTCTTCTTTGCTTTTGATTTTTCTTCTATTTCTTTTTCTCTTTCAGCTACAAGATCCAAGAAAGTTTGATTTGTGATGACAGCTGAGTTAATATTGATTTGTCGTCTTATTTCTGAATGCATCACTCGAGGTGTGCATCTCAATTGCTGACTGAGTATTTCTTCAAAGCTGGAATTAACTTGTGAGCCTGAAGGGAGTGATAATTCAGCAGCAACTGGGGATGATGTACCAGCAACTTGCGGGGATGTAGTATCAATAGGAGATGATGTAGCAAAAACTGAAGATAATGTAGCAGTGACTGGATATGATGTATCCACAGCTGGAGCACTAAAGTTTCTTTTTGAGAAAGAATATTGAAGCCTGTAAGATGAAAGCATTGTGCTACAAAACCTTTTTTCTGGATACTTTGAACGGTCGACCGGAAATATTCCAGTGGAACTGAATCCTGCCTTGATGTTAGATTCAGTCAAGGCTACTGGCCATGTCTCATCTACCAATTCTGTAAATCTTGCTTTGCTTAGTTTTGCTCCTGCAGAAAGGCGTTGCACTTCCACAAGCTTTTTATCCCACTGCAATTTTAGTGGTTTGAAGCAACATTTATCCAAAGGCTGCAAAACATCGGTGGTATGTGCAGGAAGCTTCAAAATTGTAATGTTTTCTGCACGAGCTTTGTGTATGAGGTTCAGTGACAAGTGGGTTTTGTGTCCATCATAAACCAAAAGAAGTGGACGCTTAGTGACTTGAGTGCAAAATATATTGAACCAGCTTTCGAATATTTCAGTTGTCATCCATCCATTTTCACTTATGGCTAGTGACATGTTCTTATCCACTTTAGCCGACCTCCAGGTGCTTTGAAGTTTCTTGCCAGCGAATATGATCAATGGTGGATGTCTTTCACCACTGGCATTGACACTTGCCATTACTGTAACAGATTCTCTTCCTGGTGTTGCAGTCATACGAGCAAGAGGTTTTCCTTTCTCCCCCACAGCTTTTCCTCTCGAGGGATCCATAAACATAGCTGTTTCATCCAAATTGTAAATTTGTGATGGAGAAGAGTTCAGATGCAGTTCATCAAGCTCATGTTCAAGTAAATCATAAAACTCGTATATGATAAAAGGATTTGAGGTGGCTATAACTCTTGACTTCTCCAAACTTCTTGGCTTCTTGTTACTCAGGTTATGTCGCACAAGAAATGCAGACAGCCACTCATCCCCAGGGGTGTTATTTTTGAACTGGCAATATTTTTTTAAATGGTAGGATAATTCGGACGTTCCTCCAATGTTTTTGGATATGAACTCTGCAACCGCGAGTTTAATTTCGGTTCTAGAAAGAGGAAACCCCCATTTTGCCATAGTTTTTAAGCAAGAGGCGAGTTCTATTTCATCAGTTTCGGGAATGCTCAATGGTGCTCCAACAGGTTTCTTTACAACATCTTGGTTCTTCAGTTGTTGCAGGTGAGTATAAAGAGTACAAAATGGAATACCCACTTCTTTGGATGCTGCCCTGATACTCAATTTATCTTCTTCAATTTTAAAAAGTGCTTCATCGAACTTTTTCTTAAATAACTCAGTATCCTTTTTTCGTTTATAATTTCTAGGCATGTTAAGATGTTTTTAAAGATATTAAATTTGTAAATATTTATATTCAATAACACATGGAATATATCCAATAATGAATTAGCATGTGAGAAATAGGCTACAGATAACAAAAAAACATGAGAAACAGTTAAAAGTAAAATGATGGTTGCAGTTAAAATATAATTTAAAGCAAACTTTTAAAAACCAAAATTAACTATTTTCATTTATCTCTTCCTTAGAAAATAATAAGACTTTATCGTTTGCTAAATTTGTTTTAAGTTCGAAGAATAATGATGTAATCTTTTTTAACAAATAATGCCACAATTTCAAAATTTACATTTTTTTGAAAATTTAGTTATTTATCGTTTGTTAATTTAATTTGCAGTTCGAAAAATATATAATTACTACAATTGATTCTTTTAAAATAAAAGCGAAACTTTGCATATTTTTTATGCCAAGATAGAATTCTCTATGCATCTTTCTTCATACATATATATAATGGACTATCAAAAGAACTCTATTGCGATATTACAACAATCCAAACTGAATTATACACAAATAAATATTGTTTCAAAAGTTTTTATTTTCACTTTAAATAAAGTTCTCGTAAGTTTAACGAAATGGCAACAGTGAAAATATTGAATGAAAGTAGAATTTGCATGTTATTTGAATGTAGGATAAATTTTTTGTTATTTAAATTTTAAATAAACTTCTAATTTGAATTTTTTAATGAAATTTGGAATGCAGCCTAATCTGATTTTTTGCTTCAAAATTATGCATACCACGTAGCTAAAAACACCTGAAAAATCAAAAAATATAACTGATCCAGAATTACCCCAGTGATCCAGAATTACCCCAGTAAACTGGGGGATAAATCGATATACCTTTAAAATCATTAAAAAAAATAATTATGAAAAAATTTATATCGGAATGAAAAGCTTAGACCTTTTCCTATTGAAAAATAGCACCAACAATATAGTTAGTTCAAATATGTTTCTCCAGCATGGATCTTAAAAAAAATCATGTTTTTCAAAGACAATCTTTTTTGAAGATGTTTTTATAGTAGTGTAAAAAGTATTTTTTTACTATTATTTGCTGCAGAGTTACATTGTTTTTGAACTTGATATAAGAAAATAGAATGTATAAGGATGACTTGGCATAATTTTTTTTTTCTGAAAACCATTTTTAATCCTTAAAGCTTAGTGATCATTATTTACCCCGGAAAGCGAGTGATCCATAATTCCCCCATGTGACCCTATATCCTTAATCTAAACATACTTTTCATACAAATATATGATACAATTTGTTTTGCAAAGAAATTTTAAAAAAAATTATAGTTAATAGATACTTAGGGACGTGCCTTAAACTCTAAAAATACACATATTTTTGTGCTATAAATGCAAAAAAAAAGCCGTATCACTTATTTGTAGTTAAGAGATTATTTAAACATTGTTTTTGATGCAAAATGCCTTTAAAATTAACTACTAAAAGAACTTTTTCAAAAATTAAAAAAAAAATAGTTTTTTTAAGAACTCTAATCGCATTGACCCTCTTTCAACTTCATTTTTTTTCTGTAGAAACTAACGACTGATACCTGTAATCAAAGGATGAAAACTAATATTTGGATCTTCTTCCATTGGGACCAGGTTGAATTCGGAACTAATTAACGTGTTAATTATTTGTGGGGAGGTTTTTAAAAATGTAATTAAATGGAGACGCCAGGTCGCAAGAGGTTATAAGTTATTATAAAACATGTCTAAAATAACAATTGGGTATGTGTTCGCCATCATATTTGTCTTCAAAATGCAAAAGCGATTAACTTGCAAAGAGAGAGCTTTCTCTCTATGAGTTCCTCCTTCTAATGAATTACTCCGAGAAGCTGGGGTTAAGGGGAGCTTTTATCTAGGTAAAAGGTTCTCCTTTCCATATATGTAACGCAGGAGTTAGGAGTAGAGAATTATGGGTTGAGCTTCCAAGTTGTTTTGAGATAATAAATATTTTTGTTAAAATTATTCCTGTTAATAAATGTTTTTGGCATTTATTGTCTTCAATAGACCTTGGGTAGTTATAGTATGAAATAAACCAACTTGTGATAATTTATTCTTAACTATTTTATACGAAAAATCATTACTGTATTCAATCATAATGTATCTATAGCATTTTTAATAAAAAGTAATGCAATGATATGTCTATTTTATGTTTTAAAAAAGTATGGATTTTGCTTTATGCTGTAGAAAATATAGAAGGAATTACTTATTTAAAGAATTGCGCTGATATAGACTTTCAAATTTTTCTTATTTAATAATTTTCAGCTCAAAATTCATTGGAGTTTTGCAATTAGACCTTTCAATCTCTAAAGCATATCTAAAGTAAAGGGTCCGGATCGTTCATTGGTGACTTTGTCCAATAGACTCATAGAGATCTTAATTAAAGTATTAGAGTGGAAGATGACGTCACCTCCAATGCTAACGGCTTGACGAGCATGGAGGCCGCCATATTGTCAATTTGGCAGAAATGGTGCCAGTGTTGCCAGTACTTTAAGTAGAAAAAATGTTGCGAAAAAATAAATTTAATTCTAAAATTACAAAATAAATATTATAAAAATACTAGAAAAGCGTTTCATGTTTTTTTAAAGGCCAATAAAAATATTCCAAAATGCAGCTATTATTTTTATGATTTTTGATAATTTAAGAATTAAATTTATTTCTTCGCAACATTTTTTCTACTTAAAGTACTGGCAACACTGGCCCCATTACTGCCATATTTGCCAATATGGCGGCCTCCATGCTCGTCAAGCCGCTAGCATTGGAGGTGACGTCATCTTCCACTCTAATACTTTAATTAAAATCTCTATGAATGGAGTTAACTACAGTCAAAAGTCACCAATGAATGACATTCATTATATGTTTTTGGCAGTGTTAAATTCAATTGAAAGAAGTCGTCACAATGAACAGGTCGGTCCCTACACTCTTAAAACAAACACTCCCAATTTAACTCAGGCTGAGTGGATTTCACTCCTCCAGACTGGAAAATGCACTTCTCCTTTTGGAGTGGATCCTTTGTGTGTTAAACCTCCGACAGGATCACTCCAAACGAGTGATTTTAACTCAGTCTGAGAAAATATGCATGCCTTTAGGGTGTCGAAAATGCACTTCTCCAACTGGAGTGGATTTCACTCTTTTGTTTTAAGAGTGTATACCGTAGTTATGCTTTGGAGAATGTTTTGCGACTGCGCCCTTCAAATGGAAAGGCTGGTAACTGAATTAGTCTACACACCTTACCAACCTAACTTGGGTAAAAATAAAGGAGTAAAAAGACAGAAGGAAAAGCTCGGTTGGTCCGTTAGTTTTAAACTCTTGTAAGGTAATATTTACATACAAAATGATCTGAATACTATTTAACAAATACACTTTTTATTCTGATAAAATTGCCAAATTTTCTCAAATGATATTTAAATGTGTTAGACCTTAAATGAAATTAATGTTTTAAACATGTTTTCTGGATGGATTCAAAAAATAATTTATGGAACTCTTTACACGCGCGCAAGGATCTTCTTCCTATTTCTATTTACCCAACTTAGGTTAGCACGGAGTGTAAACAAATTCTTCGTCCAAAAATATTCTGATTCCATGTCATTACTAATGTCTAGCTATTTTCGGTTAGTTTTCATAAATAAAAACCTGCTCATTTTGAAAAACAAATTTGAAACAATACCAACTAATCACGAAACTTCAAATATAGATTAAAATCAAAAATATTCGTTCATTATATTTTTGTATTTTGGCCATTTAAAAAACATGTTAATTACATAAATTTTTTATTTCTTTAACTTCACCATCCCCAAATGGCAAGATTACCTAGAAGACGCTTCATAATGAATACAGAAGCCAATATGAAACGGAATACATTAAAACAAACTCTTTTAAGAGGGAGAAACACAAGTTAGGAATATGAATTAATTTTAATACGATTAGGAGATGTCCCTAGGTACTTCGTTTTATGCTTTAACACGAAATATCGTGATGCGCTTCTGAGGTAAAATCCGCACATTTGTGGTTTGGACTAATACTGGTCTAAAGAAAAACTGGAAATTTTAGTTATGTGTTTATTAGTTTTGGAAAAAACTAGCATTATTTTTAATACAAGCATTAGCGAGTAATTAATGTAGCTTAGCTATTTAAGGGGGAATGAGCGCGCTGGACCATGGGTTTCCAAACTCAAGTGCCTCAGAGTTAATCCAATGTAGGAGAGAAAAACTATTTTCTCTGCCACATTTCTGCTGCATGGATTAGTTTTACAAATGGTTTCGTTATATAATAAATGTAGCTGACTTACAGGCCTCTAAAATCCCACTTTTTGAAAAATTATTAATTACAAAACATTTGTTAAGAACTAAATTCGTTAAAATTATTAAATAAAAATATAATTTAAAAAATTCTCACTAATATAAGAAGTGGTAATTTTAAAACCCTTTAAGTCAGCTACTTTTATTATACATTTAATATTTATTCAGCTACAATTTATTACTTATTTTTAAGATGAATTAATCTTTTAGTCCCATTGGTTAAGAATTAACGATATTCTGCTGCATTAATAGCGAATACAAAATAAAAATAGTTATTATTTTAATGATAATTAGTGACATACAGAGAAAATGACTTAGACTATTTAACCCATGATATGTAGAAGTTTGATCGAATTTACTAAGTATAATGATATTTGTGGCTTTCAAATTTAAACCACTGGGAATTAAGGGTTATATTTTCATGCAGTTTATTTTTGAAAATGTATCGATGCAATTCGATTATGCACCAGGGACATTTAAGCCGATCTTTCTTTAAAATTTCAACTCTTACATTAACTGATTATATTAATGAGAACACACGGGTACCTAGAGACAATAGTCCTAACTTACGTCGCTAAAGTTTTCTATTTCATAATACCCTCCTTGATAACCAAGTAAAATTTAACATTGCCATTCGTCATGTAGATATTTATAAATAGTGTTTTCGGCGAAGTCATATCTTGCTTAAGACGAACTAATCTTCTACAGGTTTCGAATTAACGATGTTTGAATGGATTAATTACTGTTACAAAATGAAATTTTTTGTTATTTTGCTGATAATTATGAGAAAATGACTTAGACTATTTAACCGAGGATGTAGAGACGTATGGATCAAATTTACTTAAGCATAAAGAGGTTTGCGGCATTCAGATTTAAACCACTGGGAATCGCCGGTTGTATTTCAATGCAGTTTGTTTTGAAAATTTATCGAGGCAAATCCGATGAGGCACAAGGGAAATTTGAGTAAATCTTTCATTACAAATGTAATCTTTTCCATAAACTTATTAGTATTAATGATATTTCTAACACACGGTTACCTAAAGACAATGGTTTTAAATTGGGTCAGGTTTCAACCTAGGCAAAGTTTTCTGCTTTATATAATCATCTTATCCAAGCAAAATTCAACAATTCGATTCCTATTTTTGCATTTTAATAACAAGTAATATTATAATCCTTATTAATTGGCCATGTTCCTTTAATTACATCATGTCTAATTATTTTAAAGCTTATGTGTATTCGTATAAACCTATTCCCATTTGTCTGAAGGATACATAGTATGTATCATCCCTTATCGTTCTAGCAGTTTCAACTACGCACATAGACAAATAAAAAAAATATAAACATTTAGACTAAACAAAATTTGAAAATTATGAGAATTGAATAGTTTTGTAAGTCCGCAATAACTTATTTAATGAACTGAAAATTATGAATAAAATCTAAAGAAGATATTATTGTGGCAAGGCCCTAAGGCTCTAAACTATTGATGAACTCAGTAGATACTTTCCTAAGTTAATTTTTTGTTAACTTTTGCCTAAGTAGGCTCATAAGCTCATTTACTGCATAATTGTATTTTAAAACATAATAATTTTAATTAATGAATTGAAAATGTCAACTAAAATTTCATGCAATTTGTCTCTAAACTATTAAGGAACCCAGTTGAGACTTCTATAAGTTTAATTAGGGTTAACTTTTACCTAAGGAGACGTGTAAACCCATTTACTGCATAGTTGAAGAATTTAGAGGAAGAAAGTGCCAAGTGAAATTTTTGAAAAAAAAAGTGAATATTTTTTTTGTGTTAATGAACATGGTATTACATCCTTTAAAGGAAGCATTTTTCCCCTTCTTCATAAACTTTAAGTACGTTTTTTAAGCGTTTGAAAGTATCTTTTTTGAAGCATGCAAACTAAAAGTCATGACAAAAGCTATTTTTCTCGTTTTCACCTTTATGTCACTTAACACGTTCTTCCACTAAGCTCTTCAATTGTATTTAACCCGGTAATGCATGGATTTTTTTTTTCATCCCCAAAAAATATATTTGTATCTTTAATACTCATACATTATGGAAAAAAATACTGAAAAAAATTAACTGCATTAGAATTTAAATTCAAGTTTTAAAAAATTTGCCATGTGGCAAAAACCAACTACAAAATTCAAATTTTGATAAGAATGACTAGAAAACTACTAAATATATTTTAAAATAACCCTCGTGAACTATAATTATCTTTTCAAAAAAATTTATATGCATTTAGTACTAATATTATTATACTTTGAATACAGCCAAAGACGTCATTTCACAACAGTTAATAACTTCACTCTTTAATTTTAAATACACTTTACTACTGTCATCTATGAGGGTTATTAGTAACTAAAACTTCAAAATGTAATAGATGAAAAAACACAGATTTTTCGAGAGGGATCTCTACTTTAATCGAATAAAATGGATTATGTTACTTGTTACCATATGGCAACAGTATGCATTAGAGAGTTAAATTCGTGAATTGAAAATTTATGCAAATATTAGCTTGGCTCTACACTGTAAAAAATCTGGCTTGAATTTACTAACGATTACTTAGTAACTTTACAGATTTTCACCATTTACTAGAAAATCATCTGTAACCTAAAGAAACTACTGTAGTAATACTAAGCAATACTAAGTAAATTGATGTAACGCTTACAGCGCCCCCTGGCTATCTTTTCTAGAGATTATGACGAATCGATATCGCAACAATAAAAAACCTAAAAACGTGGGGTTTTTTTATTTTAGTATACAAAAATTACGTTAAATTATTTCGAAAACTTCACATCCCCCCCCCCCCCAAAAAAATGAATCTTAAAATTTCTTAATCAATAACATAAAACCCCTTTAACGATCAAGATTTTAATCTCTTTATTTACACGCAATCAAAATGCAAGTCCCCGATAGCAGCGAGGACTAACGCGCAGTTCTACGTTGCGAGACATGCGGATACCGAGGATCTTGGGTTCGGTCCTTACTCCTTCTCTGAAAATTCGATATAAAACCTGACTAACAGAAAAAATAGTGGTGCCCTCTGGTTTTAAACTTTTGTAACCAGTTTACTACCAGTCTCTTTGTAAACATACAAGAAAATCCCTTGCAAATCTACTACAGTTTTCTTAGCATAAGTTACTAAGCTTTAATTAGTAATATATACACATATTTCTTGTGTAACATTACTATAAAAACTTATGGAAGCTGAGTTTCCTAGAAAATTCTTAGTAACCTTACAGATATTTTTTTAGAGTGTAGCCTATAAGTGTGAGCCCAGTTGATAATTTTTTCCCAATTTTAACTTTTCCCGTTTCTCTTCCAGGATCTGGCCTCTGAGGAGGAGGAGCAACGCAACTGGAGAGGCATCTGCATCGCCCTGCTCGTCATCGCCACCGTCTGTTCCCTCATCATCACTGCTGTCGTCTTACTCTCGCCCGGTCAGTAACATTTCGAATTATCAGCAAGTTTTCTTTCTTTTAAGCCTTCACTTACCACTTTACAATCCTGTTGTGAATATTGAGCGAAATCAGCGTGATTACACTCAACAAACAAGCGATTTTAACTCGGTCTGAGTTAATTTTCACTCCTTCCAGTGTTGAAAATGCACTTCCCCTATAGGAGTGGATTTCCTTCTCTTTTGTTTTGTTAAACCTCCGACAGGATCACTCCAAACGAGTGACTTTAACTAAGTCTGAGTTAATTTTCACTCCTTTCTAGTGTCGAAAATGCACTTCTCCAACTGGAGTGGATTTCACTCTTTTGTTTGAAGAGTGTACTCCTTATGCTATGTCCACACTGCGACAATGAAAATGACAAGACATTGCGCTCATGGAAATGCCTATACGAATTGGCCAGGCATGCGCGCACCTACCTCGAATGGACCAAATTGCATATACATTTCCATGCGCTCGCAATTTCTTGTCATTTTTATTGTCGCAGTGTAGACATAGCATTAGCAAAATAAGTCGCAGATGCTGACCAACTTAGCACCACCATCATTCTTGCAGACGCAAATGCAGTGGAATTTAAAAGGAAGGCAAGTTGTCTCATTCTTATCGTGCACTCGCTTTAACTATAGCCTTTATGGAAATATATTTAATTTAAACACAAAATCATATTTTCCCGAATAATGAATAATTGACAGCATAAATTTAACATTCACACTCATAATAACTTCATAGATGATGCACTACATCATTCATTTTTCGCAAAATAATTTTTTTAACAGCTGTTCTTTTAACATTTAAATAATGTCTTCCTCAATGGTTCAAAACACTACAACTCCAATTTAAATGGTATTACATCATGCTCTTACGGAAACTGTCTGCTTCGAAAATCCTTTTAAAATTTATCTTCCAGCAAACTGCCGTTCGACTAAAACATGTTTCGCATGTGTTTGATTGTTTTTAGTTTAAATTTACATGCATTTGATTGTTGCTGGTTTTTCTAACTTAAGCCTTAGAGAAAGTCATCATTTTTAGCAAACGATTCACGGTTGAAGAAAACAACATTTAAACGAATTGCTTCCATTTGCTAAATGGAATGATTCAACAAATGCGCACCTTTTAAATCTTGATTTTCTGGGACTTTTGTTTTCCTTAAGAAAGGAATTATCGATCTGGGATTTGAACATTTGTTTGAGTTTTTCATAAAAATGTTTTTAATTATACAAAGTGCTTTGTGGGAAATTCGGATGGATTCTAAATTTATTTTATTGATTGTTTGATAAAATATCATTCGTTCTATTAACAAAACAAAGGTATGCAAAATGAAAATAACTACATTTTTACTGCTTTTTATTAAATATTAAAGAAAATTTTGATAATAAGTCAAAAAGTTTTTTGACAAAAATTATTACCTGTATAATATTTGGTGGATTTTTAGTGTTTTCTTGACCCATCGCTCCGTTAGTACATCATTCTACTGTTGAAATTTAAACAAAATCTCAATGCTCCAGTAAAGCGCAACATCTTTGTAACATTGTACGTGTACGTAGCATTTAACAATAATTTAAAGCGCAGCTTAAATTTGCACTACCTATCTTCAAAGTTAAAAGCCGTACAATTGGGGAGAAGAAACCTTTACCATTAAAATTACTCATCGATTTTGCAAAATCTAGTTTTCCATTTAAACACATTGCAGTTCGATAGAACAAGACCTAGAATGAATATTTATCATAAATCTTCACTAATCATCAGCTATCTTGATCAAAACAAAGACACCAGATGGAATGCCTGCGCATCTGCAAACCTAAAAAGTAACCAACATCACTCCCTATGTCACGTGGATTTGGGTTTGTTTGTTTTCCTCACCAGAGACATTTTGCACAATTCTAATTAATACTTTCTAGTTTTCCAATGATGTAACATTTCTTTTAATTATTATCAAACATATACAATGTGTGTGTCAAGTAACTAAAATAGCTTTACAATAAAAACTTTATTTTATTTCGGTTTTCCCGCCAATGGCAGAGATATATAGCCAAATACCGGCCTTTTCTAGTAAATACAGTGATTTATATTAAGGGCTAATATGAGGCCGAATGACAGCGGGTCTCCAAACTCTAGAATTCAGTAGAAAAACATATTTTTGAGTAGCTACATTTCTCCGGCTGTATTGAGTATTTTTACAAACTTTTTTTCTATTTTTTATGATATATGCATCTGACTTACTGGGGTCTATAATCCTACTTTATGAAATTGCTTCGAATATTTGTTGTAAAAAAACATTTAAACAAAAAACGAACACAAATACTCAATACAGCCAGAGAGATGTTGCTTGGAAAAACTTGTTTTTCCATTGGATTAACACATATGCACTTTTGTTTGGATACCCCCCCCCCCCCTCTCATAAGTCCCCACTCACACTAGTCTTTTAATAACATAAGTCACTCTACTTAATGTACGTCGTTGGCTGCAATGTGCTATTCACCAATCGTCGCTTATGAATTAATTCATATCACGGTTGCTTTGATTGGAATCTAGGAATTCTCTTTTTGTTCGGGGACCGCAGTAAGGGAATGAAATATCCTATTTGATGTGAAAATAAAAGTACTCTAAACTATACTTTCAAGTTTTTCAATGTGACAGTAACTAGTTTTTAAATTATTTATTGAACATATACAATGCTTTAAAGAACAGGTATAGCTTTACAAAAACGAAAACAAAGTTGGTTTTACGCCAATGACAGCGATAAATCGCCAAATGCCAGGGTTTTTTTCGTTCATTCAGCGATTTGCCTTAAGTCTCAACTCCCAACTGGCCTTTTAATAACATAAGTCAATCTACTTAATGTACGTCGTTGGCTGCAACGTGCCATTCACCAATGGTCGCTTATGAATTAATTCATATCATGGTTGCTTTAAGAGGAATCCAGGAATTAGCTTTTTGTATGGAGATCGCAGTGAGTGAACGGAATATCTTATTTGATGTAATAAAAAATAAAAGTGATATTGAACATAGACTAGGGTTATGGAGGTTTATGTTTGAGGCAAAAGTAATATAGTCCTTACGTAGTTAAGACTGGAGTAACGATTGATTGTTTTGAAGGCAAATGGCACAACTCTAAACAATGCTTTCAAGTTTTCCAATGTGTCCGTAGCTAGTTTTTTAAGTATTTATTGAATATATTCAATGCGTAAAAGAACAAATATAGCTTTACAAAAACAAAAAAAATTGGTTTTATGCCAATGACAGCGATAAATCACCAAATACCGGCTTTTTCTCGTTCATTTGGTGATTAACCTTAAGTCCCAACTCCAACTAACCTTTTAATAATACAAGTCAGTCTACTCAATATACGTCGTTGGCTGCAATGTGGTTATTCACCAATCGTCGCTTATGAATTAATTCATATCACGGTTGCTTTAAGAGGAATCTAGGAATTAGCTTTTTGTATGGGGATCGCGAGTGAGCGGAATATCCTATTTGATGTGGAAATAAAAGTGGTATTGACCAAACTGGGTTTATGAAGAGCTTACGTGGGGGGGGGGGGGAATAGTATTGACTTTAGTTAAGACTGGGTAAGGAAGGGATTGTTTGGAGGCAAGGGTGGGTTTCGGCCATTGTTCAATAGATTCCTAAAGGCGCGTCCATAAATTACGTGTTGCTTTTAGGGGTAGGGGCGTCACCTTAACCTTTTCAGTCCCAGTAATGTCATTTGGCATCATCATGTTTCTGATCATATTTTTTTTAAAAATAATAGGGCTGACATCTATTGGGAATAATAAAAAATATTTTCTAATGGAAAAATTTTTTGAAGATTCGAATGATGTGCTTTTTGATATCAGAAATAGCTACGGACGATCAAAAGAATTTCTATAATGATGATGCCATTAATGATTGTCATTGGGACTGAAAAGGGTTAAACATCGCGAAATCTTACTGGGGTCGAAAATTCGTCAAACCCGCTTCACCGGATTAGATGTCCCCTTATAAACATTTTGGACATAAACATAAAAATTGGAACATAAACACCTTTTAAACAACCTCCAAACAAAAATTTTTGTCATTGTTCCAAATGTTCTCATATTCGAAAAAAAAATGCCGATTGATGATTTGTAAATAAAATTATTTGATCTGGAAATAAAATTGGTATTGACCATAGGGTTTATAGAGGGTTACGTGCGAGGCAAAAGTAGTACAGCAACTCCTCGTTATATCTCGCTTTATGGGAGACAAGCAAAAAACCGCTATATAACCGAATGCGCGATATAACTAGCGACTTGATAAATATTATACTTTTGATGAATTTATGCTCAAAACAAAGTTTCTGAACTAAAGCACAGTAAGTATTTAAAAGATAAACCCTAAATCATATTAAATATTATAACTACTCTTAAAAATGCAACTTTTATACTCATTTTCTAGTAAAAAATTCGTCTAAAGTAAGCTGCTTTGATTTTTCTTGTAAAAACTGTTTCCCGGCAATTATCAACTAAAGAAAGTTTATTAACTTCATCACTCCAATATTAGATGAATTTAGCCAATAATATTATAATCGATTTTAAGGAAAGTACATATTGAAAGAAAAAAGCGGGGGGGGGGGAGGGAATTTGGGAGATACGATACAAGGCGCGTTATATCCGAAAGCGCGATACAGCGAGGCGCGATATAGCGAGGGGTTAATGTATTGGCCTTAGTTAAGACTGGGTAAGGCGAAGTGGTTATTTGAAAGGAAACTGAGTTTTAAGCCATAGTTTGGTGATGATGTAGTGTCCATGGATAAAGATTATATGGGACTAAAGGTCTCATAGACTGCTTCAGCGATCTGCCGACAGTAGTCCTCATAAAGGCAAATTGTTGATTTCTGTGATTTTGCCAGGATGGCTGGAAGAGAGAAAAGATGTTTTGGATCCAGTTACTAGTCGGGGCAGTTTCTGCAGCTGGATATTTCCTAGTTCCATCTTTTTGAATTTCCGTTCCTTTGAAGTAGCCTGTCCTTAATCTAGTTAGGGTGATTCAGACATTGTTTAAACACCATATGGATTTCAATGATGCTCAAATGCAGTTTAAACACCTTCAATTGATTTGAGCATTATTTCATTTAAATTGAAATAACATTTGGTTGGTTGCATAGAATTGAGTTAACATTTGGTGCATTTTGCTTGGAAAACAAATAAAACGAATGATTATTTTTCGTGATTATTTTTTATTGAATTGTATTATTTATTTGATTAAATAGATGAAATTTAAGTTTTAAAATAGTCCAATGATAAAATAAAAATTTCGCATTAAGAAAAATCGATTATAAAATAAATAAGTCTTTATGTACATCACGGAAAAAATTATGTATAAAAACAGATACGGATGCTTCGAAGTCTAGAAATATAGAAATACATAAAAGTTATTCCCAAAAGTATTTTTTCCAAAAAGTGAAAAATAAATCAAAACCACTAAGTAAAATAAAACTACTGAATCACGCCAACAAAAAAATACCCTATATCTGTCTTAATTTCCACACATGATGAAAATATACTACGAATACTCCATTTCATATTCTGCTCCAAAACAAATATATTTCCTATTAATGGTAAAAAACAAACATCAAATATATCTATCTCGTCAATACTCCGTACCAGGACTCTAGATATGTATGTATAGATATCTGTGTCTCGACCCTGCAGGTAAGAGTAAGTCGAAGATGGTCTTTGTCAAAAAACCTGTGCAAATATGATTGCTAAATGAAGCCGTTGGTTGTTTTAGAAATAGGCCCACTCAATAGGGCGGGCACGTTAAATATGCTCCGAAGTAAGTTGGCAATTTGAACAAGAAATGCATTTTGCAGTAGATTCCAGCACACGTTGGTATCGACGGAAACAAGTCTGCTGATATTGTGGCACAAGCGCATCAAATCAGTGGCCAAATCAAAATTTAACAGCAGAAGTGCTAAGATTGAACATCAAATCTGCGAATGAAACACCATTTGGGTAACTGCGATCTAACTATATTAAGGATAGGCCACTTCAAAGGGATGGAAATCCAAAAAGATGGAACTAGGAAATACTTCAGCTGCACCAACTGTCCCGACTCGGAACTAGATCCAAATATATTTTCTCTTGAACAGCCATCCTGGCGAAATTGCAGCAAATCACCAACTCGACCTACGAAGACCCACGACCTTTATGAGGGCCACTGTCTGCGGATCGCTGAAGCAGTCTATGAGACCTTTGGTCCCATATAATCTTTATCCATGAACCTCGTCATTTTCCTCATCATCATCAGTACGTCGGCCCTAAAAGTTGCGTTGGTGCCTATTCAAGTGTTAGCTCGTCACTACCCCAATACTCTTCGTGTAGCTCTGACATTAATTGGACCAAGCCACGCCTCATCGGTTTGGTGACTTTAAGGGGTCTGAAAATCATCGTTACTTTTCTTTTACTATTTCAGAATCAAATCAAAAATAGTTGTAAAAGAATACAGCAAGATGTTACAGTCATAAATATTACGGTTTAGCTAAAGAATCGTGGCCGGATTTGGCGTCTTTTCAAAAATATCGCCAGGTTGAATGACAACAAACACCATCGCGTGCCGAGACAGCCAATGAATAACCACAGTATGGAGAACGTGGCATGATTAGAAACTTTCCTATTGCTTATTTGGCCAAAGGTTACCATAATACCAATAAGTCGGGCTTCCCAGATATGGCGTAAAAATATCCGGTCACGATTCTTTAGTTTAACCAATATTACGGTTATAAAAAATGTAAAACGAGCATTCTAGGTGCTTTCCCTCCCGTGTAATGTTGTGCGCAATCGGGTGGCACTTAAAATGACTATCAAAACTATGACATTAAAAAGCCTTTCTATCGGAATAAATAATTGATATATTTTTTTAATATATGAATAATATACATTATATTTAGTTTTCATATCTAATATCAAACTCTTGCAAGAAATTTAGAAATACTTATGATTTATTAAGCAGTGGCAAAATTGGCGTTTCCCCATTGGTTAAAAGATTCTCTGACTTCTTTAGACGGCTTCATTTATATTCGTGCCAAGCTTCTGGCCCATTCTAGCCTCCGTATATTCTTGACTGATATCGACTGCCTGTACAAGAATCTCGTTCCATAATGTATTTTTGCTTTTTCTCCCTTTGTTTTCCTTGATGAAATTATGGAAGCTTCTATTTCCCAGATTTATTATTTATCATAGTCGGGCAACGTATTATGACGCGGAAGAAAAATCTGTAGGTGTACATTTCAAAGTTTTTTGTTTAAAGGAAAGGAAAATGTTCTGGTGGTAATAATTGAATAGAAAGAAACAGGAAAATGGTTTTAATCCTTTCGATTTTCCCAAAAGAGTATTTTTTATTCGAAAAATCTAAAATTTATGAAACAGAACTCTTAGTGAATAGTAAAAAAAACTCATCGATAAGGAAATAGTAAAAATAAATCGTAATTTTCAACTAAAATTTAAGGTGACACAAAATTGGAATCTTAACTTTTGAATAAATTTTAACGATATTTTTTTCTGAACTTTATTTGTTAAAAATAACTAAAATTCAGTTTTATCATTTAAAATGACTGCAAACATTAATTTAGAGGTTCAACAATTTATTTTAAAAAATTGTCTCAGAATAAATTTTATTTTACAGCGTTTTTAATATTTTCGTTTAACTATATCAAACATTATTTAATTCTTCAAAGGACATGATTGTTCCACCTAAAGATACAAAAAGAAAATATGACTTTATAGAAAAATGTGTGGGGGGGGATTAAAATTTATTTGAGATGAGTGCAAGTTTAACTTATTGAGCAAAAAAGTTGATGAATGCAAATAGAATCATTAAAATTGAAAGGGTTAAACATTCTCTGCAAGTTAAGAAGGCTCAGTACCTCAAAATCTCTTAATATTTCAATTTTGCTGTCTTAAAATGCTATTTAAACGATTTTGTGTAATTTCTCAAAGTTTCAAAACAATTCGAAAAATGTTTTTCTCATAAAAGAACCATTATTATTTAATCGAATGTTTCCACTAACTTTTAATTCTTCAAATCGATTTTACAGTTTTCCCAGGGGGCGATTAAATTTTTCAAGCAAAATATATAAAACTAATATCGAATAATTTTAATTTAATTTCAAGCATATTTTAATAAAACATTTATGTTAACGTTTTATTCGTAAATCAAAACTAACTTAAAAATTTTTATTTCACTTACTCGCATGTTAGAATTTCATCTACAAATCTTACATTTTTCAAGAAAATTCAAGCTAGATTTCAAATACAAGTTGCAGAAATTTATTTGTGTATTATTACTATACTAACTTAAACAGACGACATTCTAGTTTTAGAGAATATTTATTTGGCCTCTATCATTCTGAAACAAACTACTTCATTTGTATTTTAAACTTGCGAAATTAAAACTATTTAATTTTATTTACACGCATGCTATAATTAAGTTACATGCATGTTATAATTAAGACACTTACAAACCTTTCCGTGTTTAATCAACTTAACAAACTTTAAATGTGTCGAATTTATGTTTAGAACACACTTAAATGGAACATTTTAAAATCCAAGTAAATAAAAGCATTTAATTTAATTTTCACTCGTGTTATAATTACACATACAAACCTTACCTTGTTCAAGGAAAACAAACTTCAAATAATTCGAATATAAGTTTCGAGCACTCTCTAATGGAACATTTATCTCTCTCTTAAGGGAGAAGAGACGTTGATTAGGGATTAGAAGTCGTAAAATGCTATTATCTCTCTCCCAGAGGAGAAGGACAAATGACAGCTAAACTCCGCGGGAAGCTTAGGTTACAATCTCACTAAACTTTCCAAATGTTTGCCACACACTCTTAGTTTGTTATTTAAACGTATAAAGTACTTCAATCTCTTTATTATTTTCGAATAAAATACTATTGTCAGACAATTTGAACTAGGTGGAATTGTTCGTATTTAAGAAGACAATGCCTGACGTAACTGTGACGTCAATGTGGGCGTAACCATTGCAGATGTCCTTCTATTAGATAAAAAAAATAGAAAAAATTACTTATATCAAATAATATAATAATTATAAATGAGGGTTCTTATTTACTCTTTTCACAGTTTGAGCCAATCTATATTTTCTTGGTTTCTAGGTAGATGAAAAACAGTCCTGGAGAGTAAGATAAAAAAAATATTTTTAACGCTATGAATTAAAAAATTGGAATTTTACTTAAGTAACTTGCAGAAATTTAAATCTTTGCTTTTACGTCAGTATGTAAGATTTAAAATTCAGAAAATACTATTGAGCCACGACTAATTGGAATTGGTATAACTGAACTTTCAAAAAAAGCCTTTTCTCCATAAACTTATTTTTATTGAACTTAAAAGTATTTCCCTTAAATTTTTTAATGTCATTATAAAAACCAAAAAAGCCTCTAGAATAATATTTCGTGCTCTATACCTGAAAAAATATTTTTTTAGATAATTCTACAACATATAAAGTGCTTAAGTTTTCCAGTCAGTTTTTTCAGCAGTTTTGAGAGCGAGGTATGTTTAAAGATGATTTACTGTTTACCTTTTGATTGAAACTCAAAAGACTTCCAAAATATCAGACACATTTTAAAAAAAAAACATCAAACTATCTAAACTTAACTGTAGTTACAAAAAATTACGACTAATACTCTAAATAACTCAAACATTTACTTTACGACGAAGGTCAAACATTTACTTTAAAGGCTAAGTAAATATTTTCTAAACTATTTCAACAGTATCGCAAACGATGTATGTTTAAAGATGATATACTGCTGATTAACTATTAATTAAAACTCAAATTAATTCAAACTAGAATTCATAGTTTCATTTGCAATCTTTCAACTATAAAACTATGTTACTTTACCTCTTAAGACTCGAACAAAATCCTACACGTATCTATAATAATAAAAGAAAGAGTGTGTGTGTATGTCTGTGGATCGCAAAAGACTTACTTAGACTGCTCCAAAAAAATTGAAATTTTTAATATAGATTCCTTTTAATACCAACGTGTGCACCTAATGCTTAGTTTTTTTCATATTTGATTGTGATTTTTAATTAATATGATTAGTTTCAAAAAAGGTCATCCACGTGGGAATGCACCACCATAACATTGCTTGAAAATACATGGACCGGGCCGAAACGGGGGCTTGACGCCCTCCTCTATTAGTATTTGCTTTTTAAGTGCGCATGCGCCAACACGAATTAAGTTTGTTTTGATTTTGAGTGTATTTTTACAAGTAGACAGACCATAACAGGGTTTCAAAACACAACGACCGGGCCGTAACAGGGGCTTGACGCCATTCTCTGTTATTATTTGCTTTTTTCTTGCGCATGCTAATGTTATCCTATACAGCTCTCGAACCACGTGCTAATGTTTTCCTACTGCTTTAACCTGTCTAATTACTTTTTTTTTTACCAAAGCCATTTGGAATTGAAAGGTGGATATGACCGTGAATTTCCACCATTTTCACAAATAAGCATGCCTCTAAAAGGAAGCAATGTGAAGTTAACGGGTTCCCAGTAGGGCGGGACCATACTCTTATATTAGCTAGTCCTCTTATATAATCTACACATACTTTCCATACAAATAAAAGCTAAAAAGTATGTTTTGCAAAGAAATTTTTTTTAAAAATATTTTTAATATTTACTTAGGGACAAGCCTTAGACTCTAAAGATACACATTTTGTGCTATAAATGAACAAAAAAGACCGTATTGCTTACTTGTAGTTAACAGATTATTTTAACATTGATTTTAATGCAAAATGCTTTCAAAATTAACTGCTAAAAGAACTTTTTGAAAAGTTTGAAAAAAAAAATTTAAGAACTTTAATATCATCTTGACCCTGATTCAACTTCATTTTTTATAGAAATAAATGACCGTTACCTTTAATCAAAAGGCTGAAAACTTATATTTGGATCTTCTTCTATCGGTCTAGGTCAATTTCGGAACTAATTAACGTGTTATTTTTTTTGTGGGGAGGTATCAAAAAGTGTCCCCAAATTTAAACGCCAGGTCGGAAGAGGTTAAATATAGTTGCAAAAATTATACTAAAGCATTTTCTTTGCGATGGAAAAAAGCTTAGTAAATATTAATCTAAAAAGCTCGTAAATCTATTGAGGTAAATCCTCCCTTAGCTGGAATAGTATTTAAGCAAAAAGGACAAGCGGCATCTCAACTCTTCAGGAATTGAACAGAAACAGTAGTTCGGGGACTGAAACAATTAATTAGAGCTGCCTTAGATAGTCCCAAAACGGTTAGTTATTCTGTCTATTCTAGATTGGAACTATTAACCCTTGTCCAATAAACAGAAGCTAAAGTTTTTTTCTTAACTGGAAGTGCTTTTTGGCGGATAAAGCCCTTTGCAGGCTCGTCATATTCCAGTATATTAAAATTTAAATTTTTAAAACATTTTTTTTTTACTTTAGGGATAAGTAGTATTTTTTTTTATTTATAAGTTTAAAAAAATATAGTAAACTACTGAAACTATAAAAAAAATTTCAATAGTTTTATAATTTGTTACGAATAACAAAGGTCTGTAAGTTATGCAACTGTATTAAACAAAAGGCAATGAAGCATCGTCATAACTAAGTTGTAAGTAAGCCTGTTCAAATTTAATCGGGAACTGAAACACTTAAAAGGGAATGGGCGTGGTGGACCGGGGTTCTCCAAACTCAAGTGCCTCAATGCTATTCTACTGGGAAAAAAGTATTTTCTCTGCCATATTTCTCCGGCTGTATTGAATATTTTTACAAATGGTTTTTTTTTTAAGTAATAAATGTAGATAACTTATAAGTCTCTTTATTCATGTTTTTTTTAAATTGCTTTGAATACTTTTTGTAAAATTATTTATTCAGGATTTTAAAATTTCGAACTAATTTCAAAAAGTGGTATCGTCGGGACCCGTAAGTCAGCTACATTTATAACATAAAAAATCCCTTTGTAAAAGTGTTCAATACAGCCGGAGAAATGTGGAAGAGAAAACATTTTTTTTTCTCCATTAGACAAAACACTGATGCACTTTGCTTTGGAAACCCGCTATCCAGCACACTTATTCTCCCTTAATTGAACTTATTCAAATAAGTTTAATTTTTGTGCATATTTTATGTCGAAACTAATAATCGTTGACCGGCAACTAACAGAAGCTAATGTAATGTTTTCAGCAGAAGTTTATTGGTATAAATTAGTTTTTTTTTATAAAGGAAGGTTAATAAAGTGTTGATTAAATGTTGTCATAAAGCGAAAACTATTTGTTTTAATTTAGTAAGGTATAACTCTACATCCACACTCGTAAAGTAAGATGATTTTATTTAGCTAAAAGCCATAATCATCTTTAACTGATAAGCAGAAGAAAATGTGATCCCTTCGACAAAAGTTTAATGGTGTATATATATTCCTTTTCATTACTAAAATTTGAAATTAAAATTGCTATATAAAGATAGTAGAGCATGATAAGGAAATTGATAGACACATTCATAACTTCATAGGTAGAAAGTAAATTATAGAACTTTATTTAGCAAAAAGCATTGGAGCATCTTCAAAACTAAGTTTTGAAGTAGAGTATTCAATTTTTTCAGCTGCTGATGCAATTAATTGGACTTTCCTTAAGAGAGTCCCATGAGGTTCGCTATCTCTGCGCAATTCAAGCATGAACCATTTCTTCTTGCTCGAAAGAGTAATAATACTTAATAATTTTCAGAATATAGGTTATATATAAGGTTCGTTATCGTAGCAAAATTTGGCTCGTAACTATTCCTCTTTGGCAGGTAAACTGAAGCTATTGTAGCTCGTTATTTCAATGCCTACCTTCCATGAGTTTTCCACTGCCCTTTTTAAATTTTGCGCTATTGTTTTAGCACTCTCTTCGATTATTGCAACAGTGCAATTTATATTTGGTGCTCTAACGCGTATTGCAACAGTGCTATTTATATTTGTCGCTCTAACGAGTATTGCAACAGTGCAATTTATATTTGGTGCTCCAACGATTATTGCAACAGTGCAATTTATATGTGGTGCTCTAACGAATATTGCTCCATTACTTAAATTAATTATTTCTTAATTACTTTTTTTGATTGTTTCTCAACTATTCGTTGCTCCATTTGTCTGTCGCTCAACTGTTCTTCACCACACAAAATATTACAGCCACGAACGTTCCTGTTCAATTTGATATCACTCGCGGACAAATATATTTTAGTTTTCCTAATAATATACATAGTTATTCATTAATAAAAAAATGTTTTAGGTAACAATAAATGCAAGCTAAAGTATTTTCTTAAATTACTCTACGTCCCCCAAAATTTAAACAAATAAACTACGGTTGGTTTTAATTGGTAATTTTGGAACACAAAAAAAACTAAAAATGGGTTAAAACAATGAAACTAAAAGTTCACTAAACCTAACTTAATGTAGCATTGATACATTCAGTCCATGACACAAAATTTCAATCAACATTCACAATCGATAGCCTCGAATAAAATTATCTGAAATATCCAAGGCCTAAATATTCAATTTCCACTCTGTCAAGTCTTAAGAAAGGAGATTTAATGAAGAGTTCAGTAGTATAACTAAGATATAGAGTCCGATTTGCTTATTGGCGACACTTGATAATCGTAAATTCGGTTGAAAGAAGTCGCCAATGAACAGCCTAGACCATATATCTTACTTGAACTTTTGGGGAATATTAGTTTTGCAAACTACACTTTTCTAATTGAAAATCAATGTCTTAAGCTCTCAAGATTCAATACACTTCGTTACTGCGATAGAGTTGTAAGCATGTAAGTAGTTGGAAACATATAAATTATTGTAAGCATATATTTTTTTTTGCAAGTAAATTGTTCCTCGTAGATAGTTGTAACATGTAAGTTGAATGCATGTACATAAATGTACATAGTTTAACAAAATTTGCAGTTTTAAGGATATTTTTATAAAAATACCTTTTGAATACAAGTCTTCGATTGATGCCCCTGTTCCCACGGGACATGGATTTACCAAACAATGTTCAACGAAGACTCTACTTTCATTTAGCAATTATGTTGCCACTCAGGATTTGAAGCATTCGCTTTGATTGTAAACGACAATGGTGGGCCTGTTGCAGGTCTTTATTATATTTCAGGTCTTTATTATGCCAGGTTGTTATTAGTTGCAGGTCTTTATTATATCTATTATCTTTATTTTCTATCATTACAAAAAGGGCCTCTATAATAACAAAAGGGCCCCAATTCTAAAGAACGGATAGCTTTAACTTGGTCTCCTGACGGTACACTCTTAAAACGAACAAGCGATTTTAACTCAGCCTGATTAATTTTCAATCCTCCAGTCTGGAAAATGCACTTCCAATTTTGGAGTGGATCCTTTGTGCGTTAAACCTCCGACAGGATCACTCCAAACGAGTGATTTTAACTCAGTCTGAGTTAATATTAACTCCTTTCCAGTGTCGAAAATGCACTTCTCCTACTGGTGCGGATTTCACTCTTTTGTTTGAAAAGTCTAAAAGGCAGAGAGGCCGACCAAGGCTGACGTGGCGACGAAACATCTTGAAGGAGGGAGACCATCTTGTTTGGCCAAGCTGGGCAGTTGCCAGGGAGGCCGCACTGAACCGGGGAACTGGGTTCAAAAATTGTGGCCTCATGCTCCGATAAGACGTGACGAGTCTCAAGGCAAGGCAAAAAAAGAGTTTGGGAGGAGGGTCAAATGCAATATAAATTATGGTATAAACTACTAGCAGTGTGGTCCCGCCTTACTGGGAACCCGTTAACTTCGTATTGCTTAACTTTAGAGGCATGCTTACTTGTGAAAATACACTCAAAATCAAAACAAAATTAAATTCGTGTTGGCGCATGCACACTTAAAAAAGCAAACACTAATAGAGGATGAAGCAGCCTTAGGGCGAGCGCATATCTCAACCAAACTCAATCAATCAAACTAATAGAGGATGGCGCCAAGTCCCCGTTTCGGCCCGGTTCATGTATTTTCAAGCCCTGTTATGGTCCCGCAATTCCACGTGGATGACGTTTTTTAAAACTAATTATATTAATTAAAAATCACAATCAAATATGAAAAAACTAAGCCTCAGGTGCACACGTAGGTATTAAAAGGAACCTATATTAAAAATTTCGAATTTTTTAGAGCAGTCTAAGTAGGTTTTTTGCGATCCACAGACATACACACAGGCAGACTCTTTCTTTTATTATTATAGATTCTTTTCAAGCAATTATCATATACAACTTTTTAAAAGTGAAATCTACGACTAGCTAATTGTAGACTGTTCCAAGATCTGCTGCCATTTGAGCAAAAGCAATATTGACGAACATGAATAATGGCATTTAATGCCTCAATTAGCAAGATGTAGTGTTGTTTACCGATAATCGTCAAATTTAAAATAGAATGTGAAAGGTTGATGAATTTTTAACTTAAATACGAAGTTTTCAGATAATTACTTGAATAAAGTATGTACTAAAGCTGAGTGTAAAGTAATTGGCGAGTGTTATTAATCGATGTAGGTTTTGAAAGTATTGGCACTGAAACGTTAATTAATAATTGATTTGGACGCCTTAGAATTTGTTTAGTTGATTTAGATAATTCAAATATATTATAACGGTTTAAAAATAAATAAGCTTAACTTTATTCAGTTTTAAATATTTAAAATATTTTTTAAGTTTTTGCTATTAGGAAGGACATCACTTCTGTTTATATTTTTGACTTGAAGTGTACTTGAGACAGGAGCTAAATTTTGATCCAATGGACTTGTTTCACGTAGTGCAGAAGGTTTAGTTTAGTATGAATTATCGTCTCACTAGACTACGCGAGAGCTATTGGCGACGGGTGTCATATTTTAGAACCACATAGTTCGGGAAAAAAACAAAACCATAGAAATCGCAGCATAGAGAGCGTGACATCATAAGAAACATTCCCATTTACGTGTCTCAATCTTGCAAGAGTTTTTTCCTACAATTAAGCAAATATGGAATTATACCAAAGCTATTATTGACGATCATAGTTTAATGTATTTTTCTTAAAGAAAAATTTGTAAGTGATTCTTTTACCATCAATACTTAAAACTGCATGTCAGTACTGCGATTGAGCATCATTATTACGCTATAATAGGCATCACATTCTGTATACAAAGCGTATGTTTTTACATAAGTAAAAATAAATTATGTGTTTAAATGCGTTATCTTTTTTTTCTATTATTGTGGAAACTTGAATAATAATTTTTCAATAGCAATATTTTATTATTGATGAACAAAGACATGATTTATTTTTTATTATTTTTTAACAATTGTTCAATAATATTGTTGAATGCAACTTATTCTTATAAAACAATTGCGATTTTTTTTAACTTGGTAAAAAGTTTTTTTTTTTTTTAATTTTTCTAGATAAAAGACATTCTTTCTCAAAAAAGCCTTCAAATAAATTGCATAGCTCCAACCATTGTTCATCAGAAAAATTCTTTCTTTCGAAAAAAATTAAAAATCGTTTGCCCTATTTATATATCAAAACAAAAACCCCGAAACAAATTGAAAAATCTCTTCCCTTCAGTTCACGCTTCGTTTCGCACAAATCACAGATTTCCTTGACTCGCGGGACAATCTGGCAACAGCACATTTTCCCGCCTTTCCGAATATTCTTTGTCTTGCGTTCTTTGTTCTGGTTGCATTCGCAATGGCGGAACATGTACTTTAGTTGCGATGTATATCTACGAAACTTGGAGATATGTTTCCGTTTTCGTAGTTATAGTATGAGATATTTTCTGTGCGCCTTAAAGTGAGAGCACTTAAGAATTTAAAAAGGTTTTTTTTTCTTGGCTAAAATAAAAGATAAGGAAAAATGGGTGGTTCTAAAAAGATATTTTCATATAAAGATATTTGAAAGTCAATACAGCATATACAATTTTTTATATATTTTTAGGAAATACTTTATTTTTCACATCGGCATAATATTTTATAGAATATTACCTACTACTCATCTAGTCAATAAAGTTAATAGAATTCCTTTGGTTTTTTTTCTTAGAATTGAAGAACTGAGTATAAGAACGTGCTAAGTGACATGTTTGGAAAAATTGAGATATTTTTATCAATGGAACACATTACTTATTTCTTTAACGTTAACAAGTTCCCCCTTTTTCATAAACTTCAAATTTATTTTAATTTTTTACTGTTTGTAAGTACCGTTTTATGAATCAAATTTAAAACTTGAAAGCTAAATTTTTCGTTTTCACCTTTTTGTCACTTAGCACGTTCTTCCACTAGGCTCTTTAAATCTGTTATATATATAGTTTTGAAGTAAAAGTATTTGGTTTTAGATTTTAATGCAATATTTATAGCAGAAAAAAATTTAGATCAATTTAAATTATTTCGATTAATGTATAAAGGAGACAGGATTGAGTTTTCTGTGTATAGGGGAAGGTGGGTTACCTTGGACCTATTTTCACTTTTCACTTTTTATTTTCTTAATTACTTGCAAAAAGTGAATAAAAATATTTTTACTGAATACTTTATGTTGTTATATACAACATATATTTATTTCAACAGGTTATTTAAATGATTTCAACTATTAAAAAAATAAATACAGAAAATTGTAATTAGGACCAAGGTACACCACCGGCGGTGTACCTTGGTCCAACCGGTAGTGTACCTTGGACCAATTATTAACTGGTAGAGAGACTCGATTTACAGTCCTAAAACCAATATTTATTAGCCACATAAAATTCAAATATACATTTTACAACCTACTCTTATTTCTAGCCAAGAATGTAGTAATTGGTTATGTTAGGTTAATTAGCTCAGTAAGGGGTTTTATTGCCTTAGTTTTTTTAGTGCCCTTTTGGCTTTTTCAGCTGCAATGCAATATTTCTCGGGTGTATTCGTTAAAATGCAGCATAAAATTAAACTGTTATTTCATGCCATAGAAAAACATTTGGCTGTCTTTCTGTCTTAAATTTGAAAAAAACAACTCAAATATTTCCCCCTATGTTTATTCAACTAGGCCTAAACGTAAAAAGGATGTTCTGCTTAGATATTTATTATAAAAAATATCTTTTTTTAGATGAGCATGCAATAATTATTTTCTATATTATATCAATATGGTTAAAATTTTATAGGCTTCCATAAATCTAAATAATTAACTACAAAAAAAATTCTTTATCACATCATATCAAAATTTCTTACAAATTTCCATTTTTCTAAATTTTACAAATCAGGGTTGCATATTAATAGCTTAAAATACTTAATTTTTCAAAGGAAAGAATTTACTTGAATTTTAAAAAGGGTTTTCAACAATCTGAAGCACATAAGACCTATAGTATAGTGTACCTTGGACCAGTCCAAGGTACACCACTTGTATTAGGTTCGAGGTACACCACTTGGATATTAAAAACAAAATAGTTAATCACCAAGTTAAGGTTAGACTTAACTTAATTTCAAGCACACTGTTTTATAGCTAAAACTTTGCTTTATATTGCATAACCATCGTTTCTGAATAAACACTACATGTTTGAGTAAAAAATTACACTATAGAATCTGACAAAAATTTACTTTTGAACTGTGAATTTAGTTTCTCGAAACCTCTTTAATAAATTGACCTTTTAAACAAACAGATAGAACTTCACTGAGATCCCTGGTAGCAAATACTTTAACTGCATGCGGTGTTGTTTCAATATCTAAGCTAATCGAGCTAGAATCAGCATAGGTTCGAGGTACACATAGGTCCAAGGTACACCACTTACCCCTACTCTTCTTGGTTAATTTAGCTTACAATAAAAAGTACATTAAAATAAATATTGCATGTGTAAAAAAGTTTTTTAAAAAAAATTCCCTTATGTATTTTCGGCAGGCTGAAAATGTATTCCGTATACGAGGCACGTTTTCCAACTCAATATGTTTGCTTTTTACCACCTGCTTCCAAAAACCTATTTGCTTATTTGAAAAGTAGCAATGCCAGTTATAGATATAAGTGTGACAAAAGAATAGACAGCATGTTTCCCTCAAAATAATAAAAAGTAAAATATATGCGATTAAAATGGAAAAAAACATCAAAAACATGCCACGGTCTCCTCTACTACAAATGTATAAGCACATTTTATTGTTCCACTAAAATTCATTTTTTATTTATTTCAGAATTTTAAAAGCGTTTTATCAACATCTTTTCTCTTTAAAACCACATTTTCTAAAAATCTGATACTTGTGTGTTTGCAAAACACTAGATTTCTATGATAGAAAGAAACGATCTCTACTTATATCGCATAAATAGAAGCACGAGAAAGTAAATGGAGAAACCTAGATAGCATACGTCACTTTAATTCTTTTTGATCGAGTATGGTGATCCATCAATAGAAGTTTGCCATTAAATAAGATATAGAAATATTGAATTATTATTAAAACCGCAAGTTGAAGGTTTAAAGTTATTTTTTACAAGGCAAGGAAATCGTTATAGCAACAAAGTAAAATAATTGAAGAAAATGTCTTGTGTCTTCAATAGTTATTTAAAAAATATATATTATTAGACTCGTGTTGACATCTAGAGAATATTTTTGACATCAGTAAGACAAATTTATGTAAAATAAAAGTACAGATTTCATTGAGTAATTATCTATATTATTGATGTTATTGTTAACCTCTTATGAAGATTTAACATAAAAAAAATTCTTATTGAAAAAACTTCTTATAAAAAATCGCATAAGCGGGTTTACGATTTTAAAGTGATTTCATTGACAAAAACGTGTTGAAATTTATTAAAGTTGAAACGTATTTTCAATCGAATTAAGTTTTGATAAGAGTTTTAAGCGAACTTCGTTGGATTAATATCACCAATAAACTTTACTAAAAGTAAACATTTCTTTGTATTTATAACAAAAAGGAAGTATCGTTCTTTTTAATGCAGTGAAATTATGCTAAAATAACTCACTAATATTCTATTTTAATCAAAAATACGTCCAAATCGTACCAAAAAGTGTCAAAATCGCTTATAAAAAAAACTCGAAGTCCAAACACGATAGGTCCATTTTTCTTCATCATTCAACTTTCCGTTAAAAAAAACCTTCATTTAATATGCCACAATAACTTCTAATTCATTCCCTCTAACTAAATAAATATCATTTCAGCAGCTTTCTTTGCCTATGAAAACTATATCAGGCCTTTACGGGAAAATCTGAGGTATTTTTACGTCATCTCTTCTTCAATACTTTTTGATGGAAAAGGGTGATCCGTCATTATGGGGTTGACGTTGTGATATTCGCAAAAGCTGGAGATTATTTCACTTATTTCCTGTCACTTAATGGTGACAGTGATGGGGTTAATAAAATTGATATTTTCTTTGTGGATAGCCATAGTATATGGTTCTACTCGTTTAGTTGAAAAGTTTTTGAATTATTTTTTTTTAATTCATAAAAACTATTTACATATTTATTAACTCTAATTATGAATCAATTTTTTTGGAATCAACCTTTGAGGAATTTCCAAATATGAGGAAAATTTTTTGGAATTTCCTTTGGAGGAATTAACATCCATTTGAGGAATTAACCCTTTAATGTAAAAATACTCATAGTTTTGATCTTCAAAACGATCTAAGGAATTTAATTACTTTTTATTGTCTTAAACAGTACTCTCTTAAAACAAAAGAGTGAAATCCACTCCAGTTGTAGAAGTGCATGTTCGACACTGGAAAGGAATGAATATTAACTCAGACTGAGTTAAAATCACTCGTTCGGAGTGATCCTGTTGGAGGTTTAACACACAAAGGATCCACTCCAAAAGGAGAAGGGCATTTTCCAGACTGGAGGAGTGAAAATTAATCAGACTGAGTTTAAATCGCTCGTTTAAGAGTGTATGCTATAATAGTTTTATACACAATACATTGTGTAGTTATTTTAGTTGTTAAAACTCGTGTATTTGTTTAATAAGACAAGCTCTGACAAGGCATTTAAAAACAATTACTCAAAACTCAAATTTGCGATGGTTAAAATGTTATTACCTTTAAATATATTGAATTATCGGGAAAGTCATGTATTGTTACACACCCCCTAGTTTCATTGTTAGTATGTGTAATTAATAATAAAATAGAACATAATAAAAGGAAAAGGAAATCTGGTCATATAAAGCCTTTTAATCACCAACATAAAACGCAACTTTATTAACCATAGGCATTTAATAATTGCAGGGGCTATATAACGCGGAAATAGGTTAAGGCAAGAAAATAGAATCGAGTTGTTTGATATTGTGGATTAAATAATATGCGAATTGTGCATCGAATAGTTTATATATAATAAATTTTTAAGGGGGTATGGGACACTCTCTTATAACTTTTTTTTAATATTGCAGATATCATTATAATTTTTTCCATAAATGTATACTAAATATAAAAACACTTTTAGATAGTCAAAGGTTTTAAAAAATTATTAATTTTGTTTTAAAAGACTATAATGTGTCAAAAAAAGAAGTTTCTTATTTTTGTAAAGGCAAAAAAATATTTATTGACAAACAAAAATTTAGCATTTTTATAAACAGTTAAATGTACTTAACAAACTGTCTTTACCGATTTTTGTTACTTGTCAAAGTTTTTCCTTAAAAATTATTGATATTTTTTTAATAATTACACAGGTTCACTATTTTTTTTTAAATTAATAAAAAAAGTTATTTGCAACTAATCCCTAAAGACAAATTAAAGATATATGTTCGGAAAATATGTGTGGAAAACACTCTATGGGCAGTAGATTTTGAGTTATGTCAATTTAAAGTCAAAAAATCATCGAAAACACGATCAAGGAGAAAAACAGCTTTGAAGTTTATAAACGTGGTTGGCCAATACAGACGTCATGACACAAGAAACTACATATCTCCCGTTCTACTGCAGATATAAATTAAATTTTTGTTTTAAATTAATAAAAAATATTTGTGTTATTTTTTAATATAATATTTCTTCGGGTTTTTCTTTTTTTTTTGTTGAAGATTTTGTGTAATATATCCCTTTAAATGAATGTTTAATCATTGCTAAATGGTTGCATTTTAATTCTTTTGTTTCAGGTCCCGAGGAGCCACGCGTTAAAAATCCAAGATTTTCACTGGATGAAGTGATAGCTGGAGAATATGAGCCAAGACTATTTAATGGTTCATGGATATCCGGTAAGTACCGCTTTTTTATTCAAAATTTAGAACCATATAATAAGAATGCATGATTTCTTTATTTTTACTCCCTAAAATATATTTAGTGCTTGGTCATACAATACAGGGAAATATTTTTAAGGGTCTATTTTTGCTTGAACGCAAATATTTAAATTTTTTTAAAAAATAAGAAACACCATAGACTTAATATCGTTGATGATGCATTAAATTTGGATTAATTGTCTGCCTTTAAATATCTACAACATAAAATCCTTTTTATTCAAATAGTTAGCTAAATTATTCCTTATAAAACAGGAATATACCTATATACAAGAATGAACCTATAGAAGACAAATTGCTAAAGTTGCCAAACATCAACAATGTATTAAAGTTATTAAGGGAAATAAAGTGTATGCACTCTCAGAAATAACACTTTCATTTTTGACGATTCATGAATCCTCAACCCTCATTTCGTTAATTTTGAGGATTGTTTCGTCAAACTATCACGTGACCTTTGAGTAAGCGCGAATCCTCATTTTTACGATCGTGATTTGACGATTCTGTATCTTGATTTTGAGGAAACTGAATCTCATTGTTGTACTCACATGGTCAAAAATGACGAAATATTTCTTTAGATTAGACGACATTCAAATCCTCATAAAAATGACGATTCAAATTTCCTCACTTTGAGGAAATGAAAACTCGGAGCATTTGCCAGTAAACGAATCGTCAAAATTAAGGAAAATTTCGTCGTTTCTGAGCATTCATTTTTAAGAGTGTGTTACCAAGGAGCAACGGTATGCACTACGTGATGTTCAAAAGTTTCGTTAAGTTATAATTTTTTATATATCTATGATTATGTAAGGATATTAGTTTCCATCCAACGAATTCATAATAAATATTTCAAAATGCCCTCCTGTTCTTATGCGCAAAAGCTATAACCGTACTAACGTGTGATAAAGCTTTTTGAAATTACCCAGGAATTCCCTCAATTTATATAAAAAGCATTACTGTTAACCCTAATCGTTCCACCAGCCTAAAACGGCTTCAAAAGTGACTTCATTTCCGAATTCCAAATGCTTTCAATTAACATTCGAATGTAACAATAAAAAAAAATAGAACAGTCACACCAATGGCTTTGAAGAGAATTCACGTTAATGAAAATAATAAAATATTTTTGTAATTTTCCGAACTAATTCTAGGTTCCATTTGATACGTGATAAGAATGGTTTATTAATCTTTTAAATTGAACCTGAGCGTTTATTTTCTTCGATTGGTTGAATTAAAAACTCGTTTGGATTCTTCTAGAAATGCCCATGATTGGAATAGCTTTGTTGCTATGGTTAATTTTAGCCAATGGGTCTGCCTAATAAAAATGTGGTCATTAGCCAAAACTATTTCTGCTAGTTTAGAAAAGCCTATAAAATAGTAGTTTCGTACAGTTCGGAATAAGTTTTATTTTTAATTTCAATCGCCTAATATGAATTATAAGGTACTGAAGGTATTGCGAGGAGTTCGAAATTCAAAAATAGATGGTTTTTGTTTTCTACACCTTTTGGAGAGTGCTGATACTAAAAAAAAGTGGATTTTGAGCATTGGTGCGTCTGGGGGTCTGAAAAAAGTGCATCCACAGAAGTAGCAGTAGAAGCCGTAGAGGTTGTTAGGTTTTATGTCTTAAAGTTATAGAAGTTACTGTTTCGGGTATATAAATACTTTTAAAAATGTACTGATTTATTCAGTGGTATTGAAAGAAGTTTTATATTTCACACCCCTAGTTTTGCCTTGAAAACATTTCTTGCCTATTTTTAAAACAAAATGTGCCCATTGCGGATAAAACTACGAAATATTTTCACGTCCCCTCTCGAATAAATCCTATTTTTGTGATTAGTCTTAGTATATAGAGGTTGTGATTTACCCGATGTTAGATTGGCTATTTTTAGCCGTTTTTTCATCAACAACTTGACTATATATTTTTAAAATTAAATTTGGCAACCCTGTCAAGAAGTGAGTTTGTATGCAAATTTCCGTTGGAAAAATCTCAAACTCCGTATTGAAGATTTTCTTGATCGAAGCAAATCGAAAAAGAATTTATTTCAAAAAGTTAATGGGAAAAGTGACTGGACTATTTATTTTCGATTTATGACATTGATTTAGAGAAATCTAGTGGGAAATAGACTGATTCATATGCAAATAGTTTCGATATTAGAAAAGTCATTATCAAGGAACGCATTAGAAGTTTGCTGAAAATGAAGGTACAAGTTAAACTCTCAAGCATAAAAAAAAAGCTTAAATTTTATTCAAGTTATTGTGATTTTTTTTTTCTTATTTCTAGCACCAGTAAACGGAAATACAATGCCGTAAAAAATGCGTTTTAGGAGCTGTTCATGTTACACATGTAATTTTACTGAATTATTGTATTAAATCAGGGGCTGGGTATCCCAGTCGGTTAGGCACTCGCCTAGCATGCGAAAGGTCCCAAGTTCGGGTCCATGCATCGCCAAAATAACTGCCGACCTATAAACGGCCCGTGCAGCCAAAACTGTCTGACGGATAATTCCCCGTGTAAGGGAGTGCACGTTAAATATCCTTCAAGGTCATAACGCTGCGTACGATGTCGCCCTTAAGGGTAGCGTTGGGTGCCTATTCAGGTGTCGGCTCATCACTTGACTGTGGTTATAAAATACGACAACCGTCACCAATAGCCCTCGTGTAGCTCTAGTGCGACGATAATTCAAACCAAACCAAAAGCATTAATTCACAGGTTCGTTAGGAGCAAGCTCTGGTGTTGTTCACCATTTAGCTGAGATACTAAAAATAGACTTCATAAATCAGATCTATTTAACCGTAACTGGGCTTTAAAATATGGCAGCACAGGTCACCTTCATCACTTGACCACAGTTTTACATTTCGAGTCGCAATTGGCTGTGTTAAATCTTAGCCTTCAGCTCAAATCGATATTTGTGTTGTGTATTTGTTTGTGTTAAAGCCTATCCTTGCTTAATGGGTTAAATAGGTAAAATTGTTGAAGCTTGAGCAGATAAAAATATTTGTTATAACCTTGATACATGCATGAATTGAACTCTTCATTTCATAAGTTTTCTTTCTTCTGGCTAATAAATTTTTTAAATGTAAAAGGTTTTGTAGAATAGTTATATGGTACCGATTAATGACAGAGAAAGAGGACAATTTTGTTTTAATTTTTTTTCTTTCATAACAAATGTACTTCATTATTGCGCACATCATTCTATAGATTTCATTATTATTTATTTTAATTAATTATTGCTAATTCGTGAAAATTCGAGGTTTCGCAAATTGCTAAAAACTAAGGTTTTCAGTGTGATGGCGTAGAGAAGGAGATGAGAAGTACCTTAAAATTTTTGAAGTTAATAAAATATATAAGTGGATTTTCGTAAAACAAAAACTTTCCAAACGTTAAAGATGATTGACTTTAAAGAGTTCTTCATTAGGGCAATTTCATTAGTTGATTTTCTATTTTATTCATAAAAAGGGCGACAAGTATTAGTGGTTTAGTAGCATAAGTATCACAGTAATTAATTGCAAATTGGTAAAAAAAAAACTTAATATATTAACTTCATTAAAATTAACACGTATACATAAAAAAGTAATCAAATCAGTTTTAAGCATTTATTGGTTATCATTAACTAAAATTGTTTAATAAAAAGATTATATGCAAGTTATACGCAATAAAATATAATAATAAGATTACTTTATTTCGCATTTCATATGCAACCTAAATAAAAGTTCTGTTGCATATTCGTTAAAAAATCTGTTCTATCAAAAATATTAAACGTTTAATGATGAACAGTAGATTTTTAAAATTAATAAAAGATTTTTAAAAAATATAAGTTACTACAAAATAATTTTAAGATTTCCAGAAGAACCAATATTAATATCAGTTAGTTTTCAGTCACTCACTAGTTATCACTAGTTTTGAGTGTTCATTTGTTATTGTATTTTAAATAATGCATGTATATCTACTGAGCATATTAGAAATATACATATGTGTATTCGTTTTCCATAATGGGATCACATTTTTTTTCATTTAAAATGAAAATCGTTAATTCTCCCATAGAACACCATGTAAACGTGGGGTAGATAAAGGTGGCTGCCTTCCCCCGGCTCCCAAGAGGGAGGGAAAAGCTTTTTCGCTTCACGCCGAAGGCCACATGACTACTCCTGTTCATTTTATCCTCCTAGATTCATGCTAGTGGGAAAAAAATCCTCTAAAATTCACCGAGGTGCCGAGTACACTGCGATATACGTGACGTGCTCGTTAAATCTCTGGAGTCGAAAGTCCTGAGGGCGTTAGCGTACGATGTCGCTCGAAGTTCCATTGGGTACCCGCTCAGGTGTCGACTTCGTCCCTTGACCAAGGTTCTAAATTACGAGACGTAATTAGCTGTGCTAGAGCTCCTAAAGGAGGCTAGAAATCGGCAGTCGGAATCGATTACATTTCCCATAACCATGCTTGTGTCAGGCCGATCCGGTGGCGTAGTGGTTAAGGCAATGGCCTCTGGAGCTGCTGGGTCCGGGTTCGAATCCCGTTCAGGCATGGATGTTTGTGTTTGTCGAGTATATGCGGAGTACGTGCTCGTAAAATCTGTTGGGTCCGAAAGGTGGTGGTCATTGGTCCTGTGGGCGGTCATTGCGCAGTTTCCCATGGGTACAGGTCCCTGGAGAAAATTTCCCTCCCCTTCAGGGACATGTCTAAATTGCGGAGGTGGCGACAGATGGCAACATCTGTCATATGTGTTTGTGTGTGTCTTGTGTTGCCCTACTTGACGATAGTTTATAAGTGGATCCTTGCGACCAAGCACACAAGCCTGAAAATATATGTCTACCAACCAACCATCAACCTAACCATGTTTTGTTTTTCAGATACTGAAGTGACCTTTCGCAATGCGGACGGTGCTATTGTGATCTACAATGCACAATCGTCTGAGAAAACAATCGTAGTGCAGAACTTCACCCTGGTGAGTACAATTTCTACATTTTTTTATTTATTCGTAACTTCTTGACATTCAAAAACTGTTCATAAATTCAAAGAGGTAATTTATCGTTAGTCAAAATCAGCCATGTCCAGACATTTAACAAGTATTTCAGGCTCTTAAGTCGTGAGTGCATCATAGTAATTAGTCGATATCTCGTATAAAATCGGCCAAAATTCACTTTATAAATATTTTGATTTTACTTTGAATGTGTGTTTAGGTCAGGTTTTGCATCAAGACACTAAATCTTCTTAGTGTTTCTTTCTGTGTTCCGTCATATTCCAAAACAGTTCATGTACTAAAAGCTAATTTTTCGTTAATCAAAACTAACCATGACCAGACGTTTAACAAATGCACCGTGGTAATTTGACAATATCTAGTGGAAAAAACGGGGGAAATACTTTTTTAAAAAAATTTAGTGATTGAAATTTACTTTTGAATGTGTGTTCACACTCTTAAAACGAACGAACGATTTTAACTCAGTTTGAGTTAATTTTCACTCCTCCAGTCTAGAAAATGCATTTCCCCGAAAGGAGTGGATAATTTGTGTGTTAAATATCCGACAGGATCACTCTTAATAAGTGATTTTTACTCTGTCTGAGTGAATATTCACTCCTTTCTAGTGTCGAAAATGAACTTCTCCCACTGGAATGGGTTTCACTCTTTTGTTTTAAGAGTGTACTTTGTAGTTGGGACACTGAGACACATGTTCGGGCTCAGTATCACCTTTTGTGTGTCGTTCCGCCATATTTACAAAAAGGCGTGGCCAGATTTTAATACAAACAAAATAGCATAATATTGAACTCGATGCACTTTTATCTTTCACATAAAGTAGGTTTCTTTATATAAGTATGTTTTTACTAATAAAACAGTTTTAGGAAAAATTACCAATAGATACGATAGCGTTATTGAAATAAACATAGCAATTTAATATGTAGTTTGACGAAAGCAAAGAAAGAGTACAATGATTGGTTGCTTATTGGTTGAATCACTCCGGAAATGTCAAAGGCTAATTCTATGCACAAATACCCCTTCCTGTAGTTTGAATCACTTGTGTTTAAGGGGACACGGTACCACTTTCAAAAAAAATCTTTAAGTTTGATTTATTAACTAAAAAATTGATGTTTTATTAGTCCAATCTATATATAAAAGCAATATATGACACAAAAATATATTAAAAAGTAATTTTATTTTTTAAGTCATTTAAAAAAAAATAATGATTTTGAACTTTTTCAAAATGTTAATTCTTTTTAAATATCAATACTTTAACCCATTTTTTTTCTCTAGTACGTTAAACTGTTTTACATAGGAATTGGCACCAAAAAAAATAATGCTATTCACCAACAACCATGCCACTTTGATTTTAAATAAATTATATTTAAGTGTTTTATAATAATTCAATTCACATACATAACAAAATTTTACTTGCTTGTTTATATAGCTAAAGGAATAATACTACTATTCACTAATAACCCTACCACTTTGATTCTATTAAGTACACATATTTAATTATAAAAATAAATTGCATTTAACTTAAGTTTTTATTCTGTTTTAAGGGGTGAACAAAAATTCAATTCTGATACAGCAAATGATTTGCAGTAGAGTCCCGTTTATCCGAATCCCGGTTATCCGAAATTCGATTTATCAAAAAAAAATCCCGAGCCTTTCGGTTAAAATATAAAATGTATACGCATAAATAAATACACAAAAAATAAATACGTACTTACAAAGTTGGATTTATTTCCCAAAATATGCAGTAATTTTTAATATTTTTGCTGGTCAATTTTGGTCTCGTACCTTTCGGATAAGCGGGACTCAACAGTATTAAAATAAAAAGAGAAAATTATATATTATTTGTTGGCATTTAGTAATTTGACAATTGATTGTGTTCCCCATATAAATTAAACCCGATTAATAAATATCAAGAGCTTGTCGTTAGACAAGTTAATACAAGCCATGAAGTATAAAATGACAAGGATTGTCTTCATGTTAAACGAAACATTCATCACTACATAAAAATTAAATATATGAATAATTATGGTTTAAAATAATACAAAAATCTTAGTTTAATTACGATACTCAAATGTTCTATGATATTTTTAGTAGATTTTCAATTTTGAACTTGTAGTGTCTTACCAGCCCCAAAAACTTTACGTTACAATCTTATTACAAATCGACCATTCCACCGTTTCAAAGGCCAAATATGTATTGTTCCCCTTCAATTTCTTCCAACTCACAGAGGCCACGATTCCTGCGCATGAGTACGAAAGAAATTCCTCGCACAAGATTCCAGGTCTTTGTCCTCGTGCCTGTCTGCCAGTTCCAGGATCTCGCAAACATTCGAGGCGTCGAGGCAAGACATCAGGTAGCTGGAACACTTTTCCTTGAGGCCTGCCATTCCATATCTGTCTGCAGCGGAATACAGGTTCTGGGCAGAGGGACAGTCACTTACGTCGAATGGGTTGTTGTGGACATGCTTCAACATGCTTAGGACAGTTCCGTTGTCAAGATCCTCGATATCGACAACGCCGGTTTCGCGTCCCTTCTTGTCGCGTTCAAACATGGCGTCGAACTCTTCCGAATGGGCGCTGAGAAGGGTTCTGGGGACGGGGAATCGCTGGCCGCGACTGCGAATGATAATGTCGCTGGACTTCCTTTCCTCGCAACATTCTTCCATGTTTTTGATCGAAACTCCCTGTAAATCTGTTCGTTTTCCCATTGTGGCAGATTCCCGTTCTATTGTCCTTCTAAACACAAGCGTCTCGAGTTCGGAATCGGCAGAAAAACTCAGCTCACACCGCAGAATAAGTATGCTATTTGGCATGTACAGATTTTTATAGGTTACATTTTCAAAAATCAGTGGAAAACTCCATAGATTTTCATCCTCATCAGAACCTTGAAACACATGTTCACCACGAATAGAATGGGTTACGGTTCCGTCCTCATCCATCAAATGAACAAGAACAATCCAAGAATAATTCTTTTCTGGATTTTTCATTTCTATACCAAACTGCACGGATCGCTCGCTTAAATTCCCTTTTTTATAAACTTGCAAGTTAATATCTGCATCTCCGGTGAAAAATTCCGTTATATCGACTGATTTATTGAATTCTCTTTCAAATACTCCATTTGTGCATGGAATATCGTTTAAAATCCAAGTATAGTCAAGTTTTGAAACCCTGATTCTTGAAAGCGCCTCCCACTTTTCTGATGCCGGGATGGGAAAGCTGATCTTCCATATCCGGCATCGGAAAGTCAGCGTGTCGTTGCTCAAGTCTCCAGTGGGACCCTTCAGTTCTTTAAAACTCACAAATTTCTTGTATCCATTCAATAACTTAGAATCGTCGTACACGTACTCGCCTGCTTCTTTGAATTTTCCATCAGGCATACGAACTGCAAGAGTAAAACTGAAAGCAGCATTCACTCGTCCACCTAGGTAGCAACTGACGTAACCAGGAGCTCTGTCTCCTTTCGGATATATCCACAAGAACCACCTGGTTTCCCCCAAGAAATCGACCACGAAACTGGGGCTACACAGCCACTCGTTCTCCACCGAGTAACTGTAGTTCTGGACGGACCAAGTGAAGGTAAACTCGCCCGGTCTCTCTGGTCTCTCGTTCCGCAGAACACACTCCATGGAAGACATCTTTAACTATGGGCCCCGGAAGGCCGAGTGGTTAAGATCGTAGACCAGCAGTCTGAGCACTGTAACGGGCGAGGGTTCGCTTCCCGCCTTTGCCCTGGGTGTACTTCCTTTCTCTGTGACAGTAAAAACTCTTTCTGTCTTACTTGACGAAGGCTTATAAACGGGTCTCGGATCAAGCTCACAAGCCGGAATATGTAACTACCCTACCCTAGATCTTGAATCATATAAAGACGGATTGTTAAATGACAATGCTTCGAATCGTATGGGGTGTTTTTTGCACTAAGTCCGTCGGTGATAAATTGTCGATATATTTTATCAGTAGGCATATTGAAACTCGGAATACTCTTATCGTTTCTGGATAGATATTAATATTACATTGCGAGCATTAAAAATACAGGGTTATTCAAAATGAATAGGACAATAAGAAAACTATTTTTAGACGAATGTATGTTTATTGTAACCAAAATACAGCTACTTATGGACAGATAAACTATCAACCTATCAACTATTGTCCTATTCATTTTGATTAACCCTGTACCATTTTATCTAGGTTTGTTATTTTGTTTAAAAAAAATTCTTTAGATGCAAAGCTATGTTTTTAAAATTTAAATTGTCTGTATTTTTTGAAATAATGTAAAAACAAAACCTTTCCAAATAATAAAGAAACTTGCAGGTAAAACTGACGTCAGGTCAGGTAAAAAATTCGAGGATAAAACAAAAAGTAAACCGAGATAATATTATCGTCCAATAATTGGAATTTGCTTTTAAAAAAACTCTCTTCTGCTTTGATATCTCTATGGACTTACATTTCTGCACTATTAAATTAAAGTTACGTTTCAATTTTTGAGATCGTTTTAGGTTTTGAAAAAGAATATTGACAACCAAAACAATTTAATACAAATGTAAATGCCTTTGCCAATACAATTTAAACTAACGTAACGTAATTGTCGGTCATGACATTTTAAAGCGTTTTTAGCAATAGAAATTTTAGAGTATTTTCCCTTCCTTGTATAAAAACGACTTTTTACTTCAAAGAACTATGACGATCCAATTTATGTAAAAGAACAATTCCAATTATCCAAATTTTTTGATAATCCAAGCGTTATATGGGCCCAATCGCTTCGGATAATTAGAGTCCTTCTGTAGTGAAAAAAAAACACCTAAAAATGACTGTCTACAATTTTTTAAGGCTAAAAACTCCATGAAGACTACGAATTTCGATTTTCCCCTTGATATATTCGTAATCTGCACCAAAAATATAAATAACCAGACACTCCGTGCCAACCTAACTTGGGTAAAAAAAAAACAAAGAATTAAATGGCAAAGGAAAAAGCGCGATTGGTCCGTTAGTTGGAAACTCTTGTAAGGTAATATTTACATACAAAATGATATGAATACAATTAACAAAATACACTTTCATTCTGATAAAATTGCCAAATTTTCTCAAATAAAATACAAATCTGTTAGACCTTAAACGAAATTAATGTTTAAAACATGTTTTCTGGATGGATTCACAAATTATTTATGGAACTCTTTACATGCGCGGAAGGGTCTTCTCCATAGCATATTTATATTTACGTAACTTATGTTGGCAATCTCTCTCCAAAAAAGAATGTCTTTGAAGTTGCATATTTTTGATAATAATAATCTCTCGGTCACGTGTTCGAAGATAAAACATAACGGTTGCGTTGGGTGCCTATTCAGGTGTTGGCTCGTCACCTGACTGTGGTTCTAAAATACGACGCCCGTCGCCAATAGCCCTCGTGTAGCTCTAGAGCGACGATAATTCAAACCAAACCAAACCAAACCGAAGATAAAACAATGATACTCCCCTCTTTTAAAAAAAAATCCGAAGTAACCAAACAAAGAGCGAACAATTGGTATTAAAAGTTATCAAAGGACGAGACATTGCCCTGTAATCAAATAATGAACAATTGCAGTATGGGTTAACTTAAACTATTTTTGTGTGTTAAAATAACTACCATTTAAATGCCATAGTTTTTAACCTTAAAAGTCGTTTGTAATCGAAGCTTTACATAGAAAATATTTCACAACAATTTCAAACTATCTTACTCATTGTTTTTGCATAAATCATACTACAAGCTATCTTACTCATTGTCTTTGCATAAATTATAAATAAAAATATTATTTTCAAAAATAATCTTAAATTATGCACTTGTTTGTCGAAAATTGTGTCTAGTGCCCCGAAATTGCGTTTGACGGCATGACCTACAATCTGTTAAATGCATAAAAGTTTATTGGTTTTAAGTATTTTATATTAAATAATCTTTATATGTCATATTGACAAAAAATGACAATGAATACGCACTCTAGAAGGGAGTGGCACAGTCACGGGAGACATACAAAGAAAGGACGACACAAACAAATAACAACATTTATTGACACACAAGCATCCATACCTTACCGGTATTTGAACCCGAACCCAGAAGCTCCAAAGGCTTGCTTCCTAACCGCTGTGCTGCCGGGTCGGCTATATGTTATATTGAAAAGCTTAATTTTTTTATATGGGTTAAGTACATGGCAAGCGTAGCTTTAAGCCCTTAAAATCTTACTTCAAGAAAAGAAACCTCATACAAAAAGGGGTTCGAAAAAAATCAATTTTGAATGCCTCTCACGCGAACCTTTTCCGAAAAGCTAACCAATTTTAAGAACTCAAATCCATCAACAACATACCACTCCAAATAGCAATCAAATTACAGACAAAATTCAATTCGATTTGCTTGTGTACAACTAATGCCATTTAGATGCATTTCGAAGCTGAAGAAATAAAACCTTGTAAAGCTTTTTATTTGAATCGCATTTTTCGGATTTTCACCAAATACGACTTGAAGATTTGTTACTGGAATCCAATTGACTGGTAGCAATAAATATCCTTAAAAAGAACTTTCGAATGCGACAAGATATTTTTTGTGATAGAAACTAGAAAAAAAATGTAACCACTACTTTCAAAACTTGTCCTATTGAGCGTTTCTAAGGCTACAAATTGGATTTTGATCATGTCTCTTCGGAAAGAATTTTTTTTAACAAAATATTTTTACGGGAACTATTTCTGGAAGATATTTCTTAAGACCGTCGCTGTTGAGTAGGAATTTAATTTAAAAATATATTTTAGTTTTTTTAAACAATTTATATTTGTCAAATTCTTTAGGAAAACTATGTCTTCGACATTTATATAAATGGTGAGGATTATCCAAAAAAAACTCGATTTCAAAACTTCTAATTTATAACCTATTTTAAACTTATAATTTTTGTAAAAAGAAAATTGCCATTTTCAATTAATAGTAGATAATAATCTTTACGTAAGATGCTTCAACAATTTTTCATTATAGCAGATGGGTTAATCACTTGATCGTGGCTCCATATTATAAAGGTTGTCGCCAAAAGGCGCTAGAGTGTCCAGTTCGTAGGTTCAGGCTTGGACATTGGTCAAAATAACTGCCGACCTTTAAACGGTCTGTGTAACCAAAAATGTCCGATAATTCCCATTGTAGGATAAGTGCACGTATAATGTGCTCCTTATTCCCAACTATGCGTACTAGGTCGCTCCTAAAAAGTGTCGGCTCGTCACTTGACCGTGATTCTGAATTGCGGCGCCCGACGTCAATAGCTCACGAAAAGCTCTAGTGTGGCGATAAATCAGCTCAACCTGTCATGTAGCTCTAATGACACGTTAATGGGTTTATTTTGAGTTGTTGATGGCAACAGCTCCATCGGTTTGTTTTCATTTGTTGCCTGAAATTACTTTTGTTTTGGTATTCGAAAACGAGTATACTAAGAATATTTAAATAATTTTTAATGTCAACTTTTTTCTGTGCTTTTGGTTGTTCAAAACATGTATTAACCCTTTCAGTCCCAAAAATTTACTACCCTACAGAAACATCTGATATTCACAAAATAAGCTTATTTTAGGTCAAATATACGAATTCCATAAGAAAAAAAAATCCATTAAAAATTTTTATATGGTTTTTGAAACAATGCCAAAATTCTTTAACTGTGGAAAACAACAAAATAATAATATATATATTACCTAAAAACACTTCGAGTTATATATTTTAAGGTATCTGACCATATTATTAAAAAAAATTTAGTAATTACTTTAGCCGAAATAATTTAAATTGTGTTTTAAATATGTGGAACTGAAGTGAACTTATAAAAAATCAGGAGAAACGCTTGTTGACTATTTTCTAAATAAAAAAAAAAATAGTAGTTCTGACTTCTATTGAGATTAAAGTAAAATTTTGCCTGATAGAACGAAGTGTGAAGAATCGAATGATGTGTGTTTGGATGTCATAGCGGGACATAAACATTTTGAAAAAAATATTGAAAGTGATGATGCCAAATGGCATCACTGGGACTGAAAGGGTTAAAGAATAGAAGAAAGCTTGCATAGAAAGAAAAGTTTAATTTAATCTATATCATTCATTTTGAGTGTGAAACCGAAGCAAGCAATGACATCGCAATACGAGAAGGGGGAAAACGAGCGTTGCAAAATCTAAAACTCTTTAAACTAAAGAATCGCGGACGGATATTTTACGCCAAATCTGCGAATCCCTACTTATTGATATTATGGCAATCTTTGGCGAAATTTAGCCATGAGAAAGTTTCTTAACAGGTCATATTTCTCCATACTGCGGTCATACGTTGGTTGTCTCGGCACGCTCCGGGTTTGTTATCATTGGACCTGGCGATATTTTTAGAAAGGCGCCAAATCCGGCCACGATTCTTTAGTTTAACCCTAAAACATTATCATTCAACCAAAATATGCAAAGTCAACTCAGTCACAAGCAAAAAAAGCTTTAAAATTAACCCAGCTTTTTCCTCTCTCTTGCTTATTAAATGGTGCAATGATTTGTCAACTCTGCACATTTAATAAAGCCCAAACACAGCTGTTTTACTTCTCGTTTTCGCATAGTATTTCAGAATTCAGAATGCTTACACTTACGAAAATAAAATGTACCGTTGGTATTTATTTCTTTTGGATATTTTATGAACTACAAAAAAAAATTTGCTTCTACATTCAACTTCGAACCATAAATTCTTCCAGAATTATTACAACATCTGAATAAGGCAGCGACGATAAAAAAAAAATATTTTTCATACTGGCAGGTTTTTAAGTGTCGAGTTTTATTTTTAAAACAGTTGTTCAAAGCTGCTGTCACTTTTTTAAGAATCAAAGGATTGTAATTATATTTTGTTTTTGATATTTAATGGGTTGTAGCAAACGGTGTAAATTAATATTTAAAAACGTTTAAAATGTTAAGGGGGCGCATTACCCAAAAATTGGTCAAAATGTCGATTTTTCAGTGTTTACTTTTTATTATTTACAATATCCTTCTAAACATTTACTGAAAGTTCATAATGATATCTTGTGTAGAAAAAAGTTATTAAACATTTTCTAGAGTCATTCCTATACGTTTGAATACGCATTTCGTCTGCTGGGACACAGTACCCAAAAATTGGTTATAAAATATATTTTTCTGATTTTACTTATTATTTACAATATCTTTCTGAACGTTTACCGAAAGTTTCATAATGATATCTTTTGTAGAAAAAAAGTTATTAAATATTTTCTGGAGTCATTCCTATAAGTTTGAATACTTATTTCGTCTGCTTTCAACCATTTTTTCTCTGTTTCACGTTTTTCAATTCTTGTGTTTAATAAATCCCCAAGGATTTTTTGCTAATTAAGTTAGAATTTTGAAATTTTTTACCTGTGTTCTTACAAATATTATTATGCACAAAACTGTGCATGGAATAAGGTCTTCTATGTATAGTTATTTTTTTAAAAAAAATTGAATTCAATAATTTGTATTTTTGTGTATTTTTTTGTGATTTTCACTGTAAATGCATATTACTTTTTAACTGTCGCTCACATTTTAAAATCCATGCACAGTTCTTGAAAAAATAGTACTAAAAAGAAACCATAAAAGTTTGGTGAAGTTATTCTTAAAATTGAAGGAGGAGGAGGGTTTTAAAAAGTTCAAATTTTTGACACTTTTTTGAATAAATGAAAAACTACTTGTAAATATTCATTTTTATTTCTAGAAATTTTTTTATCTAGAGTGAACATTATACAAAACCAATATAATTCACAAGTTTGTTATTATTTCTAGAAATAATATTTTGAGTAATGCGTCCCCTTAATCAGAGTTAAAAGTTGGTCAGGCCGTCATTTCCGTAATCGATTTGGATAAAATGAGCTACTTCTTTGATGTAACAGCATTAACACATTCTCAAAACTATGCAATGAAATAAAGATTTTTACTTAGTTTTTATATACGTATTTGAAAAGTCCGATATACACATTGAATCAATAATAATCTCATCAATAAATATTGCCTTATTTACAAGGGTACACTTGAAATGTATAATGATTCAAAGTCTTAGCTTCACCTCTAACGTTGTACGCTGAATGTTATGCCAGCCTATGTGTCAGCCTCCTCACTTGACCGGACTTCAAAATTGTCCTTCCCCAATAACACTCCTTTAACTATTGTGACTCTACTGCATTTCCCAGTGCAGTTAATTTTGTTTTTAAAGCTCTCTATAGTAGGTCTATCCAGAATGCGAGCCTCGAAAGTATTTTCCTCTCCCATCCCCGCATGTGGTATTCTTCGAAATGGCGTGAGCGCGGTTTTTTTTTTTTCGCCAACCTACTTGGGTTCAAACTTGGGTTCGAACAGAACCTTAAACGCGTTATGTTTAGAAAAGTGATGCTCCCCCCGTTTCCTAGAAAACCAAGCTAGGGATGAGAGAAGAAAGTCTTTTCGAGACTCGCTTAGTAAATAGACAGACTGTAGCTACAAAGCTTGTGCAAGTAGTGCCTTTTTTGCTGCTTTTTTTTTTCAAACGAAATTAACGTAACTAAATATTATTTATGAAAATTTAACTCTTTCACTCCTGAAAGCGGACCAGGCTACCGTAAAACTAAAAATTCGATAATGATATTCCTATCTCATATTATGCGGAAACAAAAGTCATGCGTAGCGAAAGTGTTGATGACGATTTCTGAGTCGAAAGGGTAATCGCTGAAACAAATCTGGTGGGTCAACATTTAAGTCTAGTGCAACGGGGGGCAGAGGAGCGCAGTCGGTTGGGCATTCGCCTAGCATGCGAAGGTCCCAGGTTCGGGTCCGGGCATCGCGAAAATAACTGCCGACCTATAAACGGCCCGTGCAGCCCAAAACCGTCCGACGAATAATACCCCGTGTTAGGGAGTGCACGTTAAATATCGATATAACGCTGATAATAACGCGATAATAACTAACGCTGTCTGCGATGTCGCTATTAACAGTTGGGTTGGGTAAGTATCCAGGTGTCGGCTCGTCACTTGACTGTGGTTCTAAAATACTACGCCAGTCGCCAATTTTCCTCGTGTAGCTCCAGTGTGACGATAATTCAAACTAAACTAAACACGCTAACTATTATATGAACATGCCTTAGAAAATAGAAAGATCGTGCCTTAGAAAAATTCTGTTTGTTAGTAGTACCTCATTTATGGTTCATGATACACGTTAAATATGGTGTCATCTTAAATGTCGCCATCGACACTTGACCGAGGTTTGACATGACGAGTCTCCGTGCCAATAACCCTCCTTAAACTGTAATATATAACGTTCATCCAACCAAACTGAATCTCTAGTGAAAATCTGACAAAAATTAATATTGTAATATTGAGCCACGCCAACGTAATAAATTATTGATAGATGTGTTGCATAACATCCGTTATCATACTATTCTGGAATCCCTAGATATAACCAGACACCGATGCGCCAAAATCCCTTGGTACCCGTCGCACGCGAAATCTAATTCCTCCAAATACAGTTATCGGACCATGTTGGGTCCCCATCTATTATTATTATCCTAACCCAAGAGGCCAGAATAATCTGAAAATATTTGGCGTGAAATACAGTGAAGTCGTCGCCAAACCGGTGTTTGTTTGTTTTTTTTTGCTTCGGGGCTACTTTATTGGCGCTAGCCTTTGCAGACTCAGCATATTCCCCGAAACTGCGAGCCATTTTTTGTGGCACCATCTAGGCGACTCTCTAAATTGAATCGGCGATTGCAGAAACAACGTCAGTCACAAATTTCAAATTTTTCAGGAGGGAGAAAAAACGTAATGACTCCTCCTCTGTTTCTGCACTCAACACTCGAAACAAACGTCTTGTATTTATGGAACTACTCAACAGACTAACGTAGTTTTTGCACCCAACACGCATCTTGCCTTTCTACGCTTATTTTCATTGAAAACAAGTTTTCGGATTTTTTGACTGAAGTGGTTTCTGCACTCACCGATTCAATTACAATGAATCTGAGTACTCTGTGGATGTTGAAGGACTGCCGAAATTTTAATTTTGCTAAGAGAACCCTAGCCAAATGGGTACTAAAGATATATTTTACATGCGACATAATCAAATTACATGCGTGCCCATTGCTTTCCCATCCAGAAAATCTGACTATTCAGATGATGCTCGAACCCGCAAACATGGGCTTTAGTGATACGATAAACATAAATAAGATGTGATGCCTTCTAACGTATACAGATTCGGGACAATATTGTTTGACATAGAAATTGACATTCACAAAAGTCATTATTCTCGTGGATATGAATATGTTTAAGGGGTACTTGATTAGAACTACTATCGTTAATTTTTTTTAATAATCTCAACTTTTTTATAGTTTTAGGCAGCATAGTGATAAAATATTTTACCATTTCTTTATACGATTTCAAAATATTTAATTTTATATTAATTGAGGACTCTAACGCGGCAAATTAAAGTTTCCCTAACTTTGCTCGAGGTGTACTTAAGATATGACAAGATTAGTTTATTGTAACTGTATTGTTTAACAGATTTATTTGCTTTTGTTACTTGGCAAAATAACAGAAAACTCCGAATAAAGACTGACTCTATGTCACGAGCTTACTAATTTTCAATTTCACTGTCACAAATCTTGCTAAACGGAATATTTGAGCGACACAAGGAATTTTTTAATGACACAACACAGTACATATAGTTACAGGGACACAGTATACACAGTTAAAGGTAACCATTGAAAAAAATCGGTTTTAAATTTGGTGACTTAATCTCTTGGACTTAATTCTTGCACTTGCCTTAATCTCGAGATATACAGGGTGGTTTATAAAATAACGCTCCCTATTCGGAGTGGTCTGTAGCTTGAATGAATAATCCAAATGCAAAAAACATTGAGACACTTACTAATCAAGAAGGGGGGAAAAGAATGGCATCATAAAAAATAAACTCGTCTCTTGACCAGGGTTCTATATTACGAGGCGTAATTGGATGTGTTGGCCGTAATTAGCCATAATTGGCTACTCCTCGCAATTATAACCTTCGTCAAGAGTTTCTGTGTTATAATTCCATTCTTTTTCGTAATAAAGAAACTTGTCTCTTGACCAGGGTTCTAAATTACGAGGCGAAATTAGCTGTGCTGGCAGTAATTGGACATAATTGACCACGCCTCGTAATTTGGATTCTGGTCAAAAGACGAGTTTGTTTTTATGATTATTCTTAAGGATTCTGTCTTTTTTATGATTCCATTCTTTTCCCCCCTTCTTGAATAGCAAGTGTCTCAATTTTTGATGCATTTGGATTATTCAATCAAGCTACAGACCACTCCGAATAGTGAGCGTTATTTTATAACCACCCTGTATATAAAAAACAACTCTTCGTAACACTGAATATGAAGCCTACGGCTTGTGCATTTATAGAAATCATCTTTACTGTATGAAACTGACGACTGTATGACTGCTATGAAATCTAGCGCCAAGTAATTCGCCATTTGGGTGCAGTACTGAAGCGATCAACTTCTTCATTTGGCTAACGATTTACCCCTAGGGTTTCTACCAGACACCATCCCAGTCTTATTCGAGCCTCTATAATCCCAATACAACTCGATACGTCCCTTTTGGTGATGAGACAAGCTATATTGGAAAATCGATTGATTTATCGGAAACTCGATTCTTATTCGGAATTCGATTCTCTGACGCGGCCTAAGGTGTCGAATACCTGTGGATCAAACCAGATTATATGGTTGTGAATAAGCTGTGCATTTGAATATAAATAAAAATAACTTTTATAATTTTTTTCCTTTACTTTTATAAGGGCTTATGCCGATTGCAGCGATAAGTCAAAAAAAAATATTTCTCTGCCAATTCAGCTTATTAATGTTGTCCTTTTCTAGCCTATTTTTTTGTACCGTTAATCTATTTTCCTTATTTATAACGTTCAATTAAATGTGAAAAAAAATGAAATAGATTTAATTGAATTTCCAGCCAATTTCCTTTTCTGATTCTCAAGACTTAAAAAATTGACATCGTTTAGATTTCCGTCAAATGTCTGTCTGTACTTTTAACTTCCTTTCTAACTAGCATAATTTTATTTACTCGTTTGTTTGAAAGCTTGAAAATATCAACATCCAGTGTATTTGCGGGATTTTTTAAGCTTGCTTGTTCTTCTCTCCCTCCTCTTTTTAAATTCTTTTGCAATCAGGATATTTTCACAATTATTTTTGTTTGTAAGGTATGACATCACCCACTACTTTTCATGTTTCCTTTTGTATACATATTTTTAAACTTCTTTTTTTACTATTTGCATTGATTTTTTTAAACCATTCAGAAACTGCATGAAGAGTAGGTCCTTTTTCAATCATCCCTGTTTCATAACAAATATAAACCTTAACAAGTTGGTTTGTTACAGAATTTGTCACTTATACCGCTTCCACACAACATTTACGCTAAACATTAAACAAACCAACAACACCTCAGATCAGGAAGAAATTCGCCAAACAGGGCCATTAGCTCGTTCGAATTCAAACTTTTATAAGCCAAAATTAATAATTGCCTTTAATCTTTTGCAGATTTGATAATTAATTTTATCTTTTTTCTTATTATTTATAGGTTCGATGAAGAATAAATATTTTTTTAATAAATATCTTTTTGCAGCCGCAAGTTTACATTTCGAAAAATATATTAGTAAAATTCTTACTTTAAAAATAAAAGCGAAACTTTACATATTATACAAATTTATAATTTTTTATGCATCTTTCTTCATACATATATAATGAACCATCAAAATAACTTCATTGTGCTATTACAATAATCCAAATTGAACTATATCATAAAAATAAATATTTTTTCAAAGTTTTATTTTATTTTAAATAAAGTTTCTCGTATGTTTGATGTAATGGCAACAGTGAAAATATTGAATAAAAATGGAATTTGCATGTTATTTCAATGCAGATTTAATTTTTAGTCATTTAAATTTTAAATAAACTTCTAATTTAAATTTTTTAATTAAATTTGGAATGTAACCTAAACTGATTTTTTGCTTCAAAATGACGTATCCCACGTGTTTGTGAGACTTGCGGTTCGTTCTGTGAAAGTGGGTGACAGACGGACGGACGGACAGACGGACTGAACGATTATAAAACCTTCCACTTTTTACGTTATATACGTAGTGTTTAAGCTAAAAAATAATGATCCCTTAATAGAAGAGCTTAGTGGAAGAACGTGCTAAGTGACAAAAAGTTGAAAACGAGAAAATGAGCTTTAAGGTTTTTCGTTTGCTCTTGGATACGTTAAAAACGACGCTTACAAAACTAAAAAATATGCTTAAATTAAAGTTTATGAAAAAGATTGAATCTTGTTATCTTTAAAAGGAAAGAAAAATACGTTCATTGACAAAAAAATCTAAATTTCTTTAAAAATGTCACTTAGCACGTTCTTTCACTAAGCTCTTCAAATAGGTTTTACAAAATTTTCTCGTATAGAAAATAGTAGAAAAGCATTAAACTTCAATACGCATAAATGTCAGCCGATTTATATGTCCTTACTTTACATTCTACACACTAATGTTTAAAGGACTTTTTAATCTAAAAGAAATAAAACGGAATTTAGCTTAGTTAAAAGCGCTTTTAACTAGCAATAAAACAACAAGCAAATTCATCCGGTCTTAGTAGTTGAATGTACCTGCTAGGCTATGTAAATTCAGAAATGTAAAAATAGTTAGATATGAATTTGCGCATAATGTATATTCAACGTACCTGTAACATGATTTTTTTTTCTTTTTCAGAAACCGCTCAATATACAATCCTATAGCATATCCCCTGATAGAAAATTTGTTCTTATGTCTCTAGAGCACGAACAGGTAACTACTTTTATTTATTAAAGCTGCCTTGACAAACTTAAAAATAAATTGCAGACACGAAATATATCACAAGTCGATGTTGAAAGTTGACAAATATCAAATGATTCTTTAAGAGCATGTCAATATAAATCCAATAATTTAAATCAAGCCCCGGAATATATTGATTTTCTTTTTTTTTTCGTTATTTTTCAAGTAATCTTTAAAAACAAATATTCTGAAATAAAAGTAAAGGGAGACCAGACCCCTGAAAATTTTCAAAAGTGACATTTTAATGTTTTTAGTGTTTCATAAACAATGCAATCTTTATAACGATATCTTAAAATACAAAGTTTCAAGTACTAGAAGTATTTTTAATATATTCTTTTAAAAATGTTGTTCAGGTAAAATCCCCTTATGTTTCATCAGTAAGAAACCACTATTGTTTACTTTAAACGCTTAAATCTCAAAACTTACCTTTTAATAGGCGTGTACCTTTTTTTCTCAGAATCTACTATAAGTATCTACCTGAAATTTTTTATACATAATTAAAAAGTTGGTTTCTAAAATCGCTAGATGGATTTCAGCATTACTATCTTACATTTTTAATGTTATTGATGTTTTTTTAGATCAAAAATGTGTAGTTTCACTTAAAAATTTGTAATTTAAAACGAAACAAAAATTCTAAAAATGCCTCCAGTAAAATATAGTTAAACATCCATCCAGTAACTAGTAAATTTCATTAAATGTATCAAATAGATTCTAAGAAAAGGTATATAAAAAAAGTCATTTCAATATGGGCTTCAATGCAGGGCTCCAGTCCCCTTTAAATGGAAGGACCAACGTAATATTTTAGTCTTCTCAATCTGATCTGTCATAAATTTTAGGAAATTACATTTCTATTTTAGTTTTCTTCTAATTTTGTAATTTTTTTTTAATTTTGAAAGATTATTCAAAGCAGATATTGAAATGGCCATGATTTTTTAATGCAGACTACGCAATTTAAATCTATGAATGAAATGGCCTGATCATAGTTATTTCAAAATATTTCAAATTTATACCATTTATACCCAGTTACGTCACCTTTCGCTAGGATTTGATAAATTCCAGCTTTGCTACGCGTAATTCTTCTAGCAATATCTAAAACTCTCATCCCACGAGTTTTAAACAATGAATTTGTAAAATTTCAGTTTTCGTAAATTGCACGTTGGCAGGCATCTTTGCAAACGATCAAAAAAGAAACAACTTACTACTAGTTTTTATCTCAGGAATCCATTACGTCACGTGTACAAATAATAGAATATGCAAATTTATATTTTTCTTAATCAAAACGACTATTAACAATGTTTGTCCATAAACTTTTGGGACAGCATTTTTTAAAAATAAATTTATGATTTCTCACAGTTGTTTGAGTGTTTTATTATTTGAAATACCCTCTTAGATAAATGCATAATTTATTTCGTCATTCACACTCTATTCTGATCTATTCACATCTATTTTGATGAAGTGAAAAATTGAGTTATACTAAAAGTAACGAATGATAAAAATTAGATTCACGCACTTTTTTTTACAAAAAATTATTGCCTTAAAAGTAATATATAAATTTAAAACTTCATTCAATTTTTGCTGTCTTTTAACAGGAAGCACTTTAAATAATGAATATTTTATGCGACTTATGAAATCAGGAAAAAAAAATATTTTAACTAAAAAAAGATTTAAGTCGATAAAATAAAATTTATACTTTTTTTAATCTTATAGGTGTTCAAGCATTCTTACACAGCCAAGTACAATGTTTTCATAGTGGAAACGCAGTAAGTTTTTTATTCAGTGTTCTTTATATTTAAATAAGAACCTTTTATAAAAAATGTATGCTAATTTGGTGATTTAATTAATCAAGATTTTACTAGGAATTTAAATATTTTTAGTCTCTTAAGCTTATCTTAGTTGACGTTTTTTTTTATAATTCTACATAAAAACTGATTCAAATTAATTTTTTAACATATCTTTGAAGAAAAATTAACTAGATTTTTTTTGTCTTGATATGAAAAATTTTCCTTCAAATAAAATAAATGTCTTATCTGTATGTTTTTTATACATCTTAATCATTTTAAGAAAGTGCGATATTTTTACGAAAACTAATCATCAGCTTTAAAAAAAATAGAGCTATTTTAAGTATCTTACGACATTTTCAATTTTTACAAAACGGACAAATTGAATAAAAGAAAATATTTTTTAAAAAATATGTTAGTGAAAATATATACTGCTTAAGAGTAGCCAGTAAAATTAAGAAATAATTTTGCATTCTGTATATTTGTACTACTTAATTTTAATTATAATTGTAATAATTTAATTTAAGATCGAGTTGCGCATTTCATTTTCCCAAGTATAACTAAGATATGGGGTCCGGTCCATTCACTGGCGACTTTGAATGATCGTAAATCTCCAGTGAACCTGTAAAGTCTCCATTGAACCTACCGGATCTTATATCTTCGTTATAGGGTAGACTGACCAGTGAGTGAACAGGCCCCAGTGAATGAACATTTGGTAAATATAATTAAAAGATAAGGATTGAAAATCATTCCACTAGATGGATTGGCAACACTGACTTCCTCCCATGTAGTAGGAAGCTATCTGACATATGGTTGGTTGTCCTGGTCATTATGTCTTGGTGTTTATTCACTGGCGAACGCAGCTCCTTAAACGTTCATTCGCTGATTAGTCTACCCTACTTGAGATAAGGGGCTGGTGAGCCCAGTCGGTTAAGCACTCGCTTAGCATGCGGAAGGTCCCAGGTACGGGTCCGGGCATCGCCAAAATAGCTGCCGACCTATAAACGGCCCGTGCAGCCAAAAATGTCCGACGAATAATACCCCGTGTAAGGGAGTGCACGTTAAATATCCTTCTAAGTCCTAACGCTGCGTACGATGTCGCCCTCAACGGTTGCGTTGGGTGCCTATTCAGGTGTTGGCTCGTCACCTGACTGTGGTTCTAAAATACGACGCCCGTCGCCAATAGCCGCCGTGTTGCTCTAGTGCGACGATAATTCAAACCTAACACATGAGATAATAGAAAATCTCGAAGTTAAAATTTTTACATTAACAAATGAAGGTGTTAATGGTATTCGCAAGGTCGCCGTTAATGGGATTAAGTATCCTCACTTCAAAACATGTCTCAACATGTGTCTTTCTGTTTTTAACAGACAAGTGCAGCCTTTTTTACCTGACATGCCCAATGCGGAGTTCCAGTATGTAGCGTGGGGCTCCACAAATAGCCAACTGGTGAGACTTATTTGTGTGCAACTTGTGAAAAAAATTTTTAATAATTTTCATTTCTAATTTATGTGTAACTATACCCATAAAAAAATGATGATTATTTCGTTGCGTTGCGTTAACCACGCATTGCTAGCTTGTAAAAAAATACTCTATTCAATCTCTTGTATATTTTACAAGAAAAATTTTTATTTTTCTCTTTCACGGTCGAAAATAAATACAAAATAAATATTCAATTTGTATTCATAAATGTATAAAAAAAATTAACATTTTTTTTTACATTTACCTATAATATACTTCATATTATTATTTTTTAAGGTTTACAGAAAATTTACTGAATATTATTTTTTGCCATTTACCTATAATACACTGTATCTTATCATTTTTTAACTTTTTCCTGTTGATATACTGTATATTGTTACTCTACTTTCTGTTGTAGGCTTACGTGTACCGCAACAACATCTACTACCTGAGCTCGTACGGGGACGGGACCAAGCCCGTGGCTCTCACGACATCCGGGCAAGAAGGGGTCATCTTCAACGGGCTTCCAGACTGGGTGTACGAAGGTAGGGCTAACGGCTTCGAAGTTATCGCTACGAGAATTTAAAAAAATATTTTTACAAGTTTCCCGTCTTAATTATTTAAGGTATCCATATGCCTTAGAAAGCGGGAAAATTGATCAAAATATGTGATAGTGTTGCAATTTAGCGTGTTATGAAATTCCGTTGTGAAAGTTTCTGTAAAATGTAGGACATTAACCCTTTCAGTCCCAGTGATGCAATTTGGGATTATCACTTTCAATATGTTTCCAAATGTTTATGTTCCGTATGACATCCAAACACACATCATTCGATTCTTCACACTTTGTTCTATGAGACAATATTTTACATTAATCTCAATAGAAGTCAAAACTACTATTTTTTTATTCAGAAGAAAAGACAACAAGCCTTTCCCCGATTTTTGAAAAGTTCACTTCAGTTCCACATATTTAAAACACAATTTAAACTATTTCGGTTAAAATAATTACTAATTTTTTTTTAATAATATGGTCAGATACCTTAAAATATGTAACTCGAGGTGTTTTAGGTAATATACATTTTTTTATTTTGTTGTTTTCCACAGTTAAAAATTTTTGGCATCATTTCAAAAACCATATAGAAAATTAAAATGATTTTTTTTTCTTATAGAACTCTTATTTTTGACCTAAAATAAGCAAATTTTGTGAATATCAGATGTTAATGTAGTGTAGTAAATTTTTGGGTCTGAAAGGGTTAATAATGCCAACGTCGTGGCTTATAATATTATAATAATCTCCCCATCTTTCTGAAATAAAGTGTTTCTTATGACAAAAAAAAAATTTCAAATTTTTTTTCTCAATTTTCTCAAACTACATTTGATGTAAAGAGATTTTCCCCGAGAAAGTAAAATTTTCCTCATCGTTACGTCACCCGAGTGATTACCCCCCCCCCCCCTTCCATGTCACGATCCATAACGTTATTGCATACCCCTCTTTCCTTCTTTGCGTGACGTAATTTATGTACTTCCCCTTTTCCCCGACCTCTAAACCATCTAAACGTCCCTTGCAGCCGATGTCGCTCTTAACGGGGTGCCTACTCAAATGTCAGCACGTCACTTGACTGTGTTTCTAAATTACGACTCCCGTCAACAATAGCCCTCTTGTATCTTATTGCGACGATTATTTAAACTATACTATTCGAACCAAAGTCAAAGGGGTAGACCCTATTTGAAGAGTACACGGGAAGAACCACTTGATTTTTTATGAGTCTTACCTTATGTGTCTTCTTGGCGGACATAGGCGACAATAAACCGGTTTTTCCTTTGGTTCTTCATTTGCGGTACAAACTTGTTACTTGTATTTACTGATCTCTGGCGTTAACAGGATTGCCGAGAAAGATAAACAAAGCGAGTAACCTGTTTCTTTACAGCAGTTTAGACGATTTTTCGCTATCATCCCCAAAGAGGCTATAAAGCCTTCTACGAAATCAAGTGGTTCTTCCCGTGTACTCTTCATTTATCATTGTTTTATCTTTAGTAATTTAGTTAAAGCAATCAGCTCATGGTTTGTTCAAAATTACGTAAATTCACAAAACCAATCCGAAAAAATAGCCGAATCTTGAGCTGAATGCAACGCCATTTTGTGCAACTATTTTATTATTCGAAATCCTCAATTCGGCATTCGAAAGATATCATTTCCATAAATTTATTTAAATGATCGTTCCAAGAATTTCCGTCATTCTGTTATTCATACAAATTGAATAAATACTTTGTGTAAAATATCGAATATGATAACATTTTCTTTTTATATTATATATTTGTCCCCCACTAAAGAATTCAAAATTGCTTTGATGTCTCATTGTAACGATGGAATTATTCTAAATCGAACGATGAATCTTGATATGTTAGAAAAAACCTTATTTCGAAATGATTTTTTAGAATATATTTTTTAAAAATATTTGATATCTTTCCTCAGCAAAAATATAGTTTTTGAGCCGTCAATTTCAGCATTTCAATCTGCACAGAAGTGTTGAAGAATCAAAATGCCAGAAACATTTCCAAAGAAACTGTTTGGGGAGAAAAGAGCTTTTTATTATTAATAAAAATATTGGGAATTTTCAGTTATTGTTGTGGTTAGGGCATAAAAACATCGTGAAATATGAATTGCAATCAAAAATTAAAGAGTTTATTTACTACTTTTACGTTTGTTGGTTGGATTCCGGATTAGTTCTATTGATCTTGTCTATAGTTTTGAGTTCAAACGTTGAGTTCTATTTGTCTTCATTTGTTCTTATTTTTTAAAAATAAACTACAATGAAATTGTTTAAATCTCTTGAGCATTAAAACACGTAGTAAATAATAACTGCATATTATCAACAAAGTTATCAACAAAGTAATAACACATACTAAATAAAACATCTGTGTGTTTAACTAATTACTTATCATGAAATTAGTAAAGATTTAATTGCAATAAAATAATTATTATAATTAATATTACAATCGAACTAAAATAATTAGCAATGTCTTAAAATTATATTCACAGGACGAGATTAAAATTATAAGCCAATTAAATGAAATATACATGTTTTCAAAAACTTTATTAATGAGTTAAAATAGACTTTAAAAGAATTCATCGATACTTAAAATTAAGCCTCTCCTATTTATTTCCCCCTCCCCTCTTTGGATTTTCACTTTAGTTTGGAGACTCTAGGCAATTCGAGCTCATTCGCCTCAAATTAATAAACGGGTTTTGCGTTCAAAACAGATCCTGGCGCTCAGAATCACTTAAATATCATGACCGTTGGACAAAAAAATTATATTTTTGATCAAATACTATCTCATTGCTTTTGCCAAACGTACCCACTTTTTTTAATGACTGGGTTTACAACTTTAAAAATTAATACACTTATTTAAGTTATTGGAAAAACTTTAATTGAAGTTCATACGTCGGTTAAACTGTAGATACAGTGATTCTAAGTGCTTGTGTCTGTCTTTTAGCCGAGATCCTCAACAGCAACCACGCCCTCTGGTGGTGTCCGGATGGTACTAAACTGGCCTACGGGGTCTTCAACGATACCGGGGTGGACGTGATGACGTATCCCTGGTACGGATCCTACGAGGACTCGACCAACGTTTACCCACAGACAATCAAACTCAGGTACCCCAAGGTAATATTGTGTTACATATTTTAAGATTTATTTCCAAAAAGTTATCATTTAAAAGAAATGCTTATGAATAGATTAAAAAAAATAAATTATAGTTCACACTCGCTAGTCCGTAATATTAGCTACAGAAAAACTTGGAATTGGAAGGGAAAGATAATTGTTGGTCTTGGATCGGCGTCTGCTTCGAGAGTATAACGAAGTGCAAGAATAGTGAAATAACAAGAACTAGTACATAGAATTATTTTTTGGCAACTGTGTTTTTTGCCGAATAATAAGGCTAAAATTGAACTGAAACGCAATGCGAACAGTTCGCCTGCAAATTTGCGGAGTTTTATGTACTTTTGTGCGTTTATTAATTATCTGGAACAAATCCTTCGTTCGCGAATGACGGCATACCACTATTGGTCTAGGCCATTCGAGCAATCGAGAGCGAACTGTTTGTTTACTATTTTGACACTCAATATCGAAAAAATTTCAAATATCACATTGTTTTTACCAGAAAAAGGTAACCCCAACCGGAAACTTATTTAGTTGTGTGGGGAATTTCAATAGATTTGTCTGATAAGCAGTTTATTTGAAAATATAGTAGTGGTTCTTGTCATATGTACGAATGACACGACCTCGAGCACGAATTAGCATCGTTTGGGAAGTTAAATACTGGTTTTAGAGAGCGTTCGCAGGGTGGAGCTTAAACCGATCGCATTTCAGAACCAACGTGCACGATTTCAGTTTAATTTCTCACTTAAGCTCGGTCCATCAATCGCACGAATTACATGCACCCTAGCTCAAAATAAAACCTAGAATTTCGGTATCCCTGACAACCTTCTTTTGAAACACCAATCCGAGAACCTTCGGTTTATGTTATCCTAAGGGAAAATGGGAAAATTACAATTTAATGGTAGATGACTGGAAAATTCAGAATTTTTTTTAGAATGGAAAAATTAAGAATACCGTAGATATTTTTTTAATTCCTTTGCCATAATTTTTTTTTTCGAAATATAAAACAATTCAAAGTAAAAATTTGTTTATAAAACAACAGCTACTGTAAATTGCTTTATAACTTTACTGTTACGTTTTGTAGCCGGGTCGTCCAAACCCAAAAGCAAGTCTCTGGGTTGCAGACTTCACTCAGCCCTTCCCAGTCACAGAAGAAGTTATGCCACCAAAAGAAATTAAAGATCAGTAAGTTTATGTAACCATCGTCACTATTTTATTTATCTTTATTTATGTAAATAAAATACACCACAAAGAAAATTATATTTTCTAACATGAGGATAAAGGATCCAACTCTTAAGTTACCGTAACAAAAAAAATTCAACCCTTCATGTTGGTTTCTCTGTATACTAACGATAGCAAAGGTAAAACAAGTTGTACAGAACCCAACCAACAAGGTTGACATAGACATATATTTAGGTTTGTGTGCTTGATCAGAGACAATTTTATAAACCTTCGTCAAGTCATACTGACACAACACACACGCACATAAGTGACAGATGCTTCCATCTATCGCCACCTCCGCAATTTAGACATGTCCCTGAAGGGAAGCACACAAGGTTTCATAAACGACATTGACAATTGTTAATTCAGTTCGACGAAGTTGCTAATGCATAGACCAGACTTATATCTTTTTAAAACTTAGGAGAATGTGAGTTTAGCAAATTCACACTTCCATATAAAATTTCATTTAAAAACAAATTATATTTATGCATTGACTTATTTATTGGAAGCATCTATCATACTTTTTCACCCTGCAAGTTGGTTTTTCTGTATACTAACGATAGTCGTAGTGAAACAACTTCTACAGAAACCCATGAAACTGATTTACCTAACAGGAAGCTTAGGAAATAGAATTTTAATGAAATAAAACAAACCTTTTAAAATTTCCTATTCCTTTAAAACGGAGGTATTTTTAAACTTTTTTAGGTAATGAAATAAGATTGTATCTATAATAATAAAAGAAAGAGTCTGTCTGTGTGTATGTCTGTGGATCGCAAAAGACCTACTTAGACTGCTCTAAAAAATTCGAAATTTTTAATATAGATTCCTTTTAATACCTACGTGTGCACCTGAGGCTTAGATTTTTCATATTTGATTGAACTTTTTAATTAATTTAATTAGTTTCAAAAAAACGTCATCCACGTGGGATTGCGGGACCATAACAGGGCTTGAAAATACATGGTCCGGACCGAAACGGGGGCTTGACGCCATCCTCTATTAGTTTGATTGAGATATGCGATCGCCCTAGGGCTGCTTCATCCTCTATTAGTGTTTGCTCTTTTAGGTGAGCATGCGCCAACACGAATTTAATTTTGTTTTAATTTTGAGTGTATTTTCACAAGGGGTAAGTATGCCTCTAAAAGGAAGCAATGCGAAGTTAACGGGTTCCCAGTAAGGCAGGACCATACTGCTAGTTTATTATAAAGAGTTTAGTTGAAAAATCTTTACGTTTTAGCGCGTTACGTTTATTAAAAAGATCTTGCTTTCGAGGCCTGTTACTCTATTTTGACATTGTTGTGGAATATATACGATAAGTGCTTGTAGATAACTGTTGTTTTTTTTAATTGAAATTGCCCATCTAAGCTACAGCGACTGTTATTTCTTTAGGGACAACTACCTGACTGCCGTGAAGTGGATCGACGAGCGGCGCCTCTTGGCGACTTGGCTCCGAAGAGTCCAGAACTCTTCCATCGTGAGCATTTGTCAGATTGGAGACAGCGGGTGGATGTGCAGGAAGGTATAACAAATATTTTCGCTTTCAGTTACCTAATGTGAAATACAGGGTGAGGCAAACAAAACCGGCCCCGAGATAGAGATTAGAATACGACAGAAATGTTGCCAAGTCTAAAACCAATACAAAAACAAGCTTACTCACTGAAGCTATTGATCGCTTCAATATTAAGCCCAAGCAAACGCTTGGCGACTTATTTGCCGGCAACTACGCTACGCTTTTAAGGGGTCATAGGAGTCTTAAAAATGTGCAAAGAAGGTACTACAAAGCATAGTTTGATCTTTCATGTAATTTTTTAACTACTCAATTTATAAGTATATTTTTTATATGTAATTCTATAAGATTTATTTAATATAAAGCAAATTTTAAAATTTATGAAACTTTAGCCAAAACTAAAATAAATGATATTAAACATAAAGCTATTTGAACACATTGTGATTAGGCTTGCGCGGCAAATTTTGAGGTCAAAATTGAAAAAATGACCTAGAAAATGACTTTATATTGTACAAATATGTACAAACAAAGACTTATACCTAAATTCTCAGCTCAATTTTAATTGGAAATTATTTTAAGAACTTTTTCTAAAAAAAAAACAATAAAAATTTTAAAATTTTGATTTTAATTTTTTTTTAAATAATTTCTTATTAAAATTGAGCTGAGAATTTAGGTATAAGTCTTTGTTTATACATATTTGTACAATATAAAGTCATTTTCTTGGACATTTTTTCAATTTTGACCTCAAAATTTGCCGCGCAAGCCTAATCACAATGTGTTCAAATAGCTTTATGTTTAATATCATTTATTTTAGTTTTGGCTTAAGTTTCAAAAATTTTAAAATTTGTCTTATATTAAATAAATCTTATAGAATTACATATAAAAAATTATAGTACTTATATTTTGAGTAGTTAAAAAATTACATGAAAGATCAAACTATACTTTGTAGTACCTTCTTTGCACATTTTTAAGACTCCTATGACCCCTTAAAAGCTAGTTGAAATGGAATATAAACAAGGTTAGTAGAGCTGATCAAGATTTAGTGATTATTTGATTGTTTCGATCGTTATTTATCCTGAAGAATCGGACCTTTTTGTATTTGGTAATACAAAACATTCTAAATTGATTGCAAGACCCTAAATTTGCATTATGGGACGTCTTCATACAATACGAACTAAGATCTGAATTCGCCACTAGTCTATGAGTAGCTCTAATGTGAAGCTAATCCGATCCAACCAATGCAAAAACAGGTTTCAGGTGGCTTCAAGAGTTTTTCTCGCCAAGCATTTTAACGTATTCCCATCTCTAGCTCGGGGCCGGTTTTGTTTGCCTCACCCTGTATAAGGTAACTGAAAGTATTGCGATAGGGTTGATTATACGAAATGGAGAATTTGTGTATTTTGTATGTTTGCGGTTTTGTATATTTGGGGGTTGTAGGCTGGGGAGCCCAGTCGGTTAGGCACCCGCCTTGCATGTAGAAGGTCCAAGTTCGGGTCCGGGGCATCGCAAAAGTAACTGTTGACCTATAAACGGCCCGTGAAGCCAAAAAAAAATCGAATCCGATTTCCGACGAATAACACCCCGTGTAAGGGGGTGCACGTTAAATATCCTTAAAAGTCACAACGCTGCATACGATGGTAACCCTTAACGGCTGCGTTGGGTGTCTATTCAGGTGTCGGCTCGTCACTTGGTTGTGGGTCTAAAATACGACTCTCGCCATAGTGTAGCTCTAGTGCGACGATAGTTCAAACCTAACCTTTGTTTTTGAGGGTGATGATTCTAGAAAAAGGGAAATTTGAATGTTGGTCCGTGTGTTTGAAACCACTCTACAGCTCGAACAAAAGGGATACGGGTTTCATTTTTGTTAGGCGAGCACTCAATACCCACCAAACTTCATGAGAAAGTTTTCGAAAAAAATGCCCAAAATTAAAAAAAAAATCTCCAAAATTTTGGTTTGGCGAGATTTTTGCTCTCGAAATTGAAAATTGCCCATCTGTTCAACAAAAACCCCAAAAAAAACTCAAATCAGGAAATATGTTTTCTTTAGTTGTATAAGTGAACAAAATTCCATGCTAATGTTATCAGCAACAAAAATCCAGTTTTATTTCTCACTCCCGCCAATTGCCAATTTCTTTTTCCGCGTTTCAGCACAGCCAAGAGGACGCCCAGCACGGTTGGGTTGACCTCCACGATGCCCCAGTATTCAGCAAGAACAAGACTTCCTACTTTCTCAAATTACCGGTGGCCGACGGAAAAGCGGGCAGGTTCAGACATGTCGCCTATTTCGACATGATCGTGAGTATAGATATTTTTATATTATAATTGATTTAAAGTTTGTCTCTGGATGCTTATATAAAAACGGCCAATGTAGTGTATCAGGACATGCAAAATAGAGCCTTTTAATAAGATAGAGATTTGTATTTCAATGTTGACTGGTAAATATTTGGCTCTTGGTTTTACCAAAAATATGGTCCCTAGTAGCTACAACGGTTGTGTGGTGAAATGCTTCACCATATTTATGCTATCCAACGATTTAACCATTTCTCGTGGGATTTTTTTCTAAAACCTGAAGAATGGTCCAATCGAATACCGAATACATGGTAAACCACATAGCCGCTGCAGCTACGAAAACCATTATTATGGTGAAGCCAATCACACCATTTTAAGCAGTGTTGAAGTTCGGGCACATATTAAAAAAATCAATTTAGAAAAGCTTATTGTAATTTTTACATAAGTTATTGGACTTTATTTTCAGTAGTGAATCTTTTCTAGGTAGTGTTAAATTTCCAAAAAAAAATTAAAATCGCTTGCCAGAACAACGGAAATAAGGAATTAAGGCAAGAAAACATATATATTCAAAGACCCTACTGTATCTATATCAGTGCACACCAAAATGCACTCAAGTTGTTAGTTTATTTAGAGGGGTCCTAAAAATATCTTTAAAAAATTAACTCTGACCAAACTTGTAACACATAATCATGATTGTTCACATGTACATTTGTTTTGAAACCTACATTTTAACTCATAGTATTTATGTGCTGTGTTTGTTGTAACAATGCATGTTAGCTAAATAATATTAAAAAGAAATTGTACACAGCAGCCTTTATTTTTTGTGGAGCAGTGATGTGCTTTTTTTTATTTGATGTGTCCAAGTAGCACAAATCAGTCTGAAAAAGACGTCTCAAAATAATTTTCGAAAAAAATTATCCAAAAGACCTCTATAAGTCCTATTATTTGAAAAAATGAAGTAAATATTAATCATAATTTCAAAAAGACATCCAAAAGAATTTTTATATTCGCATTTAGTTTCATTTAAATAATAAGACATATAAAAGTAATCTACCCCCGAAACTATTAAGCTGTGCAAAGATTTGTTTCCCAAGTTGAATTGCAAAAAAGGCGCATATGATGTCTCAAAGTTAAAAACTTGGAAAATGTTTTTTTTTTTTTTAAGAAAGTTATCGCGTCAATAATATCCCTTTCCCAAAATAGTTTTTTAGTGAACCAAATCATACGTTGATGACAAACGTATTCTATTAAAAAAATCATATGAATCATGGATTGGTATAAAAATACAACATTTGAGGACCAAATTTTGAATTTCAAGCCAATCCCATGTTCTTATCCTAAACAATATTCTGACTTCTATCTCAAAAAATTATAATACTTAACACATGGGTTAAACTTTTGAAATTAATTTTAAAAAATAACTTAATTGCCCCATGTTATATCAAACAATGTTCTGACTTTAAATCTTAAAAATTGATCAAACATTACCTAAATTATAGTCTGTGAAAGAGTCTAATATTCAAAAACTTAAGGGGGATTGGGCGCGCTGGATCGCAGGTCTCCAAAGAAAAGTGCATCAGTGTTAACCCAATGGAGAAAAAATATTTTTTCTGCTACTTTTCTCCTGCTGTATTGAATATTTTTTATGGGATAAATATAGCTGATTTCCATGGCCCGACAATCCCACTTTTTGAAATAAGTTGGAATTTTTTTTTAAATTTTGAATAAATAATTTTACCAAAAGAGAGAAAATGTAGAAAGAATTGAGAAATGTGGCAGAGAAGTTCTTTTTCTATTGGATTAAAATTGAAGCACTTGAGTTTGGAGACCCCCGGCCCAACGCGCCCATTAGCCCTAAAGGGGAGTCGGGTTTTTCGATCTCGCTCATGTTAATTTTCCTAACTTTAGGAACGGGCTGGGGAGCCCAGTAGGTTAGGTACTCGCCTAACATGCGAAAGGTTCCATGTTCGGGTCCGGGCATCGCCAAAACAACTGCCGACCTATAAACGGCCCGTGCAGCCAAAAATGTCCGACGAATAATACCCCGTGTAAGGGAGTGCACGTTAATTATCCTTCTAAGTCCTAACGCTGCGTACGATGTCGCCCTTAACGGTTGCGTTGGGTGCCTATTCAGGTGTCGGCTCGTCACTTGACTGTGGTTCTAAAATACGACGCCGGTCACCAATAGCCCTCGTGTAACTCTAGTGCGACGATAAATCAAACCTAACCTAACCTAACTTTAGGAACATTTTTCTCGGGAACTATACGGGATAAAAATTAGTGATTTTTTTTAAATATGTATTTAAAAAACAAAGAAAATCAGATTTAAAGTTACATAATTTTTTTATCATATATAATTCCTCGACTTAAATCAAAGAGCCATATGTAAGAAACAGAATACAAAAAAATTCTTACTGATATCTCATATACTTCCTGAGAAAAATATTCCTAAAGTTAGGGAATTAACATGGGCGAGATAGAACCATCCGACTCTCCTTACCTCTACACTAATGTTACATTAATTCCAACCAATTAATTACCCTTAACCCTTTCAGTCCCAGTGATGCCGTTTGGAATCATCACTTTCAATATTTTATTCCAAATGTTTATGGCCCGTTATAGCATCCAAACACACATCATTCGATTTCTCCACACTTTGTTCTATCAGACAATATTTTACATATATCTCAATAGAAGTCAGAACTATTTTTTTATTTAGAAAATAGCTAACAAGCGTTTCACCTGATTTTTGAAAAGTTAACTTCAGTTCCACATATTTAAAACACAAATTAAACTATTTCCTTTAAAATAATTGCTAATTTTTTTAATAGTATGGTCTGATACCTTAAAATATATCACTCGAAGTGTTTTTAGGTAATATGTATATATTTTGTTTATTTTGTTGTTTTCCACAGTTAAAAAATTTTGGCATTATTTCAAAAAAACATATTAAAAAAATTAAAATGATTCTTTTTTTCTTATGGAACTCTTATTTTTGACCTGAAATAAGCTTATTTTGTGAACATCAGATGTTTCTGTAGTGCAGTAAATTTTTGGGACTGAAAGGGTTAATTCAACCAAACTGTTCGACGCATTTTTGCGACGTCTTCGCGACACTTTTGTGCTACACTAGCCTTCAGTGTGTCATGTCAATGTGGAATGTGTTTTGTGCAGACTGATCGTAAGGACTTCTTGACCCACGGCAGCTATGACATCACTCGGATTTTGGCCTATCTCGAAGAGGAACACTCCGTGTGAGCTTTCTGCCGTTCTAATCATCCGCATGATTGGTCCTTTTATTTACGCCCCTCCCCCTTTTTGTTTTGACTTTTTTTTATTGGCTTAGAAGAATTGTTTTGGTTGCATGTTTGTTCTTTTATAGGGTAAACTTTTTTTTCTGTGAAAACGTTTGTAAAAAGTCATAATAGGATAATATGACTTCATTGAAAAAAAACAGAATTATTTAATTGTAATTTTAAATAAAAACTACCTAAAAGGATATAAGTAATTATAAAAATAAAATCCTAAGTGAGCGAATTATTAGCTAAACAAGAAGTTCTTAAAGAACTAAAATAGCCTACTTTCCTGTTACTTAAATACTTACTAAAATTCTTATCTTGAAAAAACTAGGTTCGTAACAGTAAGTGACATCAAGAACCGTTTTTCCACCTTAAATTTAAAATAAATTTCACTAAACGCAGCATCTAACTAAACTCAGCATCTTTCAATAAACACAGCTTGATTTGCAGTCATAAGTAAATATTTGATTTTTCGTAGAACAAAAACCAAAAAACTACTCCTCAATAAACATTTACTTGCTAAATTCGGCTAGTTTCATTTATTTTATTTCGAAAATTAAATAATTATTACTTAATCGTTTGCAAAAATTTATATTTCAAAGAATAAATAAGCAAAATTTCTAAATTAATAAAGTGTTTGTTGTTTTTTTTGTTTGTTTGCAATACTCCTCGCTTTTAGATAGAATGAAAACAATTTATATCAAAATACAAAGATCTCGTAATGAAAAATATATTTGACGTCATCTTAAATTGATCGATGTCTCAAAATAAATTTATTTTAATTTATTGTCTAAAAGAATTAAAGTTTCTCAAGCAATTGTTGCGATGGCAACGGCGATATAATTCTAATAAAAATGGCCTCCTATGCTTTTTAAATGAGCATTAAATGTTGATGTTTTTTTAATAATTGAAGTACTTTGAATTCGAATTCTTTTCTGAAATTTTCAATGTATTCTAAATTCGATGCGCTGAATTTTTTGACGTATCTCACTTGTCCGTAGCATTTGTAGTTAAATTCAGCGATTTAAATGAATCGAAATTGAATTTCAATGCTAATTCAATGGGAAATTCGTCGTCAAATAGTCGATTTATGTCCGTCCTATCGTACAGACAGACGAACAAAAAGTATGAAATTTGGGTGTCTGAGATTATACCTTTCTAATAAAAAAAGAATTTTTAAGATCGGATTGATAGAACTGATTTTGGAAGGGGGGTACGGACGGACAGACGGACGGACAGACGGACGGACGGACGGACAGACGGACGGACGGACGGACATCGACCGCATGTCAATACCTACTTTTTCATTTTTTTTTAATTCTTCGAATTAAAAAAAAAGAAAAGTAGGCTAAAAATCATTCAGATCGTATAAAACAATTTACTAGCTTAGAAAAAATAAATAAAATTAACAATCACTTTTGAAAGCACAATCGAATGAAGGAAAATAATCATACTCTTTTTAATTTTCGAAAAATTCTGTTTAAAAACCCAACTGAAATAATGTAATATAGTGTGATTATTCAGTTTCAAGTTATCAAATAATTATCACTGAATACACGAGTTTTTCTGAAAAATGCTATACCTTGGAAAATAAATAAAAAATAATATTCGTCGAAAAACGGTACATAAATGACAGTAATAAATTTAACGGATGATTAAGTAAAAAATAATCATAAATATTAAAAAGAACATAATTTATCAAAAATAATAGTATTAAAATTAAACATGATTACCAGTTACATTCTATTTTTTTATAATTTTCATAATACCAGAATTAGTGTGATAGATACCATTAAGAGAATTGAATAAATGATAAAAAAAAATATTAGCGAGGATTATCAAAGAAAAAAATAATGGCAATTATTTGGAAGTACGTTATCTAATGAGCATAATCACACTAAATTATTCCTAATTTCAAAAATTAGATATTTTATTGTAATTTTAAAAGAAATATACCAGTAAATGTATTGAACCATTAACAAAATTAAAGAAGAATTTCGAAAAAAATTCGTTCTAAAAGAATGTTGAAAAAACGTGAAAATTATTTAAGAAAAATAAGTAAGACACGCATCAAATAAAAAATGCTTGTATATTAATTAATGTTAAATTTAAAATTTTCATATTATTTGAAATAAATATTCAATATAATAAACTTAATCGAAAAAAGAAAGACTAAAATAATAAGTAATATAATGATTTAAGATTAGTTTATAACATAATTATAATTAAATGAATGCAAAAATTTCAAAAAAGAATATATAATAATTTAAATAAAGATTACATAAACAATTTTTAGACGTATTTCTTATACTCCCATAATTAATGTTGACATAAATTTTCTTACATAAATAATTCTACATATATCTACTAATTCTACAAATTTTAACTAATCTTACATAATTAATTTATCTAACATAAATACTGTTGTTAATTACATTAGTTTTAGTTAACTAAACTTAAAGTAATTTTAAAAGTAGTAATTGTTGAATAAACATAAATAAAATATCAATACTTCATCAAAATACAGTGGTGTATGAATAAATAATATTTATTTGAATAAAATAGTTAAATGTATGAAAAATGTAACATCATTATTATTACATATTAAACTATTCATAATTTGAAGAAAATATTAATATAAATTATTAAAAATAGTATTAACCTACTTAAGTTGTAAAACAAAATACACAAAACGGTTTGAATACTAAAATATTAAATAAACATACTTAAATTTCATATAAACAAAAGTAATTTCTTAAACATAGTATATTTCTCGTGTATAATTCCATTAAATTGCGTGTAAAAGGTCTCAGATGTAATGTTAGTATATTTTATTATCTATTTATTTAGTGTTATTTTTCTGCAAATAAACATTAAGATATTTAACTGCAATGCCAACCCAAATAACTTCTTTGACAACTTCTTTATTTTTGCATTTTTAATGAACCTTTTAGCGAAACACCGGTTCCAAATGAGTATTTTTTATATTTTTAATGATTTTTCATACTTTTTATAGCTCATTAAAAATAAAAGTTTTCTGTGGAATTTTGAGTTTGATTTAAGGTGAAATCATTATTCTAAAAGATATTTTTTGAAAGAAAAAGGTTATTCAAATGACACTTTAAAAAAAATAGTTTGCATTGTCAAGAATGCGTAAAATAAAAGCGCTCTGAAAGCATTTACGTGTTCTTCCAAATGGCAATTTGAAATGCGAGACTTTAAGATCCTTGGAATAGTGGCTTATAAGATAATCATCATATTGAGATAATGGTATTATTTTTGTTTCATTGACAAATTTGCATTAATTTAAGTGTGAAACGGAATTAGTGCCTAAATAGAGCTTCGAGTACATAGATTCTAAAATTAAACTTTCAAAACCAGTAAAACTTTACTTTTTATTTTTAAAAAAGCAAAGTTTGGCCATTAAGGTGGAATGGGCGTGCTGGACTGTGGGTCTCCAAAGCATAATGCATAATTGTTAATCCAATGGAGAGAGAGAAAAAAAATTCTCTTTTGTATTGAATATTTGCTTCTCCGGCTGTATTGAATATTTTTACAAGTTGAATTTTTTTATGTGATAAATGTAGCTGTTTTGAATGTCTCAACAATTCCACTTGTAGAAATTGGTTCGAGTGTTTTTTTTTTTTTTTTTAATTTTCAATTAACAATATTACACAAAATATTCTAAGCAATTTCAAAAGTGGGAAGATATATACCGTTAGGTTATCTACATTTATTATTAAGAAAAAACCGTTTGTAAAAATATTCAATACAGCCGGAGAAATATGGCAGAGAAAATAGTTTTTTCCATTGGATAAACACTGAGGCACTTGAGTTTGGAGAACCGCTGTCCAGCTCGCCCATTCCCCCTTAGCAAAATCTGCTAATTTCGGATTTTTTCTCTTTTTTTGTTTAAATGTTTAATAAGTTGGTTTTAATGAAATACTTAGTTTCACTTACACTCTCAAAAATGAATGTTCAAAAACGACGAAATTTTCCTTAATTTTGACGATCCATTTACTGGCAAATGCTCCGAGCTTTCGTTTCCTCGAAGAGCGGAAATTTGAATCGTCATTTTTGTGAGGATTTGAATGTCGCCTAATCTAAAGAAATATTTCGTCATTTTTGAGCATGTGAGTACAACAATGAGATTCAGTTTCCTCAAAATCAAGATACAGAATCGTCAAATCAAGATCGTAAAAGTGAGGATTCGCGTTTACTCAAAAGTCACACGATTGTTTGACGAAATAATCCTCAAAATTAACGAAATGAGGCTTGAGGATTCATGAGTCGTCAAAAATGAAAGTGTTATTTCTGAGAGTGTAAGTTCTTCATAAAAGCATCGTGACTTTTCAATTTACTTGTCCGTCTTTATTATTTCAAAATTTATTTACACATTTTATTTTTATTTGCAACTACTTGGAATTCATTAATAATAAAGTGTTCAGTCAATATTTAAAACATTTGTAATTTCTGTTTAGATTTGTTCATTTACATAAATGGCCTAGATATTTGATAAATATCATTAAAATAATTAGAACTTTGGTGCAAATAGTGATACAAAAGTTACATTTCTTCAATAGACCTAATAATGGGGGGGGTCTCACTTCCAGTGAATTAACTTATTAAATATAACAATTAACTTAAAATCTCACGCTAAAAGTTAATTATTTATAAAAACATGCAATAATTCATAGTTTTAAGCAAATATCGTTTTACAAATCACTGCCAAGCAAAAATTTGCCAAAAATACTCTTCAATATAATTGCATAACAGTTATTTTCAATAATAAGTGCGTAAAATTAGTTTGTATTTTTTTGTGCATTTTACATTTATATTTATATTGCATGGTTACACGTTAGTTATATTTGCTTGAATGACTTTTCTTCCATTACATTTATTGCACCAATTGAATTAAATTGTGCTTTGTTTTTGCGTAATGCGTGCGTGTCTAAAGCTGTCTCAACGTTGATTTTGTCTTGTATGTTACTGAAATGTTTTTTAATGTTTTAATCAACCTGCATATGACAAAATTTAAAAAAATTCATATATATATATATATATATATATATATATATATATATATATATATATATATATATATATATATATATATATATATATATATATATATCACGTTTATTCATAAAGTGTGTTTCAAAAATAAACGTATACATAGTTTATTAAGCAGCTACGTCGTATTTTTCTGGATACAAATAAAGTTAAACAGTTCAGAAGTTTAATTAGGAAACAGTTAAACATTATTATCGTTGAAAGTATTCCTTTTCCATTTTAAAGATATTAATTTCCTTAAGGGACTAGAATCGCAAATTCTATTTTATTGTAATAAATGGGTTAATTTTGACCTAATCCTACAAAGCTAACTCTAAACACCGAATCTATCAAGTAGCAACGTGCAGCTCTAGTGCGACGATAATTCAAACACAAACTAAACTATCAAGTAGCAGATTTGACTGCTCATAAGATATCTTAAATAACGTTAGTCTCAAAACTTCTTTCTTAACGCTTTCAAGCTGTCTAATTGTAGCCGCATATAGCTTGTTGTGAATTGATGCACGTTTGTCTAAATGTCAATCATTTAACTTGTTCTAATATTTATTACTTAACCAATTACACACCAGAAACTATTCCGTTTTTCATTTACTAACAATTAAAAACAACTATTTCAGGTACTACCTTACCACCTTAATCGGAATGCCCGAACAGCGCCATCTGTATGCTGTTCGTGACCTTAGTTCCTCGATACCCCGTGAGCAGCGCTGCCTGACGTGTAGCCTCGACGAAGACTGCCTCTACTACAGCGCCACCTTTAGCAGGGGCGCTCACTATTTTGTGCTGGAATGTCTTGGACCGGGTGTGCCCAGGATAGAGATACGGGAGACTATCACCAATACTCTTGGTAAGAAGAATCACTTAATGTTGATTTGTTAGTTTTTGTGATCGTCGAAGTTGGGGCGATTTGGCGAAGGTTCCTTTTTCTCCCGAAGCAGTTTCGTAGGCCAATAGCAATTACCAGTCTCAGTCCTTGGTAAACGGGTTACCATATATTAATCACTAAGGTTGACCTTTTTCTCTCTACTTAAGTAGAGGTAAAATCTAGTAACTCTGTCAAAAATGCTTTTGACGGGGCTTTCAGCGTCAACTAAATATAGTCACATTAGGGTAGACTAACCAGTGAATGAACGTTTAAGGCGTCACGTTTGCCAGTGAATGAACACCAGGATATAATGACCAGGACAACCAACCATATGTCAGATAGCTTCCTACGAGATGGGACGAAGTCAGTGTTGCCAATCCATCTAGTAGAATGATTTTCAATTCTTATTTTTTAATTATATTTACCAAATGTTCATTCACTGGGGCCTGTTCACTCACTGGTCAGTCTACCCTACTTGATAAATGAAATATTTGCTTCGTTAAATACGCTGCTTAAAACAATTTGAGGAGCACCTGCTTTAACCCTTTCACTTCTTATGGTTCCATTTGGAATCACCAGCTTGCAATTTTTTTCTCTCAAGCTCGCATTCATTTCAAATATGTTTTATCAAATTATCCATACATTTTTTTGATAAATTTATAGTTTCTTTTTGTATCGTTTAATTTAATAATCATGTCTTTTGAAGAATAAATTGGCCCTAAATTTTGCATGCTTGCATGTTTAATGATTATGATTCTGTTTATTAATAATTATCCCGCATTGGGCGAGGTTGACCCATCCTTTCATCAATTGAGCGGGTCGACAAAATGTGTACCAATCATGCTTGGGAACTAAACACTAAGGGTTCCGCGGAGGCTGGACCACCTTTCCGGGACATATGCCTTGCACCCCAGAGCCCTAGGTCACCAAAACTGAAATGGGCATGGCAGACCTTGGTACAGTAATGGGCCTTCGCGCCGAGGAGTTTAGTTTTTTGTTTATTAATAATTATTTTTTTTCTGTAGTGGTAGTGCTTGACACTAACAGCGACTTGACGGAATCCCTAGCGGAGAGAGCCCTACCTCAGATTGAGACTTTTAAAGTGCCTTTAAAAGGAGGATACGGTAAGATATTTTAAAAATATGCATATGTTAGCGGGAAAACTTAATAGCATATCAAGGGATGAATTATCTTGACATAGATAAATAAAATTGCCGTGAATACATGTATAATAAACGAATGTTAATTAATTAAATTGAATAATTAGTAAAATTTAATTAATTAAAATGGATAAATACTAAAATTTAATGAATTAAAATGAATAAATACTAAACTTTAATGAATTAAAATGGACAAATAACTAAAATTTATGTAGTGACCGAATGACTGGGTTCAACAAACTTTCAAACAACAAATTTCTTTTCTTAACTATTTTATTTCGAACAACAAACTTTAAATTTAAAAGGCACAAATTCCATCAAACTAAGCATTTTCCATTTTCTACTACAACCAGACTGCCACCATCGCACACAAGCTAATACACAATCGCCTGCACGTGCTTAATTAATTATCAATTATTTATTTATCTGAGCGTGACCCTTACACCTCCCCCCTAAAATCATATTATATCCGAAGATTTAATATGTTAAGATATATAAAGGGTCACACTTTACATTACAATTACTATCGACATGCACTTAACTATTTTGTGCCATTACAGTCAAAAACAACTCCAACAGTCTGAACTCTGGCCTTGTACTCTCTCATCTTGTTTACATGGAGTAACCTTAAATTACCTTCAGGCATCTGCAGATAATACGAATTTGGTTTCGCCTTTCTTACCACTTTAACTGGACCTATCCACCTGGCATACAATTTATTAGTTGAGTCGGGTACTAACACAAGCACTTGATCTCCTGGTGCAAATTCTCGATGTTTCCTTCTACTATTATAGTATTTGGCGTAATTACTTTGCTGCACTTCACTTGTTAATTTGGCATTTCGTGTTGCTACTTCTAACTTCTCTTTTAGTTCTTGCAAATAATTTTCCACTGAACCTTTCATATTCAGAGGTAATAGTACTTCCCCCGTCCAAACTGATTTCAGTATAGACAATGGACCCTTTGGTTCTCTTCCATACATCAGCAGAAAAGGTGGTACGCCTGTAGTCGCATTTGGAACTTCTCTATAAGCCCACAATAAAAAAGGAATGTGCCTGTACCAACCTCTACCCTCTTCTCTAATAATATGATGCAACATATTTTTCAAAGTTTGGTCCCATCTCTCAATTAAACCATTTCCTTCTGGATGATACGGTGTTGTAAATCGTGGACAAGCTCCTAAAATCTTCAGAAATTCTTGCGTCAAACTAGCTGTAAAATTTGTTGCATTGTCCATCACGATTACTTCTGGTACTCCTGTCCTACTGAATATTTCAAGCAATGCTTCACATGTACTCTTAGCCGTTAGAGATTTCAATGGGACAGCTTCTGGCCATCTTGAATGTTGATCCATCAAACAAAGAATGTACTTATGTCCTTGTGACGATACCGGTTCTATGGGACCAATTAGATCTACGTTCACCACTTGAAATGGTAGTTCAGGACGAGACACTGGTGTTATCGGGATCTTGTCAACAGAGCGAATTACCTTTCTGCACTGACACCCATGACAAGAACTACAATATGCTTTAATCTCCTTGATCATTCCAGGCCAATAAAACGTAAACTTTATTCTTTGAATCGTTTTATGGGCTCCTAAATGTGCTCCGAATACTGACTCATGAGCTATCACCAATATTTTGTTTCTTCTACTTTCAGGAATCACTAACTGCCTTATTCTTCTTCCATACATATTCTCTTCATGGTAAAGGATATTTTCTTCTACAATATACCCACCTTTATTTTGCTTGGCCAATTTCCATGCCTCCTGAAGAGTAGTGCACGTTTGTTGTTGTTTCCTGAAACTCTCTGGTTTGCTCCCGTCATCCTTAGCATCATTTTCTCTCATTGCTGGCTTATATTCTTCTGTTTCAGTATTCACATTATCATTCAACTCTTCCTTTTGAGTATCCGATCTTAATTTCATGGTAGCTGTGAAGCTAGGACTATAGATTCTCTCCTGCTCCAATAAGGCCTCATAAGTTTCCAGGTCCAACAATATGTCAGCATTCAACCCGTCCACAGTTGCCACAACAGTTTTAATTACCGGTGTAATATACGAACTTGTCACTAAGCCAATTTCTACTTCTTTTAGTTCGGCTTTCAAACAATCACCAAACGCAGGCTGTAACATAATATGTCCTTTGTAGTCAACTTCTTTCCCTACTACACTGCTTTTAAAAACACTAATCTGTGCACCAGAATCTACAACTGCCTCATATTCTGCTCCACCATATGAAATTTTTACTATTTTCAGATCAGACATTTTCGGTTGAACTGCATTCCCTTTCTTATTCTCCAGTACAACTTTACTGTTGCATTTAGCAATGACCACTTTGCCTTCGATCTCCTTTACTTCAACTACTCTGACTCCAGAGACATTGACTTCTGCAATCTTTACTTCAGAAACTTTAGCTTCAGGATTTTCTCTTCCTTCTTTATTCTTATCTCTGCAAAACCTTGCTAAGTGCCCTGATCTTCCACAATTGAAACATGTCACTTGCTTTTGGAAGGAATTTCTCTTATCAAATCCTCCACGGTTGTTATGCTCATATCTATTACCTTCATAAGATGAATTATTTCTGTTATTGGACGTGTTAGGTTTTCCCTGATAGTCATTCCTGTATGGTTGAAATGAAGGAGCTTTATTGGGCTGGTTATATTGTCTCACATTTTCATATTCATCTAATTTCTCAGAAAGAGCATCAACTGTAATAATTTTACCCCATTCATCAATAAAGTGTTGCTGTATATCGCTTGATACTTGTTCCTTCATTTGCTCTGTAATGACAAGTTGTTTTAGACTTTCAAAATCATTGACTTTTAGTCCCATAATCCACTCATTAAAATAATTCGCCAACTCAAATCCAAAATCTCGCCAAGTGTTTTCAGATGACTTACAGTGCCTCTTAAACTTTATTTTAAACGCTTCCGGGCTCAATTTAAATCTCTTTAACAACATATTCTTCACATGATCATAATCATTGGCTTTTTCCTCTGGCTCCCTGGCAATTAAATTCGCCATTTCTAACGGCAATAGTCCAACAAGATTTGTCACCCAATCTTGTTCTTTAATCTGCACTCTTCTTGCTTGTCTTTCAAACAATATAAGGAAAAAACTAATATCACCTTCTTTAGGATCAAATTTACGCATTAATTTTTGCAATCCAACTTGAGCTTGTTCTTGCATTCCTCCATTCTGAGAGATCATTTCTCTTCCAACACCACTTCTGGCCATCGATGCTTCAATCTTCAATTTTTCTAATTCAAACTCATTCTCTTGGCGCTTCAGTTCCGCTTCTTTACTCAATTTTTCCAATAAAAACTCGTTTTCTTGGCGTTTAATTTCTTCTTGGCGCTTAATCTCTTCTTGGCGCTTAATTTCCTCTTGGCGCTTAATCTCTTCTTGTCGCAGCATTTCCTCCTCTCTTTCACAAACTATTCTTTCTAATACGTCCTTCACAAATCCTTCCTCATACTCGGCACTCTTCAAAATAATATTTCTTAATTCAACCACTTTCATATCCTTCGTCACCGTTTCGCCTAAATCTTCCGCCAAACACTTCAAATCGACCTTCTTTGCTTTTGCTAAAAACGACATTTCTGCTCCGAAATTCTTCAAAATAACTTCTTTTAAACTCAAAAACTTAAAACAACTTCCAAATTATTCAAAATAACCTTGTTAACCAAACTTTCATAACCAAATAACTTCTATAAATACTGTTCGAATATAAATTTCAAATTGATTAACTCACAATCAAGCCGTTGGGTATATTCTCAATCATCACAGTTCTTCAAAATAATTCGAAATCCGTTGGGGTTTCCCCGCACATTATGTAGTGACCGAATGACTGGGTTCAACAAACTTTCAAACAACAAATTTCTTTTCTTAACTATTTTATTTCGAACAACAAACTTTAAATTTAAAAGGCACAAATTCCATCAAACTAAGCATTTTCCATTTTCTACTACAACCAGACTGCCACCATCGCACACAAGCTAATACACAATCGCCTGCACGTGCTTAATTAATTATCAATTATTTATTTATCTGAGCGTGACCCTTACAATTTTATTAATTTAAATGGATAAATACTAAAATTTATTGAATTAAAACATGGATAAGAACGAAAATGTAATTAATTAAAGTTGATATACTTTAGTGAATTCATATAGATAATTAGAAGGTTCAAATTAATTTTTGTTAATAATTAAAACCTCCTAGGAAATATTTTGAATTAA